>CM059229.1:12139943-12677443 GCA_030347435.1 Clarias fuscus | reverse complement strand
ATCTCACTGTCTGGCTCAACAAATAAAAAAATTCTCTGAAACTGCTCAGATACAGGGACTGGACGAGAACTGGAAACGAGAACAAAAGACTTGCCAAAAATGAGAACCAAAAAAGTTCTTCAGGAAGCCTGGAGAACTATTTCTAAAGTCTGCATTTAAAGTACAAGAAAGTCTGACTTTTTGGAAGCAAAATATGAAGAAATGAGGGGTGGCTCAAGACTTTTGCACAGTACTGTATATAAAAATAGGGGAGCATATTACATATCAATCACTTTTAAATAGTGTAGTGCAGATGTGGATGTGGTTATGTTGATGCAGAACACGACCTACAGAGGGGTCATTCATGAAGAAATCTTTGGAGCTAAATGTGGCTGTGAGCAAGCTATCCTAACTGCTGTGCAATATCTAGAAAGGGAAGTCAATGAAACCTGTGTTTATGAATAAGCTGCCACTAGACTCTAGTAAAAGGTTTATGCATTGCTATGCATTGTGTGCTTGTTACATTGATATTCATTATGTATAAGGTGCAGCAAATGCACTTCAAATTAATTTTTCCACCCACTTGGATTTATGTTTAATGTTTTATGTTTATTTTGCTTTTCTCTTTATGGACTTTATTGTTTACTGGAAGTTGCAGAAATTTTTATTCAGTTGCCTTTTACCAGGTTGGTGACTAGCTTTATTGGAGACGGCCCTCTAGTTAGTGTAGTACTAACATTTGTATAAGGGTAATTGGCAGAATCTGTGTTGGAGCTCAGTTAGGAAAATAATGAAGATAAAGGCTGAAGATAAGTCACATAGAGAAAGGCAAAAACAGACAAAAAAAGAAGAAAAAAAAGAGCGCCAAGCATGTGGTGTGCATGTGTTTCAGCAGCTCTGTGAATAGTCCTCCAGTGCTGTGTGGATTTTGGGGTACTGAGCAGCAGATGAAAAGCAGAAGTAGATACAAACCTTAGATGGCCATCTCAGGAAAGGGCAAGGACACAGAGGGGAAAAAATGCTCCTAAACACTGACTGAGCATCTCCTGGCATGGGTGGATCTTCCAGGAATGTCTGCTGTCTGTTCCCCCTTTACTGAAAGTGAATTCTGTGCATGCGCCAGAGACTTTGAAATGGGTGTCTGTTACCACTGTATAGTTGCTGGGAAGTTTCCCATTCTTTCCCCACCCTTCTTCAGGTAACTGTCTCATGAGGCTGCCCATGAACCAAGACAAGGACATTCTGTATCGGGGGGGGGGGGGAATTGAAGAGAATTTAGAGCTTATTAGATATGTTCTGGATGTAACATCATGCATGGTAAAGATATACGATGGTGTATAATTATATGGAAATTAGCTCTGTCATTAAAATTTATTTACAGTATAACCAGTTGTCTTCAGCAATTTGTATGGAGTCCACCTCTAAAATCTGCAGGCCAATTCAGTAAATAAGTACATTTGCATTTCTGATAAAGGCAATAAAGATGGAGGCAATAAAGTAAGTGA
Organism: Clarias fuscus; assembly: GCA_030347435.1. NCBI lineage: Eukaryota > Metazoa > Chordata > Actinopteri > Siluriformes > Clariidae > Clarias > Clarias fuscus. The sequence goes on along the minus strand of CM059229.1, from coordinate 12,675,959 downwards.
TAAGTAATGTTTAGACAAGCCACACCAAAAACATCTCAGTTTAAAAAAGAAAGAAAGAAAGACAATACACATCATTTTTTACCATAATGTACAAGTAACCTTTGAGTGGTGTGCTATTTTAATGAGCCTATCAGTCCACACCTGTTCTGTCCACCTGTATGTCCACTATAAAAAGGTATTAAGGACAAACAGTCATTAACATTTCCAGTGCTTGCCACTCAATAATGAATTTAGTGAATGCCAGTCCTAAATAACTCATACAGTATGTTACATTGTTTCAGATCCCAATATGTTGAATTACAGTATACTTGCCTATTTAGACCTCAAGACATTCTTAACATAATTTGTTAGTTGGACAGCAGTGTGACTCTTGTCGTATTTGTCATATTACACAGACAAAATTGTGTGGGACTGAGGCTGGGATCAGAGCAATGAAACCAGGTGAGAAGTTTACTCATGCACATTACTGTAAAGAAGCCATTGACTCGGGTATGAACAGATCTGATGTGCTGTCAGGTATTTTCATGGCCATTTTGACTGCCTCTACTCCTGTGTACTAGGCACACAGTACCCTGAGGGTCCATACTGGGACCTGTGATGACAACACTCCTAGCAATCACTGATATACCATTCTGTTGTCAAATTCACAGGCCTGCTTGACAGAACATGCGTAAAAAGTCACTGATGATTTATCTTTTACTGAAGGAGATCGGTGGGGAGGACAGGGTTAGTGCCAAAAGGCAGAAATTCCATGGAGTGATTGGCACGCTTTGCTACTGATCAGTGTGTTTGTTAGAAGCATGTGGGAACTACAGTACTTCAGCATGCTGAATTACCAGTCTGTATCAGTCAGTTTGTTTCATAAGCATTTGAACATAATTTTTTATGAATGTGCCATCTCATACATCATCTTCAAAAAGCTCTCAGTGAAATTGTCTTCCATTCACATTAAAATCATACGCCTTTCCACTTTCCCGCAAATGGAATATGTTTTCATGTACAGTATGTGCGATTCCACCAAGTCCCAGCAGGTGCAAACTAAGAGATAAACTGAAAAACATGCTGTGCATGGATTAACCACACAGCCCTAAGGAACACAGAAGCTAAAACAGCTATAAAGGCACGTGGCAGGACAAAAAAACATTTCCCAATGTCCACATTACAGCTGTCTGCACCCAAGTGTTTTCTTAAGCGTCATTTGACATTCAAGTTTATTTCACTAGAATGGCATGTGCTCATTCTCTCCATCCATCCTTCTTTTGTTAACTTACTATTCAGAGTCTTGGACGTGATCACAGAGACCACAATGGAAGGAGACTTGAGGTTGAAAGCAAAACGTTACTGGTCGGAGACCAAAAAAAGCCAAGTGGCTGTCAAATAACTGTTCTCAAGAGCAATATTATGTTGACTACACAAAAAATACGCTGTTGCTTTTCAGACATTTACCACAGAGCGACACGGGTCTCCCAGATGAAGAGTCTGTTTATGTGAAGCTTATGACTGGCGTGTTTCCAGTGCATTGACTCACACGCTTCCACTTACAGAAACCGTGTTGAAATGAAAGTGTGTCATTAGAGCTACCAAATATAAATATTTTTTTCTAAAACCATTCATTTTTATATAACCTATTTTGATTCGGGTAAAGTGCAGAACCCCTTAAATAGACGTAATCAGTAATAGCACCACAAAACCCATGTAGCTCTAATGTTTTTACCATACACTGTTTGCTAAGAATCAAATATTATTTGGGCACAATGATGGAAGTGGGATGAGATAAATGGTTTTCCTTGAGATAATAAACATAAGAAAATAAAAAATAACCTCATGTTTAATGGGGCTGCAATCCTAGAAGTCAAAAAAACCAATCATCCATCATCATTGAACACATAGTTGGTTGGAATAAGTAACCATGTGTATATTATGCTCACAGGACCTTGAGCTGGCATCCTACCTCAGGATATTTCTGAATAGAACAAAATGGACATGCAAGTATTAATGCTAAAAAAAAAAACCCCTCTTTACACCTCCTTTTGTTATGTGACTATATGCGCTAAATTGTACATTAACAAATGAACAGATCAAAAATACATTCTTAAACTGTCTCAGCTTTTATCATCTACTGGTCAGAGGGTCAACATTTGAACAAGTATGTGCACTTACTATGAATGCTCCTGTTTTAAATCTACAAGTCAGACCTGCTTATGGACAAAAACATGCTTATTTGAAAAAGATAGCATTGCCGTACAGGATATGAACTGCAGCGTAAATAGGATCTCATGCAGATGAGTAGCAAATCATCTCAGCAGGAGAATGGCTCCTGCACACCCCAAGCAGCCCAAACAGGAAGTGACATGCTGAGCTGATGGGAAATAGGTTAGCTGGAATGCCGATGCACTTTCTTGCTCATTTGTAATGGTTCGTTTTCCACCCTGATGAGTAAAATCATCTTTCCTGTAACTCTTGGTTAAATCTTTGTTTTTCTCTTTTCATGCATTGCCAAAGATTGCTTTATTCCTCCAAAAGGAACATAGCCTGCAGCATCAGTTAGCATTATCTGAATCTGTTAACTTTAAATAGATGGCACAATGATATAGCCAAAAAGGATATTCATGGAATGTTCCAAATAACAGGAACTGTGGAGAAAATGCATGATAATATTTTTCCCATGATGACTTCAGAGGTTGGAATGCAGTGCTAAAGTTGTTAATCTAAGTTTGTAGGGAAGGCGTGCGATCGACCCTAATATTCAATGTTCCCTTTTAAAGAATCGGCCATTTAAAGAAAAACGAATGTTAAGACTATAGGACAATGCGCTGCTCGGTAAAATCTGCGCTGAAACGTAAGCAATGAAATGTTATGCAATCCTTTAGTTAACTGAAGCCTCGTCGTCCACAGATGTGTTTTAGTGCTGAATACCATAAGTGCCAGGTCTGGTTTAAATGTGTGATTTTATTGCAACATTTTCAGTAATGCAGGAAGAATATGAGTACATGGAATATAGTGTGTATATTATTTATCCTCTCTTACCTTTTAGTCTAACAGGCTGGAACGCTCTTCTCACCCTTGATTTCAAATAAGGGGAAAAAGATTTGGGACGGTGGGTTTGTTGATGCCCAGGGCTATGATTGGCCCAGACAGTAGGAAATAGATCTGGACGTTTTGCAGTTAAATTCATAGGTTCAGAACAATTGTGGACATTCCTTCCATCTGTTTATTTCAAGACAAATGAATGGATTTTCAGACAAAAATGAAGGAAAGTAAATAAAAATAATCCAGGGCACAAATTACGCTACTCAATCTTTTTCTTTCACTTACCAAAAACACATACACTATCCAACTTTTAATAGTTACCCAAAACCATTCAAATATAACTCAGAAATGCTGCAATTATGTGTTACCTAACTGTGCTATTCTTTTTATATAATGTATAAAATGCATTGCAAGGAAAGAAATTATATATACTGTACACACATACATACACACACACACACGCAAAGTCTGTATAGGCTATACTAGCTATAGTGTAGTACTGTATATGTACTTCATTTGTTTAAGCAGTGAAATCATGGCAGTAATTACAGTAAGTCTTGTCAAGCACTCAGATCTGAGCGAACTCAGATTTAGAAACCTTCTGCTATTCATTTTTCAGAATCTCTTCAGCCCTGGTAGTTTAGATGGGGAGGATTGTTATACAAATGTAATCATATTCAGAGAATAATTTATTTTTGTACTTTTGTATTTTTGAAAAACAATAATATTATGCTGCAACTGTACTTTATGCAATGTAAATAACCAGGTAATGAGTGGTACATAGTTCTTTTTTTTTTTTTTTTTTCAGATCTGGGCATTTGGGCCAAAAAATGAAATCTTTAAACATTTTTTTTTTTTTTTTATCAGACCAAAGATTGTTTTCTCGTGGCCTAGAAATCTAATTGGTCACAACATGACTATGTCTACAGTATGTCTAGGCTCCTCCTCGGAACATTTTGTCATCTCCACACATGACCTCTGGAGTTACATTCGAGTTCTTGCCCTCCCTGAATAAAGTTTGTTCAGTTTGGGTTTATAGCAGAACTCTAAGAAGAGACTTAGTGGTTCTGACCACTCTATGTTATGAATGAGCAAATTTATTTAATGATACGTTGCGCTATGTCCTCTTGGAACTTCAGAGCTGAAGCTTTTTATTTATTTATTTATTTATTTATTTATTTATGCATTTCTTATGACTTATTGGCCATAACAATATGGTCAATATGGGCTTTTTCATACAGAGCATTTTTTACAAATTGATGACAAAATGGAGAAGAGAAAGATGGGAGAAAACTTAAAGAATTTCAAAACCCTGGAACAGCAAATCTTTCGCTTCCATCTGAATGGCAGTGAAACATTGTCCCTCCTAAGGCTGCCCTTTCAAAAGCTCCCCAGAAAGAACTAACATTACTTGACATGATAAAAGCTCTTTTTTTAACTCTGACCCAGCTGACAGTCAGACAGGAGCCACAAAACTCTTCCTTTGCCTAGAGTTATGACTGCTTGTTGTATCGAGATATAGATCCCTTTAGTGCGAGTCTCCTGCAGATATGATGGGGGTGAAAAACTCGAATCTGAGACAAAGATATGCAGTACAAAACCCTCAGGGAGAAATCTGAACATGTTAGGTGCATAAACATTGAGGCAGCTTCACTGGGAGCACTCATAGGCATTGCAGTTATCTGTCATGAACATATCACCCACTTGGGAGAGATTACGAATACAGCATGAGAAATCTGAGAAATACTGCAGACTTTGAAATATAGTACTCTTGAAAAAGCTATAGGTATAGTTAAATAAATTATTTGGAGCAAAGATACCAATGGTATACCAAAGGTATCAATGAAACTGAATAATACTTGGATTAAAACTGCAGATTTACTGTTTCCTTTTTTTCTGATTGACATTCTTGATACCTGATGCCTTAAATGATTGTTAAATGTTAATGTTAAACATTTTTATTTACAATTACATACAAACCTGGGAGTAATTAGGTATCCGTATGGGAAAGTTCAATTCTAGCTGAAAGAAATCGCTATGATTTGTGGTACAAGTGTGAGGCACTTTATTAGGGACACTTTAATACAGATCAAGAGCTTCAGTCAATGTGTAGACAAAATAATGATCCAAGTGATATTGAATGCAGGTTCGAGTATTTCAGAATCTACTGATCTCCTGTGATTTTAACACATAATGGTGATCTTCAGACTTGTGCAAAAAAACAAAACACATCCCATAAGTGGTAGTTCTTCAGGCAGGAATATTTTTTGGTGAGAAAGTTCAAAGGAAAATATCCAGACTGTTTCAATCTAACAGGAAGGTTCTAGTAAATTAAATTACAACACTTTAAATAACAAGGGGTGAGTAATAAGGGGTGAGCAAAAAAGAATTTCAGAAGAACAAATTAAATCTTTGCGAGGATGGGCTACAGAAGCAAACTACAAGTTCACATCAGCCCCTTCCTCTACTCCTGTGTGTGTGTGTGTGTGTGTGTGTGTGTGTGTGTGTGTGTGTGTGTGTGTGTGTGTGTGTGTGTGTGTGTGTGTGTGTGTACTGTGTGTGTGTGTGTGTGTGTGTGTGTGTGTGTGTGTGTGTGTGTGTGTGTGTGTGTGTGTGTGTGTGTGTACAGTGTGTACAGTGTGTGTGTGTGTGTGTGTGTGTGTGTGTGTGTGTGTGTGTGTGTGTGTGTGTGTGTGTGTGTGTGTGTGTGTTTATGTAGGTGCAGCTCTATGAACAATACACTTTGTAGCAAAATATCTACAGGCGCTCCCAGTTTTCTAGGTATTTCTAGATAATAATCCAAGATAATTATGCTTATTTTATTTTTGTAGCGGCCAAGACACAAAAACAGCCAGAACAAATGGACTCAGGAAATTTCACAGGAACAACAACACACTAACAAGACATTAAGGGATTTTCCTGTTCCATTCCAAGAGCTTTGATCTGGGTAATTTGTATGTAATGTTACAATTAAGGATCCTTAACTCCAAGCCAGTGTTAAATTTCCCCGAATTGCTTTCCCCCCATATAGATACCAAACAGAAATTGAAAAAAAGAAACCTGTCTCACATTCTTAGAAAAGAAAGGGTTAAGGTTATATGGAAACTTACTATTCATGGTGCAGACTATCGAACTCATTAAGGGGAGACTATCAGTCTGAGACTAACTGCCCCTGACAATGATGGGGAGACTATCAGACCGAACGAAGGCACGGAGCTTTCTGTGTCTATGTGCCAAGTTGTGTAACCCAGGCCAGTGTGAGTAAAATGATGAGCAGGTACTCACAGTCAGTTCTGGGAAAGTGGGGGTGCCACACGAACTGCTGCTGACAAGCAAACCCGTGTGGCTATTGTTGCGCCCATTAGGTCTTCTGGGGGTTTTAGACGAAAACAAGATTGGGAAAAGGAGTGATATTCATGTCAGAATGGGGGAGTTTGATAACTCTGTAAGAATCGCAGTGCTTCAAAAGCCTTTTTTTTTGCCACAAAGTAGCTTCTGTGTCTCTCCCTCACTTTCAGACAGTGTACCACATAGGGTTTAGGCTTGTGTGTTGCTGCAGTTTGAACTGCCATAAAGAGATTAGGACAGTGTTTCCTGCTCTGCTAATTAAGCTGCTTATGTTTTGACTGTTGAAGGAACAGAATGTGGTTGAGATTAACTGTGGATTTATGTGGTTGGAAAATGACAGGGTGTCGTGGACGCTGAAATTAAGTCGTGTCAACTTATACAAGAATATACAAGTATATTACTGTTAACTTAATGAATTCCATTTAAATGGGATTTAATTCTTCTGTTATGAGTACGTCTTACCTATTTGAGACGGTGATTGTTTATAGAAGAGACTCAGCTAAATGTGCTATTATATGCATTTGTTGTGGTTTGTGTTGTACAGAAGCTGTTCATGACTATTCATAGACCAAGAGAATATAGTTAACAGTAAGACCAATCACTATTACAGTTATCCTAAATTCTAGCCCCTTTCACATGGCCTGTTCAAAATGGGAATTTTGTGGCATCACTGCATGTTTGGTATGAAAGGAGGTATTAGAAGTCATTGTTGTTGCATCTTTAAGCACAGGTACTGACAGGGCAAGGACAAGTAAAAGGGAGAACCTCCATCGTGGAAACAGGGTTTGAAGCTTTAAGGCTTACATTTAGCAGACACCCTTATCCAGAGTGACTTACATTTTAATCTCATTATACATCTGAGCAGTTGAGAGTTAAGGGTCTACCTCAAAGGCCCAACAGGGACAACTTGGTGGCAGTGGGATGTGAACCTGGGACCTCTGAACCATAGTCCAATGCCTTAACTACTGAGCTACACCTGACCCCCTGGCTTGTGATATGTGCAACATGCAGTGGAGCAGATATATAATGTAGATCATGTGTACCCACCACACTTAACTGGTGTGAAAAACAGTGGAAAATAAATGGATTTAAAGATCATCTCAGACTGAGCCAGATCTGCAGTGCCAATCACATTAAAAAAAAATTAATTGTTTCAAAGTGCTGTAGGCACAACTGGGACTCACTCTACAACATGCAGTAAGATATAAAAATAGCCTTTTTCCTGACACATCTTTTGCATTATGATTAGGAGCCAGTCCTACTGTAGAGCATGAAGGCAGGGCTTAAAGACAGCAGGTTTTATTTGTGTGTTTGTTTTTGCTTAAGCTTTGATAAGCTCCTCATCAGTGAGAAATGAGAATGAACTGGGGAGACACTAAGCTGAGAGCACTGCAATTGGAGTGTGATATAAATGTCCATGGCTAACACTTTATTATTAAGTTGACCTGCCCTGGTTTTGAAAGCAATTAGTATGTATGGTATTGGCTGTTGTGCTAAACACCATGCCTGCTCTCATAGCAGAATGGCTGCGTGCTTCTTGAAAGCAAACACTCAGGTGGCTTAATGCTGAATTTATGGGATCTGTGTGAATTATCAATGCCAGGGAAAACACAATATTGAAGAGGTATTATTATCACCTTTAAAATGCAACTTCTTTGTGAAAGGGTCTATTGTCCGCATAAATGATTAAGCAGCGTACTAAATAAATGCTGAATGAAAACATTGAATTTGGCCCATACAGTGATTGGAAGGGTTGCTGGGAGAAACCTCTTCTGTCTAAAAAGATTGAGGTTTACAAAACTGCATCCAAACAAACCACAAGACTCTCGGAACAATGGCCTATAGACAAATGAGACCAAAGTGGAATTGTTTGGCCTTAATGCCTAGCGCCATGGTTGGTAAAAACCAAACAGCATTTCAGCAGAAACACCTTATACCCACTCTTAAGCACTGCAGAGATGATCACTTGGACTTGCTTTTGCAGCTACAAGACCTGGGCACTTTGCAGTCATTGAGTCAACTGAAATCCTCTGTATACCAGAATATTCTAAAGGCAAATGTGAGGCCATTTGTCTTGCTCAAAATTCAGTCATGCAACAAGACAATGATCCGAAGCACACCAGTAAATCTACACCTATCGGAATGGCCATAAAAAATTAAAGAATAAAGGTTTTTGGAATGATCTGGTCAAAGTCCAGACCTCAACCCAATTGAAATGCTGTGGCAGGATCTTACCAAAGCTGTGCATAAGCGAATACGCAAAAACCTCAATGAACTGAAGCAATGTGGTGAAGAAGAATGGACCAAAATGATGTGAGAGACTGATAGTCATATAGGAAATTATAAAGGTGGATCTGCAAGCTATTGAATTAGGGGGCGTACACTACTTAGTCTTGCTTACTAGTCTTTTGTGTATTTTGGCTTCACTTTTGTTAAATAAAAAATGTCATGGTGAAAAAAGTTATATGTTGTTGATCGTCTTAGGTTGTATTTGGCTAAAACCCAGAATATGATTAATATTTTCGATTCTTTAAAGTAACCATCATTGCTTTGATGACAGCTTTACATACTCTTCGCATTCTCTCAGTCAGCCTCATGCGGTAGTCTCCTGTAATGGTTTTCCAACAATCTTGAATATATTCCAAGAGGTGAGTACTTGTTAGTTGCTTTTCCTTCACTCTCTGTTCAAACTCATCCCAAACCATCTCAGTTGGATTTAGGTCAGGTGATTATGGAGGCCAGGTCATCTGTTGTAGCACTCCATCAATCTCCTTCTTCGACAAATAGCGCTTACATAGCCTGGAGGTGTGTTTGGGGTCATTGTCCTGTTGAAAAACAAATGATGGTCTAAGTGCAAACCAGATGGGATGGAATGTTGCTGCAAAAAGCAGTGGCAGCCATGCTGTTTATGTGTTCCCTCAATTTGAACTAAGTCATTGCCACCATCAAAGCAGCCAAACATCATCATACCTTCTCCTACATACATGCTCTATAAAAGGGAACCACACATTCAGGAACCAAAAATAAATAAATAAATATAATAAATAATAAAAAATAATTGGACTTACAGTATAAGACCAAAGGACAGTTTTCCACTGAACTAATCTCAATTCCTTTTGTCTCTTGGCCCAAGCCTGACTCTGCGAATTGTTGCTCTTTCAAAGTAAGGTTTCTTTGCTGCAATTCACCCATGAAGGCCTGACTCAATGAAGTCTCCTGTGAATGGATGTTGAAATAAGCCACTTTAACTCTGACAAACATTTATATGGGCTCTAATTTGAGGTGCTGTAAATCAATGGTTTCTGAGACTGGTCATACTGATAAAATGATCCTCTGCAGCACAGGTAGCTCTCGGCCTTCCTTTCCGGTTTCATTGTAGCGTTTGATGGTACTGTCTTTTCTGTTAACTGTGAGTGCTTCTTGCCATAATGTGGATTTGTATTGTAGCTGTTGTTGTAATAACACTGATAGGGCCATTGACTTTGTACCCATCCTGCCTCTGCACAAGGCAACTGATGGTTTAAAGCACATTACTGTAAGATGGCAAGAAATAACACAAATTAACCGTTGACAAGGCACACCTTGTGAATCTGATAAGGGAATGTCATGAGTGTACCAAGATGTCATGAAAACTAAATGTAGCTACTTTGGACCCTCTAAAATATATACTAAATTTGGACTTGTTTAACAATTTTTGTTTAGTACATAATTGTGTACATAAATGTTTTTTTCATAGTTTAGACATCCCCAGTATTAATATATAATGTTGAAGAGACCCTTTTGACTGGCAATGACTAGCAATGGATTGGTAATGTATATACAGTTGCTAATAAACACTAAATATTGTAAACACGCCACAAGACCTGGTGTTTGAGACAATTTTGCCTTTGTCAAAGTCACTCTGATTCTTATGCTTGGGCACTTAGATGGTTTGAAATTTAAGCAAAGAGATAATGTTGCAACACTTTAAAGACACAAAGACTTTGTGTACAATAGACATGGGATACATGTGCTATGTGTGGGAAGCTGTTGCATTTGAGGTGACTGGTTACATCGACTACTCCTCTTTTCTGTTGCGATCTATGTGTCATCCAGCATAAAACCTGTTTCAGATCTTGCAGATCAAATGATCCCATGTGGTTATCCGTACAGGATAAATGCGACAAGGCCAGAAAGAAAATGCTTATATTGTTTCTTTTAACCTTTAACAATCTTTGTAATTAAAAAGGTTTTGTGTGCAACAAAAATATACTTCTATAAAATGATTTTCTGACATTGGCACACCACAAAAACATGAGTTTGCTATACTGATAATTAAAACTCATATTATTCATCGTAAACTGCACACTTACATTTACCACAAACATAACTTCAGGCTGAATCATCCATTGTGACAAAACTGTAGCAGGTGGAGTTATAATGTTATAATGCAAAATCACACAAAAGTCATAAAAAAAAAGACCAAAACTATTTTGACATAATATTTTCCCATTTGTGCTTTTTAACACGCTTGTAACTCACATGTAATAATACATAATAAATATGTAGACCATAAATTTATTTCAACAACTTAATTTAATGTGCCTTTGTGTGAGAAGATGTATGGAAACTATGTAGGGAAGCAGGAAGCTGCTGCAGTTAATGGCTTTGTGCATTTCTTGAATACTTAAGCCCAGGTGCTTTACTTATATAAGAGTGCAAGCACGACTTTGCTGAAACCACTTCTATTGAAATTCATCTCATCCATAAAGGCCAGTTATGTGAGGAATGAGACTTTAATTAACATCCTCCCATTCACCCTAGATTACCATTCATTACATTTATTCAACACTTGGTTTCACTGTGGGCTTATGAGGAATGGGACCACCCCACCCCACCCCACCCCACCCCACCCCCACCTCCACTATGGATTATAGAAATCCATGAGGAGACACTGTTTTAGCTTTACTTTAAATTTAAAATGCAATGGCTAGTACATAATTTTGAAATTATTGTAATACATAATTATTGTAATATCTGCAAAATAACAGCATGTTCTTTTAGCTTTGTAGCAGTTAGACTCCATGCAACAGCAATGTAAATGATCAGGGATTTCAATGCATTATTAAAAATCACAACATCCAGTCTTTGAGAATGTTTAATGGTTTTATCTATGTCTCTTTAATTATTGTTTTTTGCTTTCATTTCAGTGAGCAAAACCACTAAGTTCTATCTTTTTCTGCATATAGACAGTGTGTGTGATAGATTCAGCCTCTGCTTTAAATGATATGACCAGATACGTTACAATCCACCACGCTCCTTAAGATCAGAAAACTCCGGACTACTGGTAGTTCCCAGAATATCAAAATCTACAAAAGGAGGTAGGGCATTTTCATATTTAGCTCCAAAGCTTTGGAATAGCCTTCCTGACAGTGTTCGGGGCTCAGACACAGTTTCCCAATTTAAAAGTAGACTCAAGACGCATCTCTTTAATCTGGCATACACATAATTAATTTCTTTACCTCATACTCCAGTACATCTATCCTGAATGGCAACCATGCTAATTCTTTTCACCTGCTCTTTATTTTTCCACCCATCCCGAGGCATCTGGAGATTGTGCCAGCTTCAGTAGACAGAGGCCAACCCTGCGAGGTTCCTGAGGCATCCAGAGAAGGACCTGCTCCAGCTGAATTCTTCTTCATGTTGGTTTGGATCTACACATGCTGCTCCTGAGCTCCCAGTGATCCAGACCCTCATCTGCCCTCTGCACCTGCTGACTCATCCCTGAGCTGAACTGGACTTTGTGTTAATTTAAATAACTTCTGTTATATCGAACTTTCATCTGCATAACACACATGATGTTCTATAATTTCTGTTATGTGTTATCACCCAGATGAGGATGGGTTCCCTGTTGAGTCTGGTTCCTCTCAAGGTTTCTTCCTATTGCCATCTCAGGGAGTTTTTCCTTGCCACTGTCGCCGTCACCCTTGGCTTGCTCATCAGGGACAATCTCATTATCTAGACACATTTTTCTTACACATATATACATTTCCATAAGTCTTCTTTTCATTTTCTTTTCATTTCTGTGAAGCTGCTTTGAGACACTGACCATTGTTAAAAGCGCTATAGAAATAAAATTGAATTGAATTGAATTGAATAGATAATCATTATGAAATGTGCATAGTTTTCATCATCATAAGTTAAAAGACTCTTTCTTCTTGTAAAATGTAAATTATTTACAAGCAACATAAATACATACATATATAAATACATACATGAATGTGCATACATGAATGCTTTATGAACTCTATTATATACGTTTACTTTTAGCACATCTTTCTCCACCTTTAATGTGATATAGCAGCCAACTGATGTTACAGTAGTTATGTTAAACAGCATTTTCTCCTGGAAGCCTACAGAAGCCAGGCTTTTCAAAAAAAATTTCAGACTATATTTGTCATTTAAACAAATATATATAAAAAACGAAAAACAATCATTATTAACAGTTTTGTTTTGGTAATAAATTCTTCTGTACTGTTGCTAACGGTCATCTGTTCTTGGTTTATATATATATATATATATATATATATATATATATATATATATATATATATATATAACTTTAATCTGACAAAGTAATAATAAATAAGAATTATATGAATGTTAACCAATGAAAGTCAGACATTGCTTTTCAACCATGCTTCAACAGAATTATAAAAAAAAAAAAATGAACTCATTTTTTCATGGAACAGGCCTGGACAAAAATGATGGTACCCCTAACTTAATAGTTTGTTGCACAATCTTTTGAGGCAATCACTGCAATCAAACGATTTCTGTAACTGTCAATGAGACTTCTGCACCTCTCTGTAGGTATTTTGGCCCACTCCTCATGAGCAAGCTGCTCCAGTTGTTTCCGGTTTGAAGGGTGCCTTTTCCAGACGGCATGTTTCAGCTCCTTCCAAAGATGCTCAATAGGATTGAGGTCAGGGCTCATAGAAGGCCACTTTAGAATAGTCTAATGTTTTCCTCTTAGCCATTCTTGGGTGTTTTTAGCTGTGTTTTGGGTCATTGTCCTGTTGCAAGACCCATGACCTGTGACTGAGACCCAGCTTTCTGACACTGGCCAGCACATTTCTCTCTAGAATCCCTTGATAGTCTTGAGATTTCATTGTACCCTGCACAGATTCAAGACACCCTGTGCCAGATGCAGCAAAGCAGCCCCAGAACATAACAGAGCCTCCTCCATGTTTCACAGTAGGGACAGTGCTCTTTTCTTGATATGCTTCAAGTATAATTAACAACATTTGCCTTGGCAAAAAGTTCAATTTTTGTCTCATCTGTCCATTGGACATTCTCCCAGAAGCTTTGTGGCTTGTCAACATGTAGTTTGGCATATTCCAGTCTGGCTTTTTTATGATTTGTTTTCAACAATGGTGTCCTCCTTGGTCGTCTCCCATGTAGTCCACTTTGGCTCAAACAACGACATATAGTGCGGTCTGACACTGATGTTCCTTGAGCATGAAGTTCACCTTGGATCTCTTTAGAAGTCTTTCTGGGCTCTTTTGTTACCATTCGGATTATCCGTCTCTTTGATTTGTCATTAATTTTCCTCCTGTGGCCACGTCCAGGGAGGTTGGCTACAGTCCCATGGATCTTAAATTTCTGAATAATATGTGCAACTGTAGTCACAGGAACATCTAGCTGCTTGGAAATGGTCTTATAGCCTTTACCTTTAACATGCCTGTCTATAATTTTCTTTCGAATCTCCTGAGACAACTCTTTCCTTCGCTTCCTCTGGTCCATGTTGAGTGTGGTACATACCATGTCACCAAACAACACAGTGACTACCTGGAGCCCTATATATAGGCCCACTGACTGATTACAAGATTGTAGATACCTGTGATGCTAATTAGTGGACACACCTTGAATTAACATGTCCCTTTGGTCACATTATTTTCAGTATTTTCTAGGGGTACCATCATTTTTGTCCAGGCCTGTTCCATGAGTTTTTTTTTTTTTAATAATTCCATTGAAGCATGGTTGAAAAGCAATGTCTGACTTTCATTGGTTAACATTCATAGAATTTTTTTTTATTATTACTTTTGTCAGATTAAAGTTATTTCTGTGACCATTATGAGTTTTTCTTTCATTGACTGAAGGGTACCAACAATTTTGTCCACGTGTGTGTGTGTGTATATATATATATATATATATATATATATATATATATATATATATATATATATATATTTATATTATGGCATGCCGTTTAGGAAAATATTCATGAGAGAACTTAATGAAAACTCTGAATATATTGATATATATTAAGAGATGGTCAACACATTGATGAGTGCGTGTACGACCCAAAGTGGTGGCACAAGCCACACTCAGTATCAGACTACGGGTGAAGAAATATATTCGCTATTTCACCGCGGAAGACCGGTGTTATGCGCTAAAATGCTCCCCTGTCACAGATTGCACCCCTATATAATCTCTATCAAATATTATATTACAACATACATTCATAGGTTTATTGTTATCAAATATGATATAACTATTATAATTAACCCTTGGCACGTGACAGGTGTCGAGACCATGAATACAAATTCTCATATAATGTTTATTTTGTGGCACATTTATTTTACAGGGATTTGTCATGTAATACAAAAATGCTTGCACTAAATAAATATTTATGATGAAAAATTTTACGAAATTATTTTTATTAGTAAATAAGCAATATCAAAAATACATCTTGTATATAAAAAATAATAATTTATATTTTTCCCTATACAACATGTAATTTTTTTTATAATGCTTATTTTATAATCGAATCCATTTGGTCTAATTTGTAATTTCTAAATCATAAACCTAGAAATTTCTGGTCTAATATAATATTCGACGGAGATTAAATAGGGGGTGCAATCTGTGGCAGGGGGGCATTTTAGCGCATAACACCGGTCTTCCGCGGTGAAATAGCGAATATATTTCTTCATCCGTAGTCTGGTACTGAGTGCGGCTTGCGCCACCACTTTGGGCCGTACACGCACTCATCAAAGAGTTGACCATCTTTTCATTTCTCACAATTGCAGCAACCAAGTTTCGCGCCGACTCACTCATCCTTCCTAAAGATGGCGCTGTGTTTCGATGACGTCATGTTTCATTCAATATATTCAGACTTTTCATTCAATATATATCAGTTTTCAATCCATATATTCAGAATTCATTCAATATATATATTTTTCAATCAATATATTCGGAACCCATTCAATATTCTCACAGTTCATTCAATATATTCAGAGTTTTCATTAAGTTCTCTCATGAATATTTTCCTAAACGGCATGCCATAATATGTATATGTATACTGTATACACACATATATATATATATATATATATATATATATATATATATATATATATATATATATATATATATATATATATATATATATATATATATATATATATATACTGTATACATACATATAAATTACATATAAGTATACAGTGCCCTCCATAATTCCTGGCTTAATACTTTGTACAACCCCCTTTTGCCAACAAAACAGCACCTAATCTTCTCCTATAATGTGTCACAAGATTAGAGAACACAGAAAGATGGATCTTCGACCATTCCTCTTTGCACAATGTCTCTAAATCATGCAGTGACAAGACTCTTCTCCTCTTCAGCTCACTCCACAGGTTTTCAATGGTGTTGAGGTCTGGGGACTGAGATGGCCATGGGAGGAGCTTGATTCTGTGTGTGGAGAACCATTTCTGTGTAGATTTGGCCACATGTTTTGGGTCATTATCTTGCTGAAAGACCCAGTGACGACCCATCTTCAGCTTTCGAGCAGAGGCCACCAGATTTTGCTTTAAAATGTCCTGGTATTTCAAAGCATTCATAATGCCATGCACCCTAACAAGGTTCCCAGGGCCTCTGGAAGAGAAACAGCCCCACAGCATCACCGATCCTCCCCCATACTTCACAGTGGGCATGAGGTGCTTTTCTGCATACTCATCTTTTGTGTTGCACCATACCCACTTAGAGTGTTTGTTGCCAAAAAGCTTTATCTTGGTCTTATCTGTCCAAAGAACACTGTCCCAGTTGAAGCCCCAGTACCGCTTAGCAAACTCCAAACATTTGCGTTTATGATTGTGACTGAGAAAAGGTTTTTTCCTTGCCTGCCTCCCAAAGAGTTTGTTGGCATGTAGATAGCATCTGATGGTTGTTTTGGAGACTTTGTGACCCCAAGATGCTATCATTTGTTGCAGTTCTTTAACAGTGAGCTTTGGAGAATTTTTTATTTCTCTTACCATCCTCTTCACTTCACTCTTCACTGTACGTGGAGGCAAATAAACTTGCATCCCTGTCCGGGCTTGTTCACTACTGTTCCAGTTTTTTTAAACTTCTTAATGATTCCTCTCACAGTAGATATGGGCAGGTGCAGGCGGGTGGCTATTTTCTTGTACCCACTGCCTGACTTGTGAAGGTCGACACATATCTGCCTTACTTGAATGGTGTGTTCCTTTGTCTTTCCCAGGTTGAAGAGTGGATAAGAGAAATGGCCTCTGTGTCACGTCATATTTATACCCCAGAGAATCAGGAAGTGATGAATTACTAATTAAATGTTCCTAGATAGTCTGATCAACTTTGTAAACTACTGTAGGAATGACAGAAATACTTCAATTACATTTATTTTCTAGGAATTGTTAGGGGTGCCAATAATTGTGCAACAAGTTATTTTATGAAAAATTATTATTTGTTAGTCAGGGATTTTTATTTCCCATTAAAATTCACTTTATACTGTATTCATGTTATATTTTTCTACAATTTTCAGTGTGACAATATGTTTCTGCAATAAAAACTGAATTTATTTTAAGTCTTTGAACACATCTTAACCAGGGGTGCTAATAATTATGGAGGGCACTATAAAATGGTTTCCATACTTCTTACTTCCACTACAGCAAATTATCATATGCAGTTAATCTAGGCAAGTAAAGAACAATAAGCAATATAAGAGTCACTGCCATTAAAACACCAGCTGAAGTTTAACACTATCGGCATTGGGATGAGTGTTACAGTATATAGCAAGAAAACGGTGTAATAAAGTATTAATGTGCAAACACATGTAACCAATCTCCTGTAAGCATTTTCCTTTAATTATTTTTTCATACCTAAAATGTGTGTGTGTGTGTGTGTGTGTGCGTGTGTGTGTGTGTGTGTGTGTGCGTGTGTGTGTGTGTGTGTGTGTGTGTGTGCGTGTGTGCGTGTGTGCGCGTGTGTGCGTGTGTGTGCGTGTGTGCGCGTGTGTGCGTGTGTGTGTGTGTGTGTGTGTGTGTGTGTGTGTGTGTGTGTGTGTGTGTGTGAGTGTGTGTGAGTGCATGCGTGCGTGCGTGTGTGTGTCTGTCTGTTACTTCATGAGAGATGTTTTTCCACAGATGAATAAATAGCATTTTTATATCTGTAAATTCCCCATTCCAATTGCTGTTCTTTTTGTTTTGCATATACACCAATCAGCCACAACACTATCACCACCCAGGTGAACTAAATGACATTGAATATCAATGGCAGGATCATGGACACCCAAGGATAATCTCCGGAGACCAAAGGCCAGCTCTCTAGGCTTGATCCTACAGAAAAGCGAATTTAGCACAAATTTCTTTTAAAAAAAAGTTTATGTTGGCTATGATAGAAAGGTATAAGAACCCCCAATGTGTCACAGCCTGCCATGTATGGGGCCTAGAAAGCAAATAGATAAAGGTTGTTGATTCTGTCTTCAAATTCCCCAGAAGTCAATCCAATCGAGCATCCATGGAATGTCCCCGACAAACAATCCCGAGCTCCACCTCACAACCCACAGCACCCAAGGGATCTGTCACTAAAGTCCCGGTGCCAGACACAATAGCACACCTCCAGAGGTCCTCTTTAGTCATACCACTGAGGCCAGACCTAGGGTATGACTATGCTCTAAGCTGTATGACTAGCAACACAAGTGGAACTTATACAATATGGGGTCTAATGTTTTGCCATTTGATATTATGGCTGTTCAGTGTATAACATAAGCATTTTCCTTAATACGTTTTCTAATCTGTGACTCTACTGTAGAGAAATGTACAGTACTGGAACAAAATGCTGACAGGAATGCTTTCTACCAGAAGCAGACAACGTTGCTCCTTCTTCATTTTCGTCATTAAACTTTTTGACTTTTTTTTTTTTTTAATTTATAACAGACGGTTGTTTTGATCTGTTGGAATTTCCTGTGCACCCATTGTTCTGGCACAGCATGTAAAAGAGGGCATTTAGATAACATCAAATACACGTTTCACTTTCGCCACCACAATTAAGGCATCCTGTTGTGTTAACATGCATGTGTTCTCAGTTCTAGCTTCTCTGATGAAGCAACTCTTACACTTTGTAATTTGTACCTTTTCTATTTGTTTTTGAATTTAGTTCATTAGAACTTGTTCTACAATGGCTGAACAGTTGACCAAATATGTTAAATCCAGGAAATTACACATTTAATTCATTTGCATTTGGAGTGGTAATGCTAGGAGGAAAGTTTAGGGGAGATCATTTCAATTGTTCTGTGAAAGGTAGTAAAGAACTGCTGCCAAGCATCACAAAGTAGAGGATATTAAACATCAGGGAAAATGGTAGGAGAAATTTACGATTTTCCTAACAGCTAATGTTATCTTCCTTTCTCACCCATCCTTTATCAATTTTCATGTGGATTTACTGCCAGATAGATCTAACTGGATTTTTCTTAAACATCTCCACTGTGGGAATTTCCAATTAGAAGGATTATTTTTTTGGTATTCTTGTGTAAGGATTATGGCTCTCTTTTTATATAAACTACAACATGTCTAATTTGGATTTTTTTTTTTTTAAGTAACAGAACACAGTTATGAGAGTAACAACCACCTCCACTTCTCTAATCCCCTGCTACACATATGCATTTATTCTAGGGTTTCACTATTGCCTGATTATCAAGAAGGTAGAAAGTTTTCCCGGTAAACCAGACTACTGATTGAACTGCCTGCTTCATGTGTGAAACATTGGATTCCCAGGAACTCCTTTAATGGCACAGACATGTTAAAATCTTTTGGATCAGAGTTCAGGACTATATACAGTATGCAGGGTGTGGCAATAACTCCCAGCTGAGCTTCAGTAATGTGCACGTTTTCTGGATGTTAATAAGAAGTTATCTATCAGTTTTTAAAAATCAGGCATTCCACTCCACTGAAACGACTGCAGTGAGCTTGGAGCCACCTCGGCCGGGATCGTTATTCATAGACATAGAGCCTTCTTTAAAATGTTTGCACCATATAGAACGCATGGCCAATCTATCTGGTTAGATCCCACAAAAAAGTCAATGCAGCACAAATCGCAGAAAAAAAGTAAATGCTGGCCACGATAGAAAGGCACCAGGTCACCCAATACACCTCAGCCTGCTGTGCACAGAACCAGTATATTGCTTTGATTATGACTGTCACATCATTTTAAAAACCTATACAAGGTAACAACAATCATTTCCATCCAGAGTCACAATACGTTCTCTTCATGATCTTGTATTGATGGAAGAATTGGACTGCTACAGTACGTAAAGCTTTCTCTGGCACATCCAAAAGATTGTCAATGGGGTTAACGTCTGGACTGGACCGAGCCATGTGTCAAAATTTCTCATGCTCCCTGATGAACCACTCTTTCACAATCTGAGCCTGATGAATCCTAGCCATATCTTCTTGAAATATACTTATGCTTTCAAAGAAGAAAAAAATCAACCAATGGAAAAATCTGGTCATTCAGGATATTCATGTAGTCAGCTGACCTCAACTGTTGGGGACATACAGTAGTAGTAGTAGTAGTAGTAGTAGTAGAAGCAGTAGTAGTAGTTTCAGCCTTAGTTATTTTTTTCTTGCTGTAATAATTTGACCCTTCTGAAACAGAGAAAAATATTTGCTACAATCAATGAATATGTCTTCTAAGAAATGGGAAGCTACTCTCTGAATCATTTAGGGTTAACTACCACAATTATCCAATGGAAATCTCTTAGCTATTTGTTTAGTTAAATCCAGGTGGGGTTTTTGTTGGCCAGGCTGTGTCTTGGTGCGTGTGCGTGTGCGTGTGCGTGTGTGTGTGTGTGTGTGTGTGTGTGTGTGAATACCTATTATGTATACTTAAGTATTTAGTGCCTTCCACAAGCAACTGATGCACATGCAATACAGCCATTAATTAAAAATGAACTGTGATTCATCAGCATAGACCTGACTATCATAGTATGCATTAACTTTTCCAGCAATTTGTGTTAAAAAAAAAAAATTCTCTGGGATCGGAACAGATGGGCAAGTCTTCGCTCCTCATATGCATCAGTAACCCTTGGGTGGTCATGATCCTGCCATCAGTATACTGGTTGTACTTCCTTGGATTACTTTTAGTAGGTAATAACCATCATAACCATAACCAAACATCATAACAGGAACACCCAGCACAATTTGCTTCTTTTCAAACTTGCTCCCTGATTCTTATGTTTGTAACTTTGTAACAGGATAATTATTGTTATTTATTTCGCCTTTCAGTGTCAGATATATTGAATGTTTAAAATGACCCAAACTGCTGAATCAAGAAAAAGATACCTGTCTACAGTGCATGACTCCTTCCAAAACAGTAACTCCTTCTGTCTGCTCAGTCGTAGGTAAAACTTTCAATTACCTCAAATACCTATAATTGAGTTATTCGCCTTATTTGGGACACAACCTAACACAAAAAAGGACCCTAAATTATGCAGCACAGAACTGTGATAGTGTAGCTAGCTTACAAAATAGAGCTGGCACATTGTAAGTGAAATTAATACCATTCATCTATATAACTTGAAAAGCCTTTTCTGTCACACACTAATGCTGCTAGGCTAAGTGTGGGGTTAAGTAAGTCCAGATGTTATGTTGGAATTGAACCTCTAGGGCACTGGTAGGCAAAATACTTCAGTGGCAGATAAACACAGCCTAAATGGAGAAACTGGAACAGGGTGCAGCGCCTTAGCCTACTGATGAGGAAACGGGATGGTGTGGTGGAATGTGTGCTTTTCAACACTGTTTTCGGATCAAAACTAGACCAGCAGTGGGCATGGAGACCAAAATGTGCCCTTTTTTTTTTCTTCATTCACCTCCTCTTTAATTTATGTAGATAATTACTGAGAATAAGTTAGTGAATGGCAAACAGTTTGGATTGGAAGCAAGCAGAAAGCTTGAAGAAGGATGACTGTGTTTTTAATTCCTATGTAAATATTAATGTTCTTTTCTTCCAACCTAGAGAAATAGACAAAGTGGTACTGAAGAGAGAAGATGAAAAAGAAAGCATTATTTGTCAAACCTACTGTATAAATCATTACATGCAATTAGCAGAATTAATAAATAAATAAAACATTATTTTACAAAGTGCTTTTGCTTTATGCTCAGAGCTCATTTGGATTTACCAACTAAAATCTTAGTTACGTAAAAGCATTTTCCACTGCTGGCTCCAGAACTTGCAACGAGCAGCATCTGAGTGTGAACGTCTCTTAACAAAGAACAGTTATTATCAAGGAATAATTAAGGCATGAATGATCTTTAAATAACATTCATATATATATATATATATATATATATATATATATATATATATATATATATATATATTATGAACTCATTCATCTAAATTTTGATTTATTATAAATAAATAGCAAATACAAAAAGAAAGAATGCAAGCTTGGATAGACTGATTGGACTTTGTGAGTTTAAGGTTTTACAGTCATACCCTTTTGAGCAGCAAGCTATAATCTTATTATGAATATCTGGCTAC
The DNA here is from genome assembly GCA_030347435.1 of Clarias fuscus. Taxonomy (NCBI): domain Eukaryota; kingdom Metazoa; phylum Chordata; class Actinopteri; order Siluriformes; family Clariidae; genus Clarias; species Clarias fuscus. The sequence goes on along the minus strand of CM059229.1, from coordinate 12,653,768 downwards.
TGTATTCATGATGATCACATGGCAAAAATCTGTTAAACCTGCTGTGGAGAGTAATTTAATGTTTTCCTCAGATGTTTTGACCGAGGTACTATTGGCACCTATAGTTCATTGTTGTTATCCTTTACTGTATAGCTCATGTAAACAAAAACAAATATGAGAGGGTCCAAAATCCCTCTAGTACTCTGAAAAGGCAAACAAGCTAATTATCGTCTTGAGTGCCCCTATGTGGAACACATCCAGCCTGTCAGTGATAGTAGCAATAACAGTATCATAGGAAACTATTCTGATAATACAGCTGATCTCCTTCAGTGCAAATTATGAACTTAAACAGGAAAACACATAGGACTCTCACCTCAGGATAGGGAAAGTATTTAGACTACAATGTAACTATAACCATGTCTATTAAAAATAGTCTTCATTTATTTATTTTTGCAATGTGACTGTTCTCCATAAATCTGCAGTTGTTCTCGTTAACCATTTAGAAGCACCCAGTAGGGCATGCTGGAATGAATCTAAGAGCAACCTCCTAGCAGCATTCCAGCATGTTAATTTATTTCATTGCATATACTGAGGACTTGCACACATCAGTTTTAAGATCTCAGACATGATTACAGACATAATATCTATACCAAGCATTACATGAGAATTTCTTAGAATGGAGGGATGTCTCAGTTACACATGATGAAGGAGCACTTGAATGAAGAAGTCCATCATCAATCAAGGACACCTGGAAAATTGATTTAAGCACATGCTTAAATCCTCATTTTCAATATGTGTAACTCTATCTCTAAAAAATACTTCAACAGCTCTGAATATGGCCCTCAAAAGCAGCTTTGAGATGCGTCAGTGAATGAGTGGTTGAGCAGGTCTCAAGTAGTTACAGCCATTATCAGAACTATGTATGATTAATTGATTATTAGTCTTAATGATAGTGTTAAATATACACCAACCAGCCATGACATGAAAACCATTAACATTCCCCTTGTGCCACCAGAGTGGCTCTGGCCCCTCAGGGTGTAGCTGTGCAGGCCCTCTGGGATGTGATGTGGTGTCTGACGCCAAGGCATTAACGGTAGTTCTTTTGGGTGGTGTTGTTGGGTGGGGCCTCCGTGGATCAAAATTGGTGCATCCCTTTGGTTTGGGATTTTGGGGATTTGGAGGCCAGGTCAGACCCTTGGGCTTTTTTGATACCTTTCTATCTTGGAAAGTATTGACTTTCTGGAGATTTTATGCTGAATTGGATTTTCTGTTGAATTTGAAAGGATGGGCTAGCCTTTGGTCCACGCGGTCATGGTAAACCTTGGGTGCCCATTATCCTGTCACAAGTTTACTGATGACCATTTGTATTCAGTTCACCTGGTGGTGGTGGTGGTGGTGTTATGGCTGATCGGTGGATTCATTAAGTTTTCAAGCTGGTTATTATTTTTATACTTACTTTTTCTAGTAGACAAACTGTTCATACAGAATGTTTCAACATCTGAACCACTGAACACTGATAGTGTGTATGAATTCCCTGAGGTACACTTAGTTGTATTTCCCTCCTCCAGTATTACAGTGTCTTGGGAATGCTGATGTTCCAAAGGTCAAAAACCCATATGTTGTGCATTTACCATCAGTTCTTGGTATCCATGTGGAACATATTCTACATGGATCATAGAACATCAGCCTGTGTGAGAGCAAGAGCAATAGTTTTCCTTGTGCTGTGATCAAAAGTCGGGGAGTATGGACTTTATTGTTCCCATTGACATGTTTTATTTTTTACCTCCCCTTTTTTCAGTGCTTTGTGAAGTTGAAAGCACATCAGCATGGGTCATCGCTTTATCGCCATCCTTCCAGAAACATCCAGCATGAATATCCAGTTTTTTCGCTATTTGATCTGAGTATGAATTTATTTTGGTGCTTTATCACAGACTGTTCCCTTTTTTAGTCATGCATGCGCCATCCTAAATGCCTTTGTAAACCCTTGCATCTCGGTTTGCCATTAAGTGTTCTCAATTACAATTTCACATGGTGATACTGGCAATGGTCTCTTCAGTCTTTGATAGAGCCAGAGTAGAGCACTTGATGTAATGGGAGCCATGTGTTTGCATGGTACATTATTAGCATACCTGTCTGTCTCTGTCCCGCCTGCTTTCTCAACCACTGACTTCCTCTCTGCAGGATCATTCAGTGTGATACAGCATAGAAAACTATTCACCAAAACACGAGACAAACCTTTCCCTGTACTCAATGATGGATATGATTTCCTATAACTTCCTTGAGATTTGGCTGTACTTGGACATACTAGTCACATGATTGTCTACTTGGGATTTAGCAGGGAGCATAATGTGTTGACAGCATTAAATCTGGTTTAGACCGGTGTATTTATACTGCTGTCTGGACACTTACAATCTCAAATATGCTAGGATTTTCATGTTTGTAAAAGGTTTGATAGAAACTGCAATGCACCCTTTTGTCATACCACTACTAAATATTTCTCTCTTAAGGATTTTGCTTGATAGTGTTATTACATCCTGTCCATTGGCATGAGGCTGTGTATTTGATAGAGACAGAGAGTATGACCGCATCTGCCCAAATATGTAATTTAGGGGAAACTGATCATTCATTCACCTTCTACACAACTTTATCCTGTGTATATGATTGCTGGGGCCTGGAGTACACACTGGGCGGGGTGCAAATACATCGCAGGGTACACACACACCCACTACGGGCATTTTTTCTAGGAACACCAATTAATCTAATCTATATGTCTTTGGATTGTGGGAGGAAACCGGAGTATCCATAGGAAACCCACCAAGCACGGGAAAACCATGCAAACTCCACACACAGCCCTGAGGCGGGAATCACTAGAGGTGCAAGGCCATAGCACTAACCACTACACCACTATATAGTGTACTACCATGATTTGAGTGCTTTGTTCATTTCATTTTTTTTTTTTTGCCGTAAAAAAATTAATCATCCCATTTTTATGTAGCCCAAGATTAATTATTGAAACATTGATATTAAACAGGGAAAACATTATAAGCTGAAATTAGCGTTTTGATCCCACCACCATTCACTATTACTATTACTAAAGGTCACCATGCGATTCATAATCCACTATTTAACACTGAGTTGTGAGCATCTGCAGTTATTGGCATTCTACATACACGCATTCCTCTGATTTTACGCATGTTGCCCGGGTGCATAGGGGGAAAAAATGCAACATGGTGTGTTTTAGTTATTGCCATTTTTCATGAACTATACAGTATGTACAGGAAATCCATTGATCAACAACTATAATTGCCATCAATAATATTGACTCTTAAATATTTAGTTACTTTGTTTGTTTTACCCAAACTTTGTTTTTTGTGATTACAGTGTAACTTCAACAATCACATTTGTTGTTATTTACTTCAATTAAGATGTGCATTCATGTGTTCTTACATTTACACATTTTTTTAGATTTCTATAAATGACTATTTTTAAAATATATAATATATATGTATATTTTACACAACAAACAAACCCATATATCAACTGGAACATGGAAAAGTAAGTATTTTTATTTTAGCTATTTTCTACATTGAGGAACAACACTTAAAGATATCAAAACTATAAAATAACTAATAATAATAATAATAATAATAATTATTATTATTATTATTATTATTATTATTAGTAGTAGTAGTAGTAGTAGTAGTAGTAGTAGTAGTAGTAGTAGTATTGAAATTATTTAGGATTCTTTAAAATAGAAGACCTTTTTAGAAAATATCTTTCTAAGACTGCAGACACAGTGATGTCATATGCAATATTTAAAGTGGTTCTAAAAGCAGCCCTGCTTAATCAGTTCTCCCCTGGGTGCAATTCTGCTTCACTGGAAGATGAAATAATGGCTTATCTGGGGCTGGTAATGATAGTTTCAGAAGACTGAGCTGGCAGACAAAGTGGTAAGGTTTCAGTGAAAGACATGACCCAATAAGAGAGGTACTGTATACACATAGACCTTAGCACTTCAGCATAAGTGAAAGACAATTCGAGATTATATTTTTACCTACATGACTGGAGAAAAGCTTACAAACGATTAACTTCAGAGGTCCCCCACAGTGAAGTTACCTTGAATAAACTCTGTGGGTTAGAAGCAAGGGAAAAAACATTAACTACAATTCAGGAAGTCATTAGGCTACAGGGAAGAAAAGAAAGACCCAGGTGGTCCAAGTGTTTTTGTCAAATATTTTGATGATTTAACAATCTTGAAAAAGTAACTATACAGTACATATTGAGCACTTACTGGCTGCCAGGACTGTAGTGTGCAAAGCTGTCATAAACAGTTTTCAAGAATCCTAAATATTATTAATCATAATATTTTTTATACAATTAATACAAGTAGCTGAAAAGGAATTTCAATCCTAAGCATTGGTTAAGTTAGATTAGGAAGGCACCCTATATTCTTATTCTTATTAGAATTGTGGTGTAGTAGTTAATGCTGTGGCCTCGCACCACTAGGGTCAAAGGTTCGAGTCCTGTCTTGGGTCTGTGTGTGTAGAGTTTATATGTTCTTTCTTGTTTGCTGGATTTCATCAGGGTTCTCTGTTTTCATCCTACAGTCCAAAGACATGCAGATTAGGCTAACTGATGTTTCCGAATTGCCTGTAGTGTATGTGTGCTTGTGCCCTGTGATAAATTGGCACCCTGTCCATGGTGTATCCCACCTTGTGCCCCAAGTGCCCTGGTGTAGGTTCCAAGCCTCCTGTGACCCTGTACAGGATAATATCTATTATACAGGATAATAGATATAGAGAGGGTAATAGATATACCCTCTCATTCTGTACCCTCGCATAGAATGAGAGGGTATTATTATTATTATTATTATTATTATTATTATTATTATTATTATTATTATTATTATTATTATTATTATTATTATGGCATCACGTTGGATGCAGATTAGGCTAATTGATATTCCCAAATTATCCATAGTGTGTGAATTAATGTGTGATATGTGCATGTGTGCCCTGTAAGAGATTGGTACCCTGTCTTTTGCCTGAAGTTTCCAGGGATATGCTTTAGGCTTCCTGCAATTCTGTGTAGAATGAGCAGTATAGAAGATGAATTAATAAATTTATTAGTAGTATTTATTTATTTATTTATTTTTGTTATTGTAATTCTGGATGTGACAATAAAATAAAAATACCAATGTAAATTTTACTATCTAAGGTGCACAGGGGAAGCCCACCTGCATTCCCAGACTATTGGTATTTGTTTTCATTCAGACAGGAGCATACAAATCTGAACATGTCCATCAGCAGCTTCACTTCATCTCTGTATATGTCTGACTTATTAGTTGTGTTTGTTTTCCAGGTTTATGCTCTTTTTTTAGGAACACAGCATAATAATGCCAAGAGAAGCTGTTCTATCAAAGAGCTGTTCACTCTTCCTGTCAGACAAAGATGCTCTTTGTCTAGATATACAAAGAAACCTCTCCTTCAATGGAGCTGATACATACTTTCTGGGCCAGTATCACCTGTTACCCGTATCAGATTAAGAGTTCATAACTAAGTGTCAAAAGGCAGCTTAGCAATGTCTAACAGTGTCATTTTTCTTTCTGAATACATCTCTAAAAAGTTGGAAAAAAGATGTGGCCTGAAATGAATTTGGTTATTTTTATTTTGAGTAGAAATGCTAATCATATGCTTTGTGATTTTGCTACTATAGTAGCCTGTTTGACAAATTACTCGACTTGGATAGGTGTTATCCAGTCTTCCGTTGCTCGAAAACAAGTAGGCAATAATTAAATAAATGACAACTTTAAATAAAGCAACTTTACTGCATTCTATCAGTGGTCAATTCAAGAATTTAAAGCTCTATGACTTCAATAAAAAGATTCAAATTCATTGTAGTCAATAGTTGGAAAATGTTCAAAAAATAATCTGGATGTCTCTGGATTTAATGGATATACATCTTCTGCGATGTTTATCCTTTTCGATCATCCACATCTACTAGAAAATGTACGTTTTGTGTTTTTTGCACATTTATCTTGCCTCCAGTATATCAACTCAGGAAGTGGACATAAATATACCACACTTTAAGATAACAGAGGCAAACGTAATGTTATTGGCCAGCCATGTGTTTTCACACAGTCACAATGAAAATGAGACAAGTGCCAGTTTGAGAACTTTCTACCCTGTCAGAACAACTTAAGACATCATGTCAAAAATGGAATGTGCGATATGTCTCGGAAGATGTGTGCTATCTTTGACTTTTAATACGTTATTTTTCTTTAGATAAATCATTTGGGAGGGATGTTATACCATTATAATCTGCCTGGGGATTATTACTTACAATATGTACCAAGCATTAAAAATGAAAGAAAAATGCATGTACAGCTTTTAAAGTATGGAAGATTGAGGTATGGAACTTTACTACTGGTGGAAACTCAATCTCCCATTCATGAAGAATGAAGGTCGGACTTTCTGGGCAACTTGTTAGAGAAACTTCCATTTGACCCGTGGGTGAGAGGATTGTCCGCTGGGATTTTATTATTCAATAAAAATAAGTGTTACAAAGAAACCAATGGCAAAGATTGATAATACAGCTGTTCTTTCTGGCACACTGTGTGATCTGCACATCTCTTTCTGCCATGAAAGGCTTTTAGTATTCACCTCATAAAAGCCCCAATGAAGTTTATAGAATTTCTGAGAAGACACAGTGCATATACATCAGTGTTTCCTAATTCTTTACTGCACTTTTTTGGTATTCTGTCTGTTTCCAACACTCCTTCCCTGATTTATCCTAATTAAAAGAAACACTCGTTAGATTAAAGGCTGGTTAAAGCACTCCAAGAACAAGTTTGGAAATCATTACTGTATGTTATTGAAGTCAACACTTTATAACAGGTCTGAGATTTGGAAGATAATGTTTTATTTAGGGCTGATACTGATAATTGTTGAATGTTTTTCATTAGTGTACAGAGTGTTATAGTATGAAGAACATATGAGATGGTAATTGGAATGACAGGATACATTGATACTAGGTTTTAAAACTATTTGGCATAAAAAGAATGGATGGATGAACTTTGATATTGATAGAATGATAACAAAATTAAGAATAAACTACATACAGTACTAATTTGAAAGATTTGACAGCAAAATGCAATAAAGGCCATTTCCCGACTTTCACTCTGTCTAGCAAATGATTTTTCTTTAGCACAATGCTGTCTAGAGCAAAACTTTTCATTCGAAAACTGGTTTATATCACTTCTTTTCATGTGATTAGTCAAACAAAACTAACTCCTGGGCAAAACAGTGTCTGGCCTGAGTGAATTAAATGTATTCATGGATCATGATTTTTTTTGTTCAAGGAGCGTTTAAGTCAAACTGGGACTTTCTTGTGAATGAAGACAGTACTGTAATGACACTCCTATCCTCTTACACTCTTAACTTCTAGTAAATCATTTAAATGATACAAAGATTTTAAGGCTGTACTGCCACCAGGTGTTCCTGTGAACATTCAGTGAGTGGAACCTGAACCTTGAAAGTCAAAAAAAAAAAAAAATTGTCACCGGGAGATGCATCAGTATGTGGGAACCATATTGTAATGTTTTGTTGAAAATTAAAGCATTTAGAAAAAAATGTGCAGAAATGTAAATAATATGTACTGTCCCTTCCGAACAAAGAATAAAAAAAGAACACAATCATTCATGAACACCACTTGCACGTTACAGGAACTTAGCTGGGAGTTATTTCCACATTCCCTGTATAGTCCTGACCTCCCTTCAAGCCATTTCCACATTAAAGGAGTTCCTGGAAGGCCAGTGGTTCAGACATAAAGCATAAATCTGTTCATAACCCCAGGCATTGAAAAAACATACTCCCTTAGGGGTATCCAAGCACTGGTGTAACACCGGGATAAGCTGTTATTTACTCAATAACAGTGTTCTGTTATTCTGCACAATCAATTGTTCGACTTGAACACCCCTCATAAAATGTTGAAACCAGGAAAAATAAAACATTTTCCCAGCATTAATAAACTGTAGCTTTCCATGGCTTAACATCCACTACATGTTCTGTGAAATAAGACATTATGTAATTTGGATGTTGTGTGAATACCATATTATATACAGTAGTAGATACTGTATATAGAAAGTTTTGTAGAATACTGTAGTGTAGCCATCTGTTTCTCATTCAAATCAATGCTTATCTTTTTGTCTTGTTTTTCTAATACCAGGTCTGGTTTTGCTGCATGTTACATTTAAAGAAAACTAAGAAGCGAGATAAGGCAATAACACTCAAGAGACGAATTGTATGAGCACCTTTTAACAAGAGACATGAGATACGTGCATTGTGTGCAGGATGTTTTTGCGGTTGCTGCATCTGGTTTTGTTTGCTTCATTCTGTTCTCCATTAGGATTTATAATTTAATGAACCCACAGACGTTTATGTAGTCAGACGATGCACAATTGGACATTATATGGCGAATATTCAAACTATGATAAGGTGTGGTTGTCAACTGCCAAGGTGAAACTGGACTATCTATCTATATATAGTTCACTTAACATGTTATTGATACTAAACTGCATACTTAAATTACCATAAACACAACTGCAGGCTGATTTGGAACAAAACTGTGAGAAAATTCACAGTTATACAATATATAACCCCTATTTTTTGCTTTTTTTATATACTTTCGACCAAAACAAAACATGCAACATATTCATATTCTCCATCTGTTTGCAATTCTTTCTGCTTAATTTAAAAATTTTTTTTTTGCAAAAATAGAGATCTCATTTTGGTGTCACTGTCATTCATTCCTCTAATTGCTGTCATCACTAACTAAAGTGTAGTGCCTCACTGAAAAAAAAAATGGAGGTAAAAGATTTTCGAAAATTTCGAAATATGTTTGCAAATTTCTCACATTTGTGTGAGAATAGTTACAGGATTGTATTTATTTATTTATTTATTATATTTATTTGTTACATTTAACATGTCCCCAAAGGTACGTATAGAAGTCTCTAAAAAGTAATATGCTTAACCACAGTGATTCAATAACATAATAAGTGAAGATTTGATTTTACACAAAGAGTTTGCAATTTATTCTAGCATGCCAGATGGAGCTTCTGTCTATATTCCAGGTCTCTTCAAAGAGCAGAGGCCTGAAGCCAGGTACATCAGTGCAATATCCATTATACAAAAGGATTCTGGTGTGGGGGAGATTTGACAGGACAACTAGTACCTAGTACACTGTAAAATATATTAAAGTCATACTCTGTTTGTAGTTAACTTGGAATGGAATTATGCAGAAACTGTTAGCGTAACAGGTCATATGTTGTCATACATGGGTGTGAAATCTAATATTTAATTTAATTGCTTAAATAATGTAATACATAAATGTAAAAAGAACAAAAGCACAGTGGTCACTCTTAAAATGTAGTGTCAAAACACTTTAAAAAAATATATCTTCGACTGCTCCTTCAAGTAGATTGTTCCAAAATTGTTCTAAATCTTTATGGATTCTTCCACAGCTCATCTGGATTTTCAATTAACTTTAGGTAAATGACCTGATATAATTTTTTTCAGAAGCATGATCCTGGTACACAAGAGCTATTTTTGTGTACATCTGGAAAATTGATTTGGATAATTATCCACTTGCTTGATCCAGCTATGACTCATTTTTAACCTCTCAGCAGGGTAGCGTGACTTTTCTTTAAAATGACCTGGAATGTGACATATGAGTCCATTATATTGGTATCCAACAAACCCTGCAACATCATATCTCATATCTCATAATATTCCACAGTGGGGAAGTTTTTTCTTGCACAACCATTACTCTTTTAAAGGCAATTCCATCTGTTGTGTTTGTAGCCAAAAGTTCTGTTTTGAAATTAGAACCTGTAGAGTAATTCTTTCCCTGTCAGAGCTACATTTATCCAATGACTACAGACTTCTTTTTTGTCCTTTGTTCTCTTTACCACAAATGATTAACTGCAATTAGGTCAATAAACTAATATAATAATTAGCAGGTGCTTTCAATCATTGTTCTAGGTCTATATTTTAAAAATTATATGTAAATACATGAAGTGTAAATAAATCAGATAAGACAAGATAAGGCAAGAGAAGAGAAGAGAATTTTTAGACAAGATTAGATTGTATTATACAAGATTTTAGATTACACTATTACTAGTTTATTCCTAATGAGCAAGCCAAAATGGCAAGGAAATGACATGAGGAAGAAAACAAAGTCAAAAGTGATTAATAACAGTTTAATAACAGTTTAACGTTTAAGTCTGTCAAGATAATAGCTGATAAGTACTTTTTCAATTCCTCCTGGACTGTGTCGAAATACGGAATAGCAATAGTGAATCATTTCACACCACGCAAGGAAAGGATGCAATTCAAGCCAACTAAGAGGAGTTAAGATTAGTATTTTTCTACTACTGAATTTTTAAGTCAATACTCCGCAAACATGACTAAAGAAAAGTCACAAACATAAGATAATGTGTTCTCTAAAGTCAAATAAATTCCCTAAATCCCCTGGACGTCTCTCCCCGGCACAGTTTTAAGTTATGGATAAAACGAGAGCTAGAAATCATGACTGAAGCATACTGATCAAATCTCAAAAGAAATGATGGTGACCAAAAGACAGAGACGATGCAGATCTGCTCTTTGTTCACAGATGCCTCGTCAGTGTTTAATACACAGCCTAGTTTAGGAGTGTTGCTTGACTTGCGATGCTTTCTTCCTTGAGTGTATACACCATCATGTGAGAGAACTTGAAAGCATTCAATAGGCCTTACCTTTTACAGTCAGTAAGTCAAAGTCTTGTAAACTGTATTCATGCAAACATTCACAAACGTAGCAAAAGCACAATCTGGAATTTGGTAGACTTATAGTTTCCAGTGTTTAAAGTGATTCATTGAGAAGATAATGCTTTCTTATGAAGTAGTCAGGGGTCTTAGACTGCAAGTTTGTCATCGATCAAAATGTAAATTTGAGAACTTTAGTCTTGACTGAATATTCGAAACAGTCAAGTGTATTTTTATACTTACTTTGCCTGAAAGTAATAATGAACTTTCCTACCCATGCCTGTTTAATTTTTACCTCCCACTTTTATATCCACAGAAATGACTGTACACTGCTGTTCCTCTAAAAAAAAACTTGTGCAAATCTCAGACATGCTGGAGTCTTCAATCTCAAGTTCTATTATTAAACTATCAAAATGCAATTTTATTTTTGGAAATTAGCCACATTCTATTTTTTGGTGATCTATGAGACCTTAAATAGTTCCTAAAGGGTTTCAACTGATTTTGCATCTAAATAAAAACTACTAAAATAATACCTACTACAAGTGAGTGTAATTAACTCTTTTTCAGTGTCTTGCATGAACTTCAGCCACATGCATGGCTAATCCATGTGGCTTGTGGGGGCACACGCACTGGTAAAAATGTTTGTGCAGATTAAATGTATAAAGATTTCTTTCTAAATGTTTGTTTCTGATTGTGGTATAAATTCCTGCCAGTTGTTTGGGGTATATCTTATGCAATGTGCCTGAGCATCTGCTTTTGGTGTGTGGGCTCACACAGAGATCATTCTGCAGTGCATTTTTGAGGCTTTGTTGCAGAATAAGGTATGACAAAATATCCTGTATTTCTAGCATCGAGTGACAAAGTATCTGTCAAGGAATAGGTCTATCAATGCACTGTACTGTTTGGAAGATAACTTTATTGTTTAACCACATGAATGTTGACTTTGGAGGAAATTTGATATTCAACATAATTCTTTCATACAACATTGGTATTTTATTAGGTTTTAAGATAAATATTCACAAAGTCTAGCCAGCTGCACACCTGTTACTCTTACGATCAGTTTATTCAGACTTGAGTATTCCATTATGTGTACACATTCATGGTGATGTGTGTCATGGCATGAATAGCAGCTGATGAATCTGCCAGCCACACAAACACAACTTTATTCCATCGTCCCCTTATTCAGATCTCATGGCCATTAGCGCAGTCAGGATGGGGGTATTGCTTTATATTAGTCTTTGTGGTCTATACGTATGCTAATCGTTTGCAAAAAAAAAAAGGGTGGCTGAGGCCCTCTTTCAGATCATGAAACGGAACACATATGCCACATGAACTAAACATTTTCTTGGAATTAAAGCAATATGGACCCAATCACCCCCAAACCAACTGGTTAGTTGAGAGATTTAATAGGATGCTTAAAAATATGCAATTCATAAATTCTTACACAATACTAGTTGGAAAAATGGCTTAGAAATCCTATTGTTTAAAGTCTGGGATGTGCCCCAGGCCTTCTGTGGGTTCTCTTCTGCTGAATTATTATATGGGCAAAAGCCCAGGTGGGTGGTAAATATAGGTCTAATTAAAGCAAATTGGAAGGGTGGTCCAACAAATAGTAAAAATGAAGTTCAGCTCATCCTCATAGCTCCCCCACACTCTGCGTCATTTATTGAAGAAGAATTTGCTTCAGGCCCATGGAAAGCAACACCGTCTCTATAATAAGTGCTCTGAACTGAGAAAATCTGCGTCCTTGCATTACTCCCTACATTTAGCCACAAAATCATACCGAGTGGCAAGGACCCTCCAAGATTGCACAACAAGATGGAAAAATCAATCATGAACTAAGTTAAATGGAAGAGAAGAGACACAAAGAGAACACACCTACCACAAGCTCTATCCTAGGAAGACGCGGTTGTAGAGAGATTGCTTGAAATGATCAGATTTCACTCCAATCCCACCTGGAGACTATTTGTTAATAACTCACAGGATGGAACCTGAACGGAAAATTGCCAAGTTGCAAGACAAATTGTTTTCTTCCTGCCTGGGAGCGCGCGCGCACACACACACACACACACACACCCCCACACACACACACACACACACACACACACACACAAGTCATACATAAGTGGGCAAGTAATTTGTTATTTTGCTCTGAAAATATTTTACATGATTTACTGACTACTATGCCAAGGGCATCAGCCGAGGATATTTTCATACTGTAGACCTAAGTCTCCTTCGAAAGTATTGGAACAGCAAGGCCAATTCTTTTGTTTCTAAAAATATATAATATATATTTCAAACATTTGGGTTTGAGCGCAGAAGATGAGCGAGACTATACATTATTGATTACATGACATAAATTCATCATAGAACCTTGATTTTACCAGTTTTAAAATGTAAATTTGATAAATCAGAGCAACTTATCCAATGTCAATCCTCACAGAGCAGTTCCAATATAGGGGATGGTGGGTGGCCAGCGGAGGTCACTGCCCTGCTGGAGGTATTTAGTCAGTTTAATCAGCTTATGTTACACACCTACTGTATGCATCACTGAGGGTTAATCTCTCTTGAAGACAAAATCAGAGTGTAAAGCAAGGCTTTAATTGAACCTTAGTAGACATTTATTTTTTACTTTTCTTATGTGTCAGGAGAAGGAAACTATAAGGAATTATCTTAATGGTTGTTGAAGAACATTCCAAGAGGGACTTTGTTTTCTTTGAAAAATAAAAATAAAAACGAAACAATTTCTTCTCTGGCACCAAGGATAGTCGTCTCTCCCCGTGTCTCATGCAGGCACTTGTTTTAAGACAAATTTCCCTCACACTGTGCCGATAACTATTTAGGCAGCTCCGTTACCTCCTTGTTTTTTGAGCAGGACTCCTAAGTAGCTGGTTCAAAGTGGATCAAAAGAAGCTTTTAGCCTTCAAGTTCATTAGATAAATACAGTCCTATCTGTGTGGTCCTGATTAGACCACTGGTGTTTTGGCATCTGAATAAGCAGCAGCTCTTCTCATAGATCTGGATTATATCAGCTTCTTCAACTAGCCTCTGTAGACAGCAAGACAGCATTGCCTGAGATAGATTAGAAAAATGATGTCACTGTAGTAGTCCCTCATGGGCATGTTGTAGAAAGATAATAGAAACCCAGACATAAAATGGAATGTCTGCACAGAAAATAGCATGCTCTTTTTTCCTTTGTTTTGAAAGGAATAATTTCAGAAGTAAAGTATTCTCTAAGTCACTGATTTGTGCTTACTGGATCATTTTCTTGACTTTACTGCATATCTTATACTAATAGAAATTTCGATCAAATCTGTTAGCTCATGTTGTTTGTCCAGCGTTGAAACATATCCGAATATCTACAGAAGGGAAAATAATTATTTGATCCACTGCAGATTTTGGTGGAGTTTGTCCATTTACAAAGAAATGAAGGGTCCATAATTTTGATCATAATTATATTTATTTTAAAGGAGAGAGACAGAATATCAATCAATGATCCCAAAAAGCACATGATACAAATGTTATAAATTGATTTGTATTTCAATATGGAAAACATGGAATATGGAAAATGTGATCCCCAAGTAAAACATGACTTACTACTTGGTGGAGTAGTTAATATCTTGTAAGCAGACACAGAGGTATGACGTTTCTTGTAGTTGGTTACCAAGTTTGGAAACATCTCAGTATACAGTTGGGATTTTGGTTCACTCATCTTTACAGATCTTCTCTAAAGCCATAAGATTTTTTGCCGGTCACCTTTTTATAGGATTAAGGTGTGAGACTGGCTAGGCCACTTATTGACATTATTGTGCTTCTTCTTGAGCCACTCTTTTGTTGCTTTGGCGGTATGTTTTTTGCGTCTTTGTTGTGTTGGAAGACCCATCCACAACCCATCGTCAGCAGGTTTTTATCCAAAATTTTACAATACATGCCCCATCCGTTGGCCCCTGCAATGCAGCAAAGTCTGCCTATACCTTCAGCAGAGAAACAGCCCAAAGGAAGGATGTTTCCACCTCTATACTTGACATTAGGGATGGTGTTCTTAGGATCATAGTCAGCATTTTTCTTCCTCCAGAGTTCAATTTTGGTCTCATGACCACAGCACTTTCTCCCAATCCTCAAAACTGTAGACGGGCTGATATATGTGCCTCCTTGAGAAGGGGGACCTTACAGCGCTGAAGGATTTCAATCCATTATGGCATATTGTGTTTCTGATTGTTTGTTTGGTGACTGTGGTCCCAACTGCCTTGAGAACATTCACAAACACCTCTCTTGTAGTTTTAAACTGATCCCTTATTCCATAAGGTGAAATCTTGCATGGAGCTCCATACCAAGCACAATTGATGGTTAATTTGTATTACTTACATTTGCGAATAATCTCTCCAACAAATGTGAACAACCTTCTCACCCAGCTTCTTGCCGATGGTCTTGTAGCCCATTCCAGCTTAGCGCAGGTCTACAATTTGATGTCCCTGATGGTAGTGAGGTTTGAATTGATTGAATTTAATTAATCTGTATACCACATGAGCACATTAGCAGTCTGTGGGAGCCAGAATTATTGTTGTGGATCAAATACTTTATGGTAGTGGATCAAATACTTATTTTATTCACTAAAATGCGACAAAATGTATAACATCTATATAATTCATTTTTCTTCGATTTTGATATTCTGTCTCTAGACCATTCATGGGCCTACACAGAATCTACAGGAGATAAAATAATTAATTTTCTCACTGCATGCCCAGGAACCCTCCAGATCTAGAAAAGGAAAGCTAATATCTTCACTAAATCACATGACTTTGACTGTGGCATGATTGTTCCTGTCAGCTGTGCCTTTGGAATATTTTAATAGCTGCTTAACTTTTGGGGGTTTTACACACAGTCTGTAGAGTGTCCAGAATGGTGCGAAAAAGATAAATACCATCCAGCAGCAATTCTGTTTGCAGAAATGTCTTATTGACGAGAGAGGTCGCCGGACAATGGCCTGAAAGGTTCAAGCGGACCGAAAGGCTACAGTAATTCAAGACAAAAACAACAACAGTTATAACTATGGTGAATAGAAAAGAATCTTAGAATACATAGCAATGTATCTTCTCCGCAAACCCCGCACTCACACATGTTAAACACTGATTGTCAAGATTGTCATAAATAATGAAAAATAATTGATACCACATTTTTACTAATCATAATGACATATGATTAACTTCAATTAACTCTATATTAAGCATTTCCCTTATACATTTAAGGTGAATTTCATGTGTTACTTTATTTTTATTTTTATTACTTTATGTACGTATGTTAACTGAAAATATGCTAAATTAACCCAGTGAGACTCATACGTATGATTATAGCATTCTTCAGTATACAAAAAAAAGACAAAAGAGTCTTTAAGTTAATGCTAATAAATGTTTTCTGTTTAATCTCGGTTTTGCCCTCAAAAACAGAATCCCGAAAAGAAACATCACAGCTGGATGATCGTTCAAATGGAAATGATAGATTGTAAGTTGATGTCTGCCAGCAACTCTGGGAATAATTTCCCAATGTTGTGGCTCACTCAGATAAACTTCACAATGCTGTGGAAAATTTATACTTGGAACTGATTTTCCAAAAGGTACTCAAAATCTAATATTTGGCAATTTTTTTGTCCAGTTTATTTTCAATTTTATAGTGGTTATAATCAGCAGCAGTGGAATACCATGTTAAATAAGGTAATTAATTGCCACAAATTTACTATGATAAAAGTGCCAGCTCACTGTTTTTCTTCATATTACTTGGCAGTGCTGGGTAATTCCAGTTCAGTGTGGGGATCAGATTACAAAAAAAAAGGTATGTTCATATTTGTCCCTTACATAACACTTCACTATTTTTGCATATTTATTTACTTAGAAAAATGACATCATACAACAATTGAACAATAGCAGTTCCATCACTTGGGAAACTCTATGCTGTAGGCTTATACGTGGAATATTTAAGGGTTCTTTAAAGAACAAACACGTTAAAATGCTCAGTAGAACAAACAATAAACTATCCTTATAGGCTACTGAGGTACATCTTTATTCTACTTCTGGGATTACATGTGAGTTTTTTCTCCAGTTACACATATTATTTACAAGCCAGCTGAGTCTGTGCTGGTCTGCTCTGATCTGCAAATGTTGTGGAGGGGTAACTGAAGTCAACAACTTCAAGTAGTATGTAAAAGACATAGGCTAAATTAAATTGAAACAAACATTTTTTTCTTCACACTGGAAAACAGTTAATACATATTAGAACCTTGAAACATAACTAGAGGGCATAAATCATAGCAATAAAGCTCCTTCATATCGAAAAAAATATATAAGCATAAGCTTTGACAATATAAATTTATGGAAAAGCCCTGATATTAAAAGGTTGATGGAAATGCAGGGATTTTAAAATGCTTATGGATGAATTAAGTAGCCATTCCGAACTTAAAAATTTTTTTTTTTTTTTTTTTTTTTTTTTTTTTAGAAATGCTCAAAATTCATGCACACTCATTAACATGTACAGGCTATTTGCTATATATGTGTATAGAAAATTCTACACATCCATGTTATAATTGGAGGGTTTTATGATATTAAAAATGACCAGGATAAATCATGCCAGATATTTTCCACCTTGAATGTAATATGACAGGTCAATAAAATCAAGATTTTTTTTTTAAGTTGTTGGAGTCTTACACAAAACGTTTGAGTGCTGTATTATGTGTATTATGTGGCACATATAGTAATACTTATTATGTGCATGTTATAGTATTTTTTGCTTTTTTCCTCAACCATTGATGTTAATGTTGTTGTTGTTTTCAACTGGAATTTTGTTGGTTGCTATATGGCATTAAAAGTACAAAATAATGTGTCGTATTTTATTGTACTTTATCATTTTAATGGGATATGTAGACATTTTCAATCTATCTATCTATCTATCTATCTATCTATCTATCTATCTATCTATCTATCTATCTATCTACTGTGTATATTTATCTATCTGTCTAACTAACTGTCTATCTGTGTGTCTGTATTTCAATTTAAAAAGAGAACAACTATATGCGTACATACTGTACATACATACATACAGTACATACGTTTTTTGCAAGAAAAAAAAGTATGTACTGAGGCCTGTGTGGCCAAAAACACAAATCTTCTTGCTTTATATATGAAGTATTTAGAAACCGTGAGTTCATTAGAGGGATCCTTGTATTCTTGCGGTATTGATGACAAACTGGCAAGAAACAAATCTGCAAAATTAAATGCAGCAATGCTGCAAAAACCTTATTTAAAACCTAACCTACCACAGATGTCTCAAAGATACAACTGCCAACAGCAGATTTGCAACAAAGTGCTAATTTTGTTCAAATGTGGTGCCCAAATTCTTTTCCCATATTATATCATTATTTATATAATTAATATTTACAGTTTTATTGCAATCGTTTTGGCAGTACAAGTAGTTTCAGAACCCTGATGTTATTTTTCAAAACACTGGACAAAAAAGTCAGATGTTCAAAAAAACGATGATCAAAATCACGCATTTTTCAAAACTCTAGCAGTTTCTTGGAGTAGTTCATTGAACTAAAATCACCAATTAAAAATGAAACAACGTAACATCAAAGTATTTCCATTTAAGAATGCTATTCACACATTGTATTTAGGATTACTGTCTGTTCGTGTCATTACAGTGATCCAGTTATGATGCTGCTCAAAATCATAAGCAACTGTTGCGTCCTCTTAAAGCATAGTCTGGGGTACAATATCCAATGACTCATGAAAGTTTCTGAATAATGACATTCACTGACACAATTTCATTGCTGATGATTGATTTCACCTTGTGGTACAAGCATAAATGAGTGTTATCTACACCAGTATACCGATAATGTCACATGGAGCAGGTACTGTAGGTGATCAAGCAAGACAATGAAGACGCAGTGGACATTGAAATGACCGAAGACTAGCACCACAGCTGTGAGGTAGAGATGCCCAAAGGTTCTTTCCAAGAGTTTGGGCAAATGAGAGCATTGATTTTGATGTGAATGAGAATCTGCAGTCAAATACATATGACAGTGTTAATGGAAATGAGTGAGAATTGTAGTTTTTTTGTTGTTGTTGTTGCATTTTTGCAAGGCAGGTGAGGACCTGCAGCTGCAGATTATTTATTATTTATTATTTATTTATTTATTTATTATACCTGGTTGTATTTCATCAATACATTTCATATTTGTTCAATGTTTTGTTTTTTTGTTGGTCCTTTTACAGTGACACTAACTGTAGCATTATGATACTACAATGTTCAATAGATGTATGAACATCTAAGCAGTGAAACTACTGGTATCTTGTGTGTAATTGATCTAATAAAGGGCATTATTCTGTAAGGGTAAGGTTTTTCTAAAAAGAAGATTGCAGATTTCAAGGTTTTGAATGCTGGACAGCCTGCATTACTAGTGGTAACCATTTTGTATTTTGTGTCTGGAGTTTTGAAAAATAGTTTCAAGGTTCTGAAACTAGCTTCAAAGTGGCTGTAAAAATACTGTAAGAGTCAAAAACACGTGCCAGAATTATTTAAGTAGAAATTAGTAGATTAGTAGAAATTAGTAGAAATCACAAACTGCAGTGAAACTGTGAACAAGCCTAAGGCAAGTTCAGTGAGCAGTCCTAAGTAAATAAGTATTTACTCATGGAAGGTATCATGGAAGCCTTCCATTAAGCCGTATTCTGGCTGGCTTAATAGATGGCCACCCACCAATGGTCTTCATTCCCAAGTATCATGTTAGACTTTGCAGAACAATTCTCTTAGTGTACTAACTATAAAGGCCACCCGTGCCGCACATACAGTGGCAGCCAGCAGACCTGATAAACCACCAGGCCTCTGTTCTAAAGGTTCAAGAAAATGAAGTAATGCTCAATTTGCCATGCTAAGACCCTATACAGACGTGGACAAAAATTGTTGGTGCCCTTCGGTCAGTGAAAGAAAAACTCACAATGGTCACATAAATAACTTTAATCTGACAAAAGTAATAATTTTAAAAAATTCTATGAATGTTAACCAATGAAAGTCAGACATTGCTTTTCAACCATGCTTCAACAGAATTATTTTAAAAAATAAACTCATGGAACAGGCCTGGACAAAAATGATGGTACCCCTAGAAAATACTGAAAATAATGTGACCAAAGGGACATGTTAATTCAAGGTGTGTCCATTAATTAGCATCACAGGTGTCTACAATCTTGTAATCAGTCAGTGGGCCTATATATAGGGCTCCAGGTAGTCACTGTGTTGTTTGGTGACATGGTATGTACCACACTCAACATGGACCAGAGGAAGCAAAGGAAAGAGTTGTCTCAGGAGATTCGAAAGAAAATTATAGACAAGCATGTTAAAGGTAAAGGCTATAAGACCATTTCCAAGCAGCTAGATGTTCCTGTGACTACAGTTGCACATATTATTCAGAAATTTAAGATCCATGGGACTGTAGCCAACCTCCCTGGACGTGGCCGCAGGAGGAAAATTGATGACAAATCAAAGAGGCGGATAATCCGAATGGTAACAAAAGAGCCCAGAAAGACTTCTAAAGAGATCCAAGGTGAACTTCATGCTCAAGGAACATCAGTGTCAGATCGCACCATCCGTCATTGTTTGAGCCAAAGTGGACTACATGGGAGACAACCAAGGAGGACACCAGAGTTGAAAACAAATCATAAAAAAGCCAGACTGGAATATGCCAAACTACATGTTGACAAGCCACAAAGCTTCTGGGAGAATGTCCTATGGACAGATGAGACAAAAATGGAACTTTTTGCCAAGGCACATCAGCTCTATGTTCACAGACGGAAAAATGAAGCATATGAAGAAAAGAACACTGTCCCTACTGTGAAACATGGAGGAGGCTCTGTTATGTTCTGGGGCTGCTTTGCTGCATCTGGCACAGGGTGTCTTGAATCTGTGCAGGGTACAATGAAATCTCAAGACTATCAAGGGATTCTAGAGAGAAATGTGCTGGCCAGTGTCGGAAAGCTGGGTCTCAGTCGCAGGTCATGGGTCTTGCAACAGGACAATGACCCAAAGCACACAGCTAAAAACACCCAAGAATGGCTAAGAGGAAAACATTGGACTATTCTAAAGTGGCCTTCTATGAGCTCCTATTGAGCATATTTGGAAGGAGCTGAAACATGCCGTCTGGAAAAGGCACCCTTCAAACCGGAAACAACTGGAGCAGCTTGCTCATGAGGAGTGGGCCAAAATACCTGCAGAGAGGTGCAGAAGTCTCATTGACAGTTACAGGAATCGTTTGATTGCAGTGATTGCCTCAAAAGGTTGTGCAACAAACTATTAAGTTAGGGGTACCATCATTTTTGTCCAGGCCTGTTCCATGAGTTCATTTTTTTTATAATTCCATTGAAGCATGGTTGAAAAGCAATGTCTGACTTTCATTGGTTAACATTCATAGAATTCTTATTTATTATTACTTTTGTCAGATTAAAGTTATTTCTGTGACCATTGTGAGTTTTTCTTTCATTGACCGAAGGGTACCAACAATTTTGTCCATGTGTGTAGGTATTGAAAAATATAAGGTCGTTGGTGCCATTATTAATCAGTGGTACATACTGTACAGTATAGCAGAACTATGGCTAGAGCCAAATAGTCTGATATTTTCATTTTATAAATAAAATAACGTAAATGTTCTACTTTTTATATGCAATGGAAATAACAGGTAATTATTAATATGTGATATTTTTGAAGAAGCAGAACTTTACAGCATAATTCTACTTGTGTTAGCTTGAGAAACTTGCTTTCAGAATTTCAGCCTATTAAGTGGTTGTTCTTGTCTTTGTTCCTGGGAAGATATACATCGATTAGATTCGACTGATTATTACAGTAGATTGATTATTGGCTCTGAGTTCTTACAGGTTGTTCTATGTGAATCATGAATGTTTAAATGTTTAGGTTATTGTATTAAATCTGGAAATAGCTTTGTTGAACTGTCAACAAATAGTCTGTCAATATATAGTCTTTAGTGGACCTAATTTCATTTCAGTTTCAAGAATCATAAACTAGTTTGTCGTAACTGGTGAAGAAAGTGTTCACTGGGATGCTTGCTTGTCTATTTATTGCTCTTGGGGGAGATTCAGTTGTCTAGTGGTTAATTTATGATACATAGTATTTGAGACATACTTCTTCAAATAAATCACATCACTTACGTCACGCAAGTCAGACAAGGAAGAAGGGATGTTTACCTCTTGAGAATGACTACACAAGTTAGGAGCCACAATGTAAATATCAGTGTTGCCATGGTTACCAACTAGGTCAAAGTGAGGAACTGCTGTTACACAAACCATTGCTTCAAGAGAAAACAGTTTGTTTCATAAATTACTGGGTTTTTGATTTTTGGGATGAAGAGAGTTTAAGGGATCACTCGGAAAAGGAACAGTGGCTACTTTGTTTGCCATCAGTCAGACAGACCTCACATTGTTTCTATGCTGACCCCATGAAAGCGGAGACTCTGAACATTCCAAGCATTCTGTAGCAGTGCGCGGCTGTAGTGCCCTAGAGGACAGGAATGAAAACTCTCATGTCCCCTCCTGCTCTGTCTCTGCCAGGTCTGTTATGCAATTACTTAAGTAATCCCTTTCGGGATGTGACGTATAATGCGGCAGAATATTGGAGCAAAGTTTTGCTCCATGCTAGATACAGCTAATGACTTTTCTGCATTCTGTCAAAAAAAACATTTTTAAATTCCTCACAACTTTCACATGCATTTTTCACACTTTCCTTCATTTTTGTTTCTAACACAACAAATGACTTTCACCGTCACATTTTTCTTGTTAAAATGCTGGTTACCCTGGGACCTTTCTGTCCATCCCCATGACAAATGTGGCTTGGACTCATTCCAATAATTAAAAACCATTCAGGGTATTTCATTCATTCTCAGAAATAATTCAATGCCTTTTGGCTTCTGTAACTTGAGATTTGGTTAACCATTGGCACAAACAGAGCGAACTAGCCATATGACAATTGCTTTGAGCGAAACTCAATATTCCATTCAAAATTGCTTTCCTTTTACATGGGTTTAATTGTTTTACACCCCCACAGAAAGCTCAGGCTAGAATTTTTAAATTCCCAGAGCATGACAGCACTTGCTTATTATAGCTGTGTCTTGTAATTACATCATTTAGATATTTGTTGAGGAGACAATATTTGTTTTGCATCCATTTCTGCACTTAACTGCTCTTTGGCCCCTTGGCCAGTTTCTGTCTACGACTACTTGGTAAATCAGTTATAGGTCAGTGGAACATGCTTGTCTCTTTGCAAAAACAGAATGCGCTGACTTGTTGAATAGTCATGCATCACTAACTGCAGTTTAAGGTGCAAATTATTATCGCAGAGAGCCATCCTGTACTGTTAAATACAGTACATGCATAATACATATGAAAACGTTTTATAGTGGATGTAGCCTTAGATTCCTTAATCTGTGTAATTGAAATGATGCTATAAACATCTTGAAACGTTAGTGTGTGGGAAAACATCGTGTTTATTTATATGTGAAAAAAAGCATCCATGAGTCATGGTTTTCTGAGTTAATAAGTACAGCCTTGTGGGGGGGTCTAAATTTAAACAGGAAGTCTTTCCTCATTCTACTTATTCTACTTATATACTCTCTGATGGACAAAGCATGTGTGAAAATGATGCTCTTTCAAAATTTGAGCCAGATGAATCCTGGCATCATGATCTTCTAATATGCCCATGCCATCAGGGGAAAATAAATAATCCACTAATGGAAAAGCCTGGTCGTTCAAAATATTACTTAGACCTGAGCAACAGAAGCAACCCCAGATCATAACACTGTCTCCACAAGCTTTTATGGTAGGCAGAAGGCATGATGCCCAAATTTACCCTGTTCCAGAGTGATGGTGCTTCATGATAAGAAGAGGGGCAAATTTTAAGTGATGCAGCCATCACTCTAGAACAGGGTCAAACGAAGATTCACAAGTACAGCTGTTTAGTCCCAATCCCTTGAGTTTGTTTTGCATTGTGTGTGTGGAAATGTGTTAGGAACCTCCACTAGAGGTCACTGTTCATGTCTCTGTCTGTGTAGTTCTTGTTGGTTGACTCAGTTTCCCAGAAGGCACCTCAGTCAGGTGATGAGTGCTCACCTGAACTGAGGTGCCTCATTAAAGTTTCTATAAATAGCAGTTTGTTCTGGGAAACTGGGTCGAGCATTGTTTGTCTGTTTGTTTGTTTTGTTATGTTGGTGTTTTTGTATATACCGTCATGTGGGCATTCCTTTTTGATTGTTTCTTTGAGTTTATATTTTAGTTATATTGTTTTACCTTTGTTTTTCTAGAGGGCTCTACTGTTTGTTTTCCTTATGTTCCTTGTGTTGATGGATTCATGGAACTGTCCTGTTTCATGTTTAGTTAGGCTGTGTCTCCTCCTGTGTACAGTGTAAGTACTGTTCTGTGTCTTCCCAGTGTTTGTCTTCCGGTCTAGTTCTTTGCCTGTTTAGTTTTGTGTAGCCACATGAGGGCCTAGCCGCTAGCAGGGTTAGCCGCTAGTAGGCCTTGATTGCTAGTAGGGTTAGCCCCTAGTAGGGTTAGCCTCCAGTAGGCTAGCCTCTAGTGGGATTGACTGCTAGTGGTTCTGGTCGCTAGTAGGTTAGCTGCTAGTTTGGAATAGCCTCATGTGTGCTTTGCCTTTTGTGTTCAGTTCCCCACTATTAGGTCAGTACTAACCTCATTAGCCACTAACCCCATTAGATACTAACCTGGTTAGGTCAGCATCCAGTATCCCCAGTATTCCATGTAGCTACTAACCTCACTAACCACTAACCCATCTGGTCTCTAGTCTCTGTGTTCCTGGTCCTGTCTCTCTAGTCTCCAGCCCTGTCTCTTGTCTAGCCCTGTCTCTTGTCTAGCCCTGTCTCGCCAGCCCTGTCTCCTGTCTAGCCCTGTCTCTCCAGTCTCCTGTCTCTCCAGTCTCTAGTTCCCCTATGTGTCTTTAGTTAGCTTCAGCTCCATGTTTCCTCATCCCCAGTTCTCTCTGTCGGTTCCCTGTGTCAGCTCCTGGTTCCCTGTGTCAGCTCCTGGTTCCCTGTGTTTTTCCTGAGCCCTAGTTTGAGTTTACTTTTGTTGTTTTGGTTCCTTTGTTTGTCTGTTTTGAGTTTTGTTAATAAAAGGACTATTTCTGTTTAACAACCCCTCTGCCTTCATGCCTACCTTCATGCCCACGGCAACCACACCATCAGCCGGGTCTAGCCAGCACCACCAGGCAGAAATGTAAGAACAGAAATGCTCTTACTTTTCAACATCAAACATGGCTGTGAATTCTACTGTTGTTGTTTATATATATATATATATATATATATATATATATATATATATATATATATATATATATATATATATATATATAATTTGATTTTACTAAGCTTTAAGCGATCTTCCATTCAGAGTGTTTTTCCAACCACAGTTCTTTTTCAAAGATAATGGTCCACCACTATCCTTCCACTTTCCATGCGTTGAACAGTTCTTAACCCAATTTTAGTAGGTTTAGCAATCTCCTTAGTTGTGTTCTTTTTTTGATGACCTTAATTTGACCTTTCTGAAACCTTTATGAATCTTTGCCATGACCACAGGACTTCTGACATGGTTATTTAAGAAATGAGAAGCTATTCACTGCATCAGTTGGGGGTAAATAACTTATTGACAGTTGAAACATATTACTCATTGCAGTAATTATCTAATGAAAGACTCTAAGATGTATAGATGTATTATACCTCATAACTTTGAAAGAAAACAAGTTTATATATTTAGATATTTTTATATCTAAAAAGTTATGAGGTATAAAGCAAACATATTATTTACCTCTCAGTGACCTAATTCAATGAATCAAATGGCTTTTGTTAAATATTTAAATTTGCCCATACATTTGTTTTTTATACACTCAGATACTTTTTATTTTATTTAATTGGCATAGTTAAAAGCTGCAGTCTTTTTTTCAAATATATTATTTCAGTTAATGGTGGCATAATAAGGGTTTTATTGTGGCATTAAATTAGTCACATTTAGATTTGAGGAACTACATTGTCAAGTTGAACCTACAATTAAATATACTGAACTGTAAAACCATTAACTGAACTCGGTTCATAAGCAGATTGATTTCTAGATCTCTAGCCACATGTTGAATGTCAAGTTGAGAACCATCATGACATGTTTCATTTGCAAATGTTAAAAGGAAAGCAGCTGTTATGTGCTACATAAAGAGGCACATTATGCTCCTGTGGCTGCTTTCATACATCCTTCCATTACCACTCCCTTCCTTCGCTGGTGAGGGTCAGGCAATGTTCACTGTCGTTTGAAGCTCAGTTTATATGCCAAACAGAGCAGAAGCTTAAGGAAGGAACTTTCCTTTGCACTAACATATTTCAGTTGGCATTGATGCTATTTGTTTTTTTGTCTTTTACATGCCTGGATACAACCACAGTATATGCATGTATGTATGTCTGTGTGTGCTTATGTGAATGTACTTATTCCTCTCAAAAATACTCCCATAAAGTAGGTTCTACAGTACATAGAGTCTACATCCTTCTACAGTCGTGGCCAAAAGTTTTGAGAATGGCACAAATATTAGTTTTCACAAAGTTTGCTGCTAAACTGCTTTTAGATCTTTGTTTCAGTTGTTTCTGTGATGTACTAAAAATATAATTACAAGCACTTCATACGTTTCAAAGGCTTTTATTGACAATTACATGACATTTATGCAAAGAGTCAGTATTTGCAGTGTCGGCCCTTCTTTTTCAGGACCTCTGCAATTCGACTGGGCTGCTCTCAATCAACTTCTGGGCCAAATCCTGACTGATAGCAACCCATTCTTTCGTAATCACTTCTTGGAGTTTGTCAGAATTAGTGGGTTTTTGTTTGTCCACCTGCGTCCTGAGGATTGACCACAAGTTCTCAATTTAAGATTAAGATCTACGCGTTTCTTTGCAGGTCACCATTGTTAACAATGAAAGAACAATGATTTCAAGCATCACCCTCCTTTTAACATGTCAAGTCTGCCATTCTAACCCAATCAGCCTGACATAATGATCTCCAGCCTTGTGCTCGTCAACATTCTCACCTGAGTTAACAAGACGATTACTGAAATGATCTCAGCAGGTCCTTTAATGACAGCAATGAAATGCAGTGGAAAGTTTTTTTTTCGGGATTAAGTTAATTTTCATGGCAAAGAAGGACTATGCAATTCATCTGATCACTCTTCATAACATTCTGGAGTATATGCAAATTGCTATTATAAAAACTTAACCAGCAACTTTTTCCAATTTCCAATATTTATGTAATTCTCAAAACTTTTGGCCACGACTGTACATCCTCATTTTTTTTTCTCTACTGAACTGAAATCCTGAATAATCACAATAACCAGCCATTAAGGCTTCATTGAAAGTTGGGCTGTTTGTATACAATATGTCTCTGCCCATCTTATGTTATCTTTAATAAAGCTTAATATTATCAAAGAATTATATGCTGTTTGTAGATTTCAGAGGTCAGGGTATCAAAATATATTTAATCTTTAGCTATATATCCTCAGTATTAGTATTTGTGTTCTTGCTAGCAGAACCCTTTTTTTTTGCTAGCAGTTACTCTGTCAAATAAGTTATATAGAGATGATATGTACAGTATATACCGTAGTAATGTGTAGATACAAGAAAGCTGTTCTGATTATTGATCTATTGGATCTTTGTCTACATATGACACATGATACCTGTGGAGTTTAATGTATTTCCGTCTTCTGAATTCTATATACACTTACGTCATTAGGTACGCCTTTAAGTGAATGATTTTTTATTTTCCATTTCAAATAGCACATAAGAGATATGTTGAAATAGGGTTTTGGTGAGATAATTTGATTTATCACAGCATTTCTTATATTATACCCTGTCAAAGTGAGAAATGTGTCTTGTGTTAGTCCTATGTATGTTTCATAGATTCTGTCTGGTCTGAGAGTTATCTGTCTGCTTGAGGATTAATCAGTGCCTTGAGGGAATTTATAATTTTTCCATGATATAGAATTTCAGTTATCCTGTAGAAAATGGAGAATATAATACAAAAAAACTGTAAATGAGAAATTTTATTATATTACCTTGCAATTCTTGACATTTTCACATGATGGTGCTAAAATGACTAATGATTCAATGTAACATGATGCTCGATTTAGTCTTGCAACTCAAGCTTCTACACCTTGTTATCTAAGTTAGAGAAGGTTTTGGTGACAAGAAAGGTTTCTTTTCACTTGACTGCCTCTGAGCTCCTCTGCATAGCCTTTCGTTCCATTGGGCTGACTGTCCTGCTTCTTGTATGCGAACACCACTTTGCTGTCAGCATAGAATTACAGCATATCCATCTTGTTGTCAAGCACACAATTAGCCCTGTGAGTACTAAAGCCGGAACTGTAGAACCTGATAGATACAATGCCTATGCACTATGTGGATTGTTAAGTGAGCAAATGAATTTCCCTGTGATGATGTCAACATGGCATGCTACAATGAAATTTGTCTTTTTTAATGACTGCAATAGCTTTTACGAAACTATCTGAGATGATGCTGACTTTTTCCATTAAACATAATGGAAAGCTGTAGTGTAGACTCATGTGATTGTGTTGCAATGCTTTGTAATGATTTTCTCCATTCACTATAGTCATTCTTTTTAAAGCAGAAGTGGGATGTGCCAATCCACTGTCATACTCTAAAGCTCTCTTAGAGGTTTTTCTTAGATAGGATTCTAAGAAAAGTCAAACAGGTCAAACAAGCTATTTAAAGTATCAAGAATCATTTTATGGGTAAAGGTCTGTAAAAAAACAAACAAATTCCATTCCATTTTGTTCCTATTTTAATTCCAGTATATACCGCAGCATCACTGCATGGATAATTAGTTCACATCTAAGTCATAACCTTTCTACTCTCCAGTGAAGTCATTAGATGAAAATGGTTAAAGTGCATCTGCAGTCAAGGACGTTTACTCAATTGAGGACAGCAAAATTCCTAACAAGCTTCCATTAATGCCTGGATCTGTCAACAGCATATCATTCAGATAAATGACACTGTGCTAAATAATGATGTCTAATTCTAAAAAGAGGACAGCATTCTTGTCCAGGTATCATTAGTGGTGCAGTCAGTGTGATTCGAACACAGATTTTCAACATAAAGGCCAGAGTGTGGTCCTTCTTTAAAGGTTTCTATTGGACTTTTGAAAAGATGGAGTATTGACGGGACTTCAACTATGCTCTTTTTTGCTTATATCAGCCTCTGCCATGGCAGCTGCAACTTCCTTCTCTGGTTGTAATTTAGTCAGCACAGATTTCACAAGTTAAGCAGTTTATTGTGCTGTAGTATTCTTTTCATCCATCATTTTGTACACAATTATGACTACATTTAAGAGTATGCCTTAAAGATTATGAAATCCTAAATATTGAATAACACAATTAATGAATTATGAAGGCTGTTGCGTTGACCCAACTGTTATGTTGCTTTTTCTCTAAAATGACTAATGACTATGTGTGCAATGACAGTAAGCAAGACTTGTTTGTGATGTCCAACATTTGTCTGCTTTTGTCTATTACTAAATCTTCATTTGGCAGCATGGTGGCTTAGTGGCCTGTAGTCCAACTATGGACCATGGAGACCAAAGTTGTCCATTGTGTTTGTTCTTCTGCATATGTCTTTGGACTGTGTAATGAAACTGGAGAATCTGGAGGAAACCCACTAAGCATATGGAAAACATGCAAACGCCAAGCACGCAGACCCGACACACAAATCGAACCCAGGACCTGAAGGTGCTAGGTGACAGTGTTAACCACCATCACGTGTCATGGGAATATGCTAATCCATATTTGCATGTGTTTTATAGATTTGGAGGACACCTGTGACTTGATATTATTACATTTGATACAGTTAGTACTTCTGGAGTACTTGATGTGTAGACTAGTACTTTACAAAAAACTGTTCTCTGTATGAACAGAGCTTCCCCTTGTGTTTTTTATGGACAGGATATTAAAATGTAGGCAAGGTTGGAGAGGTATCCAGTATGTAGATACAGTTTAAGTAACTTGGGGCCTTATTCCTGGGTAATGAAAGAATGGAGTTTGAGAGTGATGGATCTGAGTGAACGTGTTGAAGTTGCCACACCAATATGCAGCGATGGAATGAGAGTCCAGTTTGTGCATGAAGCTCTGTTTACTCGTCATACTGCATCCCTATTCTCACCAATAATCATAAGGGTCTGAGAATGGATAGTGCAAATGAGGCTCCACTACACATGGTTGCTGAACTTCTCTCTTCTCAGAAGACTCTCCATGATACAAGATAGAATTCTACAGTTTAGAACAATCACAAAGTAGAGCTGATGAACCCTGGTCAACTTCGACTAGAGCTGTTTCAGGTAAATCCTTTAGGACGGAAACCCTGATGCAGGCTCAGGACCTACTGGAGAGATAATATCTCCCAGATGGCTTGCGAATATCTAGGAATCCTCCAGGAGGAACAGGAATCTGTTTCTGAGGTTAGTCTGAGCTGAAACTTTCAGCCTGTTACCTCTATGTCGCCTATCAGGAAAAGTGGAACACAAAAGAATGAATGAAAAATCTTTGCATTTATGTGCTTTCACTAGTCATTTATTTAATTTATCTGAGACATTTCTTAAAGGCCAGGGGAGATGCTGTAAACAGCTCTTTAAAAACTTATCATGCCTCATGCACACCTATAGTTTCCTGTTAGACAAGAATCCCTCCACGGATGTTTTCACTCATAATGCGGTACATTATGCTGTCCTGTCCATTTGGGAAAGAAGGTCTGGCGTAGTGAGGTATCATAAACATATTTTTGGAAAACATTTCAAAGCCCAAGAGGAAAGTATCTGTTATGTGGGTACATGTACCAGAATGACCACATGGATTTATTAGGGGAAAAAAGACAATTTGTGAGGAATAACCACTAACCATTATGGAGTAGCCCTCAAAATGAGACAATGAGACATTAACCAACCAATGAGCAGTGAGGGTACGTTTTAATGGGCCCTACCTTACCTTTACCCATCCTTAACATTCAAGCAAGATTTACAAAGCAATTCCTGGTTCCATCATGCAGCATGCCTGTGCAATTCTTTCAATGATAGAGCAAAAAAAAATATTGCTTGAAAGGCAGATTGTTCTCTTGTTTTCTTTATACTTCTGTCTATGAACCCCTTTTTCCATCACAAATTAAATAATTTCAGTATATGATCAGTATGCATTTTCATACGCATTATCTGCTTTGATCCCATGGCAGGTTCAGGCACACCTACTGTAGTCTTGTCTTATTCCACAAATTAGGTCAAGATACAAAGTGTATTGTTGGGTTTCATATTCATATTCATGCCGTTTCAACAAAGTCATCCGCATTCGTTAAAAACTGTATGCATTTGTGATAAGATCAGGTTGGCATTAACAAGCAGTACCTGCTGTTTTGCCAAGTTCCTTCAAGTTTTCGGTCGCCCTCTACCATTATTGACAAAGAAAGCAAATTCTTGAAAGCATATCTAATTACACTTAAGAGCCATGATCTAGGATTTAGTTCTTCCATAACTGAACGGTCCATTCCATTCCATAGTGATCAGCATTAAGTAGTGACAGAAATAAAGTCAACTTCATTGAAATTACTAGGCAATCTAAGTAGTTACAAGCTGTCTTTTAGTTATGCGGGTGAAAACAGAAGTCTAGACATGTCCAATGACCAGAGGTGGATAGTAACGAGTTACATTTACACCGGTACATTAACTTTACTCTTACTTGAGTAAATGTTTTGGCTACTCTACCCAGCTCTGTCGCTGACCTGTCCTGGGAGTTGCAGGTGTTAAGATCATGTTTCCGCTCGGTTGTGGCTATCAATATTTAATTATAAATTGTGGACTTACATACTGCCAGAATATGACAGACCTGCTTTTCAGTGCAGGACCCACAGCATAGCTGCAATGGTGGTGTTTATGCTCTGACCCTCAAACTTTCCAGGTTCTTCATCAATATGCAGGAATGGATCTACGCTGCCAAAGGAAGTTAAAAGGGGTTGCATATATACGAGTATTATTCCTTTACTTCTAACAGTAGTTTTCAAAAGGTGTGAGGTCCTGTCTGAGAAGCTGAAGTACACTGTTCACAGATTTACGATGCCTAAGTATACTTGATCAGAACCATATGTTTTAAGCCAAGCTTTTGAATAACAACCCATAGTCAGGCTTGTGCATGCTGATTAGAACAGAACCAGAAAGCAAAGAGAACATGAAGTGATCTTTGCTTTTTGTTCTGTGGACAACGATTGAGATAAAGACAAAATAAAAATCATAGGATCAAAGCCATCATTGGTTTTATCTGTTCCAATACAATAACTGTTTCTAAAATCATAAATAAGTGTCTTCTTTTTTTTTTTTTTTGGGATGGTCTTCTGGACGTTTTTTTTTTTTTTTTTCTCCTTCAACTTTTCTATTTTGTTTCTGAAGACACCGACTGTGCATGTTGGCTTTGCACTTTATTTATTTTCCTTGATGCCTGAGGTGACATTTTAAGATTACTGCTTTTGGTGTTTCCAGCTGCGGCATGCTGAAGTATTTTCTTACTCTATTTTTGGCTTCAGTAGATGGGAGATCTCCATTCATCTGTACACTTGGCTGTGAGAAAGGATGCCAGAGTTTTTTTTTTTTTTTTATGTGGTCCAGGATTTTGGAGAGTCATGCAATCCACAATAGGCACCACATACACAGAAATGCAAAATTTGCCATCTAAGATGGAAAGGTGTTTTCTGAGCACTGCGAGAAAATATTGCATTTTCTTTTGTATAATTACCTGCTCTGTCAGCCAGCGAAAAAATATATTTATATGAATGGAAAAAAATGAAATGAAATGAAAACATGTTTGGGGCTTCATGCAATTATTTCTGATTGTCACATTGCTCTTGTAACTGGCTTATGATACTGTGCAGCTGTAGATTTCTGGATTTGAGTTCTCAAACGAAATGAAGTAAGATCTTAATGTACTTTTGACAGCTGGAATCTGGAAACTTATTCTATTCACAATCCAGGCTCCATGCTGGGATTAAATGATAAAATATGTAATTAGAAAATGTTTACCAGGGGATGTAATTAGTTTTCAGATAATTGTGTTTTACAACACATACTTTTTATAGAATATACAGAGATTATTTGTTTCGTAACCATCCATTTTATATTCTGAAGTGAATAGCTGAAAGGGTTCCTGTGTAAAATCATTTGCCCAAGCCAGGCACTTTGGGGATGGGTGCTGACCTAGTGCTCTTAGTGCATTTCCACTGACACACAATATGTGTCTACACAGGTGCTCATCACTGTAGGGGATATAAAGACATGTCTGTGAGATTTCCCTCTTTACCCCCTTCCCTTCACCAGTTGGCCAGCGAAAAAAATAAGCATTTGAGAAAAATCTAGCGAGCTTCTACATTTACAAATCTTATGAAACGCCTTTCATAAAATTGGGGCCTCTGTTTTCTACTGTAACACTCAGCTGTCTGTTCACACTGTGACCTAGCCTTTCTGCAGACTGGGTCTTTGCCACGTGGCTAGCGATCATTGGCTTCTGCCCAAAGATCATTGCCTTTTCTCACTAAGAGTCTTTTCTTCATTTTCTGGATAACTTTTTATTCATTTTTTTATTCGTTAGTTTATTTGTTTAGATACTTCTCAATTTAATCTTGTTCACATTCTTATGGCACCCCTCATTTGACTTTTACTTACTGTACAGCATTAAAAAAAAAAAAACATTGCCATCAATGCTTCATACATTACCTCACTGATTTGGGCGGAGAAGGAAATGCCCCTTCTTGTGATTTCATCTGAAGTTCTTCTGTCTCATACCTTCAGTGGGTGTTTCTGGCCCACCTCTTTGCACACAGAATGGCACCTTTGTATGGGAGCAGTTAACAAATACACTCTTGCCTTACCACACCCCTAAAATAGATATCTTAAACTGGAGGACTAAGACGAGTAGTGTTTTTTTTTTTTTTAATAAATATGTCTATAAAGATTTACTATCTTTGATACATCACTATATACAGTTATGTATGCAGGAGGTTAGACATGATATATTCAGCACTCGGGCATCACACATCTGGACACAGGAAGAACAAAGGGAATGGTTAGTCATTGGTTGTTGTGTGGAGAGAAAGTCAGTTTTAGCCATTTTAGCAGAAATGTAGCTGATCTAGTACGCTAAGGAATGAAAAGCACATGGTAGGGCAAAGGAAATCCTCTCAGCCGCACTGGCAGCATGCCCACCATCCATATCCTCACCATCTAATCTAATCAGTTAGATGGCAGGGATGTGTAAACAACTAGTAACATCACATCACATGGTATGATCAAGGAAACTATGAGCATGCTAGCAGCTATTATCCATATGCATGCTTGACAGCACAGAATGTGAAAACAACTAACTTAGCAGACACATTAGTTGGCCAAATATCATGAGATGCAGAACTGCTACCTTAATAAAAACTTAATATTAATTAACACATGCCCACAGCGCATGCCCATAGCACATGGCCACAGGGCTTTCAGTAAGCTAGATGATTGCCTATGGAGTTCTCTGAGTAGACAATCCCGAGGGAGGGGGTTGGGCTTCAGAGCAGATAAGAGTTAAGTGCGGTTTACTGACGGGGGTTAGGTGAAGGTCAGGGGATCTGCCATGGCAATTTAAGGTGAGTATCATTGTGAGTGATAGCCAATATGACTAGCAGTTGTTAAGCCAACCTTAAATTCATAATGGGCACCATGAAGTTCAGTTGCACCTGTATGATATAAACTGCTCTAGTATAAAAATTCTTTTAGAAGCAGAAGATTTTAGAAGAGATGAAAGGGTGCCAGGGTGATAGAACCATATGGTGTACATGTGGTCCTGAGATTTGTCTGAGGTGAAAATAAAAATTTGAAAGATGGCAAGATGGCTGTGTGATATTATGATATCTTACCTTCCGCGCTCTACTGTAAAAATATAAATGAATCCTTTACTTAAAAAGCTATAGCTATCGACTACTACGTTTCCCATTGAAATGTTCCCCTTAAAACAAACAAACAATCAAACAAACAAATAAATAAATAAATTTGGCGATTTCACATCTGGATCCAGTCCAGGTTTACTGAAGTTCAGGGAAATCCCAGAAGGTGCATTAAGCACTGACTACTAGGTCACACCTGGATATTTACACAATTCTTTAAAGCCACCATTTCTCAAGTTAATGATCTGTTTGGTATTTAACTATCATCTAAACTTTAAACTTTAAGCATATAACAATCATTTCACTACCAGAACAGAAGCACTTCTCCATAAACAACTTTATCCTAGCTAAATTGATCAACATTTACTGAAAACACTGAAAGTTCTGGTCTGATACTTGTTTAAGATTACCTTAACCCTTATGTGGGCTATTTGTTAAACATAAAGCATAATTTGTTCTAACAAAAAGTTTCCAAAGTCTAAAAGGACTTTTACCACCAGTGTCAAGATGCCACACCAACATGACATGCGGTTAAATGAAGATTAAACGAAAAACACACATTATAGTATTTACTACTTAGAGGGTACATAGAGTATGATCTCTAAAGAAAACTATCAGGGCCATTCCCACCAACACAGTGCCAGGGTTTGTGCTGTTTCCAGAGTTTGAACAAATTCATATATTTATATATACAGTATTATCATATATCATATGTATTCATATATATAACAAAACAACCAACGATATAAAAATATATTTGAATCCTGAAACCAAAATTTGGTACATTTAAAACCTATAACATTTGAAAGATATGTTCAGCACAACTCAAGCTGGTTACCTAAATGATAATAAAACCTGAGTTTTAAGTCGGCAATGTAAACATCATATCTACAAATGTTTGATTTTTTAAATGCACAATCAATAGAGTTCTAAGGATATATTAAATTAAAGAAGAATTAAATATATTTTTTTACAACATTACAGTTTAAGTCAGGGTTAGACAAAATATAAGTTTTCTTATTAAAATGATCAATTAGGTGCATGACCGAGGGTTTGACACATTTGCATGGTATGGAGAAACGCTGGGTCTTAGGGTTAAATTTTACCTGATCAATATTAGAATCAGTTCTTACTCTTACAGTTTGCATATTTCACAGACTAGCGGCAGCTACTATATTGTCACACTTGTGTTTTAATAGTTAACCTTGGACATTTAACAGTAATTTATCAGTAGACTGATGGAGGAATGGTGGACCTGATCTCCT
Organism: Clarias fuscus; assembly: GCA_030347435.1. Lineage (NCBI taxonomy): Eukaryota > Metazoa > Chordata > Actinopteri > Siluriformes > Clariidae > Clarias > Clarias fuscus. Next base: position 12,617,677 of record CM059229.1, on the reverse strand, counting down.
TAACTACAAAAAATCTGCTAAAAAAAATTAACACATAAGGCCTCTTTATGATTTGGAGTCTCTGGTGAGTTTAAAACAGCATTAATAGTACAAAAGGCCTTTGGGATATGGGGAAATTTTAATCAAAAAATATTTCACCCTTGCTGCTTCAACTGAGTTTAAACTGTGAGCTTATCTTTCTTCCAATTATGCTCGGCTTTCCTGCGCTCCTGCCAAAGAGTTCATGTTTCATCAGTTATCCAGCTGATTTTGAACTTTTGGCTTTCAGACCTCAGGAGAGCTATGAAGTGAACGATATCTGTTCAATAGAATTAAATATGTTAACTAGCGCCTTCAGATTCTTGTTGGAAAATGAGGGGTCAGAACTGCAGAGACAGGATGTACCGTACCTAAATACTGTAAGAACCACGCGCCACGATGGCAGAAAGCTGGTGGGCTGTGAAAGTGGCAGGCTGAGAAGGTGGGCATGTAGCGGTGGCAGCAATCGCTAACTTATTAGGGACATGTCCACATTAAGTGGTAAGGGGCCGATCATCACCCTCTGAGAACCAAAAAAATGGAAATAAAAAAAGTTTTAGAAAAAAATTTTGAGCAGCAAAATATTTAGATAAAAAAACTATTTCGATAAAATATTACTTGCATTTGGAGCATAATCATATGGTCTTTTTGCTGTCTGCACTAGTGGAAAATTTATAAGATAAAATAGTTGTCAAAGCACAAGGATCTTATTTGCACGACTGTTGTAATGCTTATTCCATGCATTAGGGAACTGAGACAGCTGTGGCCTACTGATAAAAGACTTCTGAAAAAAGCTTGAACGATAAACTGGCCTTCTGACAATCTCCATGTCAACTCTTTCAACCTTTACAGAAAGTGTTGACATAATTGAATCAAATGCCATGACTTCTTCAATCCTCAAAAGCATTTAAGTCAGATTTGATTGAGGTTATTATTATTGAAATGTTAAATAGCATGCCATTTCCACCATACTGTGTACAGTACAGTATATCATGAGATGAAAATATTTTGCTGGAAAAATCGTTTCTTCATTAATCTTTATGTGCCTTAGTCTGGATAATGTAGTTTACTTTTACCCATGTGCCAGCTCCTGAGGCAGAGTTTTACTTACAGTGGATGAATATTGGTTTCACATGAGACGAAAAAGAAATGTAAAACTGTTTTCTACTTAATTTATTATTTATTATATACACACAAATTCGTAATCCAGGATATGTATGCAATATATAAAATGCTACTCTAAGTTTAAATTGCCTCTTCATCATTCACCACTAATGGCTTTAAAGCATATTCATGCAATATTTGGAGAAACTTTCAGCAAATGGGTGGACAGTTTGATCAAGAGTTTTTTAATGCAACTCTTTCACACATACACTCAAAGGACTGTTTATTCACACTAAGGGTTTTTTTTTCTTCTCTCATTTCTTCCTTTTACTTTCACATGGTGGGTCAGTGGCATGTCTGCATTCCTCAATTCCCCAGAACTAACTGGCTCAGTAATGGTATAAAGGTATCTTTGTGATAGCAAGCAGCTGATGCTTGCAGCCAGGTTCCTCCCTTCCACTGACCTTTTTTTCTGCCGACCTTCTGTACACCTTGTGTTAACAGTGCAGTCAGCCAGTTGTGCAAACATGTCTATCAAAATGTTCTGCCACGGTAAAGGAGGTGGCAAAAGAAGTTGCTCTGAAAGTTTATATTATTGGTACGCAAATGTGATACAAGTGAATGAAGTAATTCCCATCATTAATGACTCCCAAAAGTATCATGAAAAAAAACCCCTGACTTTTTCATATTGGGTTAGTGACAGGCTTACATTTGCCTATTGTAATGTATAATGTCTAATAATCCATACATTACACTATAATTGACCAATAGAGCAACAGGTCTAATAGCCATTTTAATAAATGTAGAAACAACTGAAGCCACAAAGTTTACATTGGATGTCTGCACACATAATATTGAGACCAATATATCTGGGGAATGCTTCACTGAACAAGATTTAGCATCAGGGAAACATCTGAAAATAATATTAAAAGGACTCTTTGTTGAATAAATATTACTAAGTATTCTGCACGTTGAGATGCGGACACCTGTTAAAGCTTAGAAATGTATTTGTAATGGAAGCCTGGGGCATGAAGTTAACTTCATGGCCACTATGGGATATGCCAAGAAAATTGAAAGTGTTAACACATTTGGTTATGTGGGGCTGTTAGCTTTTAAGTGATGCAGATGCTCAAAAAAAAGTTCAAATGGGGTACACCAAATGGAATCAAAATGGAAACACCAAATACATATAACCTACTGAAGTACAGCAACTGATATCCAGACAGGACATACCATATAGCAAGGTGTACTATAATTTGGCTTACATTTGTCAGAATCTATTATCATAATTTCATGGTTATATTATTATTTTCATTAGCATATTTCACAATTTCTTTTTGTCAAAATGATGGCAATATTAACTTGGCAATGTTGTAGACATTGGGACACCGTTTCTTATTAGGTTGTTTCTGAAAGTTTTAATTATTTTGACTAAATGAAATTAGAATGATGTTTGAACAAATTACCCCAACATGTTATTTTGTCTTTTAGTACATTACTAAAGATTAGATTTTTCCCCTCACTGTAAGAGTGTTGAATGCTAACAAGTAGTTCTAATGTATGCTATGATGTATGTATGATGTATGCTAATGTATGCTGATGACGTTAAGTGGTGTAAATGCTATAAATACAGTCATGTGTAAAAGTGGGTCTTACCTCAGACAAACAACAACATATAACATTTTTCACTATGGCATTGTTTCTTTAACCGGAATTAAGCCAAAAATGAAGAACATGCGGGCAATACTAAGTACCTCCTTACTGCTTTCACAAGATTTAAAAGGGTAAGTTGCAGCCAGGTGCTGCTAATCTTAAGCTCTTGATTAATTGATCATCAGCAGGTGTGCAGATCTCTATAAAAGCAGAGTCTTTGGCAGTTTACTGGTCTGGAGCATTCTGGTGCGTGTTAATACAATGCCAAGTGGAAAAGACATAAGCAATGGTCTTCTAGAAGCAACTGTTGCTGCATATCAATCTGGAAAAGCTTATAAAATAATTCCCAAACAATTCAGGGTTTAACCTTTTATAGTGAGAACGATTATTATAAGTGGAAAGCATTCAATAAAGTTGCCAATCTTTCCCGGAATGGACGTCCCAGCACATCCATCACAAGGTCAGGCTGTGCACTGCTCAGAACAATACAAAAGAAAAGAAACAAGATCTACATCTCAGACCATATAGTACTCACTGAATATATTAAACATCAATAAAAGTCTATGACCTTACAATTAGAAGAAGACTGTATTAGTATGGATCTGTCTATAAAGAACAAAACTGCAGCTAAACACATTAGCCTAATCTGCATGTCTTTAGACTATGGGAGAAAACCAGAGCCCCTGGAGGAAACCCACCAAGACCATGCACGAGGAGAACATGCAAACTCCATGCACACAGAGACGGGAATCTAACCTGGACCTTAGAGGTGCAAGTGGATAGTACTAACCACTACACCACCGTGCCGCCAGTGAAAAATCAATGAATCATTATTTATTTATAGGGCCAATTTTGAATATGTTATTACATATACAGTACATGCTATTTTTACATCATTAACAACAAAAAAAACACACATACAAAAAAAACTGTAAGTCTGAGCAATTATTAAACCATTATCTTTCATTTTAAACTGAGTTTTCGGGATGTGCCTCCTGACTAACTATGTCTCTGCTTTAGGGTTTGAATAGGTAAGGAAGAAATCGTGCTTATGATGTAAGAAATGGGAGGTTGATATGCAAAGGTGGACTATATTTTGTATTGTAGTGTGCATCTAAAGGACATGTGAATAAACACAATTTCACTTTTTTGGACTTATTAGGGCCCACAGATTGACTATACTAACTGTAACTGAGATATATACATAGAAAAGAAATGACCTTAATAATCTAGTTGAGATCAGCGATGAGAGAGGAATGCTTAGTTTTTTAAAGTAGTCTAGAGTCTTTTCAGACAGGCCAAGAATGTCCTTTAGTGACATAATGAAGATTGACCATGTTTGAGGAAGCTCATCTTCAACAAGGAAAACCTGTAGCAGACACATTTATTCCTCTGGCACTTAAGAATGTAGTCTGTGCATGGGATTCCCTAACACCAGGCCTCTCTTTCCCTACATGCCTCAGAAAGATGACTGTGCTTTAAACATTATAGTTTTATAGGGGGTCTTAAGTTTCTAAAAACGCTTTTTGAGGTTACTTCATATATCAACCAGCAAGTACGACTGCAGCCTCAGGTTTGACATGTCAGAAATCTTTTACCACAAGTTATAAGTCTTAGTTGCAGAAGTGACTGAAGGAGATATATTATAACCATTCAATATTTTAGCTACAGTATCCACTTTTTTTTTTACTTATTCAAACTCCATGCATGTTGCATTCTGTTGAAATTCTAATGATGAACTTTTTCAATTAAATGCTCCTATCTAAGATATGATATTATGATGTTCCATTGTGCTGCTTGTTTTTCGAAATGTTCCGCAATCATGGGGCAGTGTGCCCAATAGTTGGGAGGAAATCATGCTGCTTCATGCTCGAGGGGAGGATTAGAGGACAGGACAGAAACTGACAGCGTTTTACTTTTTGCCTTTATTTTTCTTAAATAAATAATGACACAGTGAAAAATGGTATAGGCTATTGTTCGTCCGAGGTTGCATTTGCCTAATACTAGATAAAAAAAAATGTGTGCTAGATTAAAAATATTACTGGTTCATAAGAATCTTGATTTATAGCAAATCACTGTAATTTAATCCCTCAAAAATAGATAGAACGTAGTTGGAGTGTGTAGATGATTTGCAAAGCAATTTGTATAAAATATGAGTATTTAAAATGCTAGGAATGGAAAAGGGGTATTGTGAAATGAAAAATGTTCATATAACAGAAATACTTGTGAAATACTTGTTCCCGCATGGAAACAGAAAATAGAACTGCCCAAATATTTTTGGGCCAGTGTCAGATCTTTTGTGTGGTTTTTGGGCTGAATACTACTGTGAATGTTAACTTAATATACTTTAAATAGAAATACTTCAAATGTACTGCAGTCAACAGAAGAAATATGCCAAGATACGCTATTTCATTCATGTGAACAAAACAATTGTAGTAAATCAGCGTGCACTTTTCGACACACATAGGTTTTTCCCAAGCAACTAACTAAAAATGTTAGAAAATGTTAAAAATGACATAAAACATAACTTGCATGAAATATTTTCTAATACCTTCTATCCTTTTTTATGGGCACACATGATGGATGTGTTTGCATGCTATATACAGTATATGAATGGGTGCACTGCAATTGCTCTGAGAGCATGGAGTTCATATTTATGTTGACAGTGATGCAGCAGTCAATGGATTCCGTCACGCTCAGTGCAACTGAATGGCCATTGTCTGCAGACAAGGAGGAACACAACATGGTTTCCTGTGTTGATTCACACATCCAGTAAGAGTGATCACCCATGAGAGATCGATGCCAAGATCTTGTCAAAACAGTGCTAACATGCTCACACAATATTTTGTTTCTCATCTAGTTGGCACTTTGTGTGGTTGAACTCCTGCTACTGTCACCCCTGTGTATGGCGTTCACACTTTCACACACAGAGTATGACACGTCGTCTTCAATGTACAGGTAATGTTCCACTTATGGCAGCACTATATTTAATGTATATTTAGTACGTTTATTGCATTTGTGTAATGTATTATCACATGAAGCAAACCTTTTTCTTCCTTTTCCTGCTGGGCCAACTACTGCTTGAAGTTATGCCAGTCTGCAGCTTATGTGAGACTCGTCTGTGTTACCAGCTAGGTCAGTGGTGTTTCATATCAGCCTTGTTGTTTATACTCTGGTTCTGCGCCAGGGCTTTTCATTGCAGGTGTGCCCTACACCGCGTTCTGTTATGCTTTCTAGATGGCCTGGTAACGGGAAATGGATTTCTTACTGGCCAGGTATGCCTTTAGGTCCCAGGTCCGAGGTTCTCTCAGTCAGATGCTGCCAAGAATCACCTAGTTCTGTTTACAATTTTTTTTTTTTTTTTTTTTTTTTGGAGCAGCTGCTGCTTGCTGGACTTAAATGTGGTTTCTCATTCTAAATAGGCTTGATTTTTGCCTAAAGCCATTTGAATGGCTGTCTGTGTCTGCTGACTTATATGACTGAGTTGCCTTCTTCTTCTTCTTCTTCTCTACCTGTTTACTTTAGATTTACTTATTTAGATAACGTTGGAAGATTCTAATCAACAGAGACGCATGAGAACTTTTAAATGTAGGTAATGGATAATAACAAATGAGGATATAATCTATCGCATTATAACCTAGCAGTTAATGTGCACAATATTACAATTGAATTATCCAATAATAATAATAATAATAATAATAATAATAATAATAATAATAATTGCATTAGAACTGACAATATTATTGTTTGGAATCTAAGTTCTTACCATGACCACATGACCTTTATATTTGCTTATTCCATTTCTTATTCCATGGGCTCATTTTTTATTAATTCTATGTATGTATCGGCTTGACATCACAATGAACATGAATGAGTGCTTTATAATGATCCTGTCCAACTATCACAGTTGATACCTTTTAAAATAAACATAAATAATATACATCCTTATGTACGTTTATTTTGCAGGAAGCAAAATTTTTACAGGAAGTATGAAAGTATACGTATCTGTTACAGTTTTTGCCGTTTTAAGCAGTATTTTAAAACTTGATTTTTGCATGTAAAACATTGGTCAAAGGAAATTCTACATCGAAGTGTGAGGTTCAAAAAAAGATCTGAACAAATATTTTTGTCACACATACCGCACATTCTGTTGCTGCTCATACTTATCCATTCAGCTTCTACATGGAGCGAGAAAAAAAAGACGGAACCCCTTCTATTACCTGGATTTCTGCATGAATAGCTTACAAAATAAAATCTCATCCAACAACATTGCTAAAATACAGTTATGCTAAATAATATAGTTATTAACTTTTAATGTTTCCTTTAAATCGATTTAAATGGTGAAAGGAACATAACTTAATAATATTAGTGAAAGCTTTTTTATTGGCAGTATCAGCACCTAACAAGGTAGATCTACAGTGCAAGACTATAAACACACAATTTATTTTATTTGAGACATTCAATTGAGAATGTACTTGAGTGTTTTGGCTTATTTATTCATAACCTGGTTTAGGATTAGATACATACACACTGACACAATTCCTAAATGATTGCAAGCTTAGTATTTTAATACCCATGTCTTAAAGTCTTTGCTGGGGAGGAGTTTCTCTGCATGTTCTGTCTGTGTGAGTTTCTCCAATTTCTTCCCAAAACCACATCCAGAAGCTATAATAAATTGTCATGAGCTGTGAATGTGTATGCATGGTGCCCTGCGATGGACTGACATCACCTTTGGGATAAATTTGCTTGATTTTAATAGCAATACATACCAAACCCACACCACAACAGATAACACAAGGCACACTATTAGTATATGTGCAATATTTCCAGGCTTCCATACCACAAATTAATAAAGTTATGACAAAAAATAAATGCTGCATATTCTCATAATTTTTGGTTGCTTTCTGCATTTTAGATCACTAGTTGGTTTTATGGTCAAGCTCAGTTTGCTATCAGGCTGATATGAAAAAAGCTGTAAATCTATGAAGGGCTTGTATTAGAAATAAGGGACCCACTTTCTAGCAACTACCATGCACACTGACGCTGTGTTAAATTTGCTGCTGACTCAGGCCACCAGTTAATTACAAGTTACGTAACATACATGTGAATAGATGTACGCTTTGAAAGCCCTGGTACCTTAGGGTCCAACTTTTTACACATCAAGAGACTGAAAGGCCTGTATGAATTTTCTCCATCAAGCATATTTCCGTGCAGCCCAAATTAGCTCAGGGTTGTATGAAGGCTCTTCTGTTTGAACATTTTCCACCTTGGCTACTAGCCAAGATACTTTTCATTGGGTAAGTGTACTGAACCAAAAGTAAATATATATATAATAGCAGGACAGAGTTGTGAAACGTGACGTCTGCGGGCAAGACATGCCAATTTTGCACGTTCTTTTTTACTGCCAATACAGCAGCCAATCAGAATTCTGTTGTGTCGTTTAGCTGTCTTCTCCAAGGTTCTTAAAGCATTTGGGTACCACCTAAGGATGCACATGCCACCTTTACTCATATTCTTTCATCATTCTTCTTCTCTTCCTCTTATATGCATTGCAACCTTTGTGAAATTTGTTCCATATTTTGCCAATAAACATTAAATAATTAATATATCAATTACATTTGAAATATTTGTTGAATATTCAATGGGCGCAAACATTAAGCCTTAAATATTCTATTTTGCATTTAAATTTGTGTATGGGATTAGATTAGTAAGGTAAATGGGTGGGAAATGGAATATTTTTGGTGTAGAGCATAGACATGCATGGGGCATAACTCCACGATTGCAAAATGCTATTAAGAAATGCTATGTACCACCAAGTACGAGTGTTTGAGCTATTACCTATGTTGAGACCTGATAACGAACACAACACTTGCCTATAAATCCTATAATTTACCTGGGATTATTTCACAGGCCCACACTCAGTTGAATGTTCTACGTTGTATTCTAGGTGTTTCAGCATGTCATAACTTTTGCCTGAAGCCGAAACATGTGAATCAGAGTATGTGTCATTGACAAGGTAGCTGAAAGTCATTGTTTGCCAAAAGAATATAACAAAAGGATGACATCAAAGGATTGATTCATTTACAGTGACCTAGATACATAGGACCAACCTATAAAACATAACACATTTTTTGTAAGGCCAGCTCCAAGTAAGAAACAACGAGCTGCTTTTGATTATTTGTGAATGCTGAGATGAATATACGCTATTCGACATGGGAATGTTATGTAGTCTCCTTCTGTTTCAGCTATTTATCAGTTTACTCCAGTACTAAAAAATGTAGATTTTATATAAGATTTTTTTTTATAATTATCATTTATCATTTATCCTACATCTGTTTTCATTGGTTTCCTTTCTATACCACTTACCCTGTACAAGTCTCCTATCCCAGGAGAATTCAGGTACGAGGCAATGTACCATTGATGAGCACACACACTCATTCACATACTATGGGCAATTTGTACACACCAATTAGCCTAATCTGCAAGCATGCGGAGTACATGCAAATACCACCCACACAGGCCCAAAGCAGGAATCGACCTCTCAACCCTGGAGGTGTGATGCCACAGTGTTAACCCCTACACCACTCTACACCACCATATTCCACCTTAGGGCCTAAATAAGAGAAATACTGTGCATTGCAACGTTAATGAAATACAGCTATATGTAAATACAGCATGTATACAGTATATTCAGTAGAGGGCTAAAGTCTTGAATCACCTTTTATTTCTTCATATTTTGTGAGCTGTGAGGAAGCAGCAGTGTCGAGCAATAGTTCTCCAGGCGTCCTACATTTTGGGGGGCTCTCGTTTCTGGCAAGTTTTAGGCTAATTTTAAGTCCAGTCCCCGTACCTGACCAAAACGGTGACCTATAAATCATTAAAGCATAAACAAATTAATCAAATTTTTATTATTATTATTATTATTATTATTATTATTATTATTATTATTATTATTATTCTATAATTCTATCTAAAGAAATATAAATTTTGTATGGTTCTTTTTGGAATACTTGTGTTTTAACACAATTGTATGTTCTATAATTATGTACACTGTAAACCCTAATGCTCAAAGTAATTAAACATATTGAGTACTGTAAACTTATATAATTACAATTAGTTTAAATTAATAGACCTTGATGAGTATTTAGAACTTTTTGGTATTTATGAGTTTGTACAAATGACACTTTTCAAGTTAGCTGAAAAAATTTGATATTTTAAGTAAATGTAAGTACTTAAGTAACAGTAACTGTCACCTGAAAGTTCCAACAACTTAAAATCTTTCAGCCTAGTGATTTTGTGTCTGACGCCATAGGGACAAAAGGGCACTGGTGGCTCAGTGGTAGGTGTTTCACCTGCCATGCGAAAGGCCCAGGTTCGATTCCCAACAACTGGATGAACCTGTCCCAAGCCCAGATAAAATTGATTTACAACCACAAAAAAAAAAAAAAAAAAAATATATATATATATATATATATATATATATATATATATATATATATATAAAGAATTGCAATGAAATAGTATGAGTTAGGTTACTTAATAATGCAAATAAAGTACGATTAATATGAATGAGTACAACAAACTCAAAAACTGATAGTTCTGTTTACTTAAAATTGAAAACATCATTACTTTAAAAAAATGACGTAACTGATTACCTCAAATTTTTTGAGTTTTGCCAACTTACTCAGGTTTACAGTGTATATGTTAGGTTTAAGTAGAATAGAATTCGGCCTTCTGTATACTGTATCTACCATGTTGTATTTTTGTATACTCCAAAGTCTATAACCCACCACATCTTGACACCTATTGCTTACGATACCAATGGCACAAGGATTTAAACACACTTGAAAAAATCTTTGTACTAATATAATGGAACTCCAATTCACATAGACAATGTTAAGAAAGAAAAGAAAGCAAAAGTGGGGGTTCATGGAGCGATGGCATTTCAGTCTTGTACATAAAAGAGAACAATGATTGAATCTGTGTAGCCTTTATCCCAGGACTAATTCATCCCAACTGTCTGTTCCTTCTGGAAGAACAAGTTTAAGGGAGATTCTTTGCTTCAAGTTACACTGTGTTTCTAATCACATATTTCAGCACATAACATATTATTCACCACTTATGAATTTGATATGTAGTTTAGATCACATTCGAAGATTTCTCTTCAGAATAAACATTGTAGATTCACATGATTTCCACTAACAAAAAAATGGAATCTCACGCTTGCGAAGTTCTTTCCAAAAAACACCTTACTAAGGATCTTTACATTTCCCAGAAGCACTCAACAGACCCTCCTGTTGCATCTTAGCTTTCTACACAATTGACTGTGTGGAATTTCAAGAACTGTGTCAGACCCTTACAATCTCATTAGTAGCGTTGGCAGCTAAGTGGAATTCACACATTCCACAAGTATCATCTAAAAACTCGCACTCATGTGGAAATCTGTTAATGAGGAAGGTATTGTGTGTTTTTATGGGTCTTGGTGTCTCACAATATGATTACTTATTCCACTAACAATGCTATCAGGACTGTCAGTCATTTACCACTGTTATGTCTCGGATTCTCAGATGCTCATGACAGCGTGGCAGCCAGACTAAACAATTAATGGAACACAAAATGTACGCTGCTGTGACCCCTTATGAAAAGTGTAAAGTGTACCATTAGTGTATTATGTAAGGTTTAAACACACACCGGAGTGTGCTATTATAGGAAAACAAGGCTGGGAAGTCTGGCTAGTGTTGAAATTAATTATTTTTCCTAAATTAGTCTTATGTCTTAATGTATTTTATTCCTCTTAAACCACAGCAAATGTCAGCAGTGTTTCTTTTATTAAGGAAAGACATACCTTTTTAGTTTTTATAACGTAGCAGTTAGTCCTGTGGCCACACACCTCCAGGGCTTAAGGTTCGATTCCCGCCATGAGTAGTGTTCTCCCCATGCCTGGCGGGTTTTCTTTTTAGGTACTCGAGTTTCCTCCCACAGTCCAAAGATATGCAGAATAGGCTACTTGTATTTCCAAATTGCCCATAGTGTGTGAATGAGTATGCCGTAGCCTCCCACAGCCGGTTGGGGGGGGGGGGGGGTGCCCTTGGGCCCCTGGGCCAGTGGGATAGGCTCCAGGGTTCCCTGAGTGCTCCTGCTATCCTCTGGAGATAATAACTTATTCTTGCACCTCAACATCTAAAATGTAAATGTCTCTTCAAAGGACTGACTTTTTATTTGACGAGTTAAGGTTAAAGAGAGAGATGGACAACAATAAGCTGGCTGTAAATTATCCTCTTTTGAAATGATTTATACAGCTGAACAGAGGGTGCCAAAGGTCACATTACTTAACTCTACTGAATAATAATAATAATACTAATAATAATAATAATAATAATAATAATAATAATAATAAACTGAACAAACGCTAACATTAGCACAATGTATGCTCGTATTACATGCATCATTTTTTAAAAACAAAGAAAATAACGAGAAGGTAATGTTATCATTGTACCATTTACCTTATATTAATGTTTCATATTTTGGGCCATTTACCATTTCTTAGCCAACTTCAATCAGTTTAAAACACTGTGATCACCTGTATGTTTTTATAAGACAAAATCTCTGTCCTAGCATCTCTCAATGCCTGTGTTTTTATGGCACTGTAAAGCCAACGGAGGGGACTATGTGGCTAGAATGTCATTTAAGATTTAACCTCAGAAAATGTGCCAAGTCTTGGCAGAAAACTTCACAAGACACCTGGTTGAGATTAGACATGTTCATGAAGACTGGAATTCAAGTTAAAAAAAAAAAAAAAAAAAGATATGCTTTCTTTTTCCCAAGAGTATAAGGTGCATGAGATAAAGACATAATTCATGAACACAACACAAGTAGGAAGAGCACATGACTTATTTTGTCATTTTAGACTATAAATTGTGTCAGTAAATTAGGAATTGATTTTTTGTGGAATTTGAATTTGCATGAAGTACTGCATATATACATATATATATAATGTGTGAGTTATTTATTTAACAATTATGGAGTCAAAAAGAAAAAAAAAACTTGTGGACAATACTAAGTACGCCCTAACTGCCTCCACAACATTTAAGAGGGTAAGCTGCAGCCAGGTGCTGCTAATCATCATCCCTTGATTAATTGACCATCAGCAGATGTTCAGACCTTTATAACCTTTAGGTTTTGGCAGCTTGATGTGGTGGAGGAATCAGATGTGTGTTAATACAATGCCCATGGGGAAAGACATAAGCAATGGTCTTAGAGAAGCAACTGTTCCTGCACATTAATCGGAAAAGGGCTATAAAACCATTTCCAAACAATTTCGAGTTCAACGTTCTACAGTGCAAAAGATTATTAACACGTGGAAAGCATTCAAGACAGTTGCCAATCTTTCCAGGACATTAACCCAAAAGTCTCAGAAAAAAATCAAGAACTAGCCTCAGACCCTTCAGGCCTCACAGAGCATGTTAAATGATAAAGTCCATGACAGTACAATTTGAAAAACACTAACCAAGTGCAGTTTGTTTGGAAGGGTTGCCAGGAGAAAGCCTCTTCTGTCTAAAAAAAAAAAAAAGGAAGCATGAGGTTTGCGAAACTGCATCTGAACAAAAGACAAGACTGCTAGAACAATCTCCTATGGACAGATGAAACCAAAGTAGAGACATCTAATACACACTATTAAGCATGGCGGTGGATGGATGGTGATTTGGGCTTATTTTGCCCACGGACCTGGGCACCTTGCAGTCATTTGAGTCAACCATGAACTCCTCTTTATGCCAGAGGATTCTAGAAACAAATTGGGTCATGAAACAGAACAAAGAGCTAAAACACATCAGTAAATCTCCTTCATGCTGAAAAAGAAAAGAATAAAGGTTTTGGAAGGGCCTAGTCAAAGTCCAGACACCAACCCAACTGAAATGCTGTGGCAGAACCTTAAGAGAACTGTGCATGCACAAATACTCAAAAACCTTGATTAAGTAAAGTTATAAAGAAAAATTTCTTGATGAATTTTTTTATCTTTTGATACATGCACAAAAAAACAGAATTAAAAGAGGGGGTACTTATTTTTTAACATGATCTATATAGAGCTTTCAGAAGGAATAAGCTAAATAGTACAGAGGTCTACAGCAGATCTTTCAAAATAATTGAAAGTGATCATTTGTCTCATACTATTTTATTATTTCTATTTTATAAATTACCCTAAAAATGTTCAATAAATTAGGTTCTTAAGAAACTCAAAATGGCGAAACAAACAAACAATTAATGAAAGAGTTTTTCATGTGACTGAACATCCAGTTCTTGGACAATATTGTTATATTTGGCATTCAAGTCCACATTTTCTTGTATCCGGTTTGTTGTGGTTAGTAATATAAAGCATTTTCTACGCCAGAGGTGTCATGCATTAAGAGATAAAATAATTTGAAGGCTTGAAAAGTTGAAAAAAATATTGTTGAGATATATTGTTCTGAAGCTCAACTTGATAAGGTATGACTCGTGACTTCTACATTACAGCCACCACAGACATCTCCAACACTGTTTATCAGATCAGGACTTACAAATAGTTTGGATCGCCACTTTAAATCCTAGTTTGCTATCATTAGGGGTTTCATGTGATTTCAATTAAAACTTCGCCTCCAGAACAAAGTGATACAGATTTTTTGAGTTATAGTGTAAATATCCTGGCCCTCATAATGTCTGGGCTGGTATGTGTAAGATTATTGCATTGTGAAGAGGGGGTGGGGGTCTGCTATGGGTGGAATGTGGAATTTGACCTTGACAAGGTGAGCAGTGGGTACTATTTCAAGTGTATTCTGTGGCTTTCTGTGGAAAGTCTGGTTCAAACTGGATACTGGAATTATTTACGAAAATAGCTAACATCATATGATCTTTATTTTCTCTATATACTTCTTATACTGTACATAAACGGAATGCCTAGTAATGTATTTTTAGTATACTTCATTTTTTTATGGTTGGATGTATAAGTGTACAAGGGGAATATCATTCAATCAAATGCAACCTAATCATCGTTTTCATCGTTTCTGAAAGGAAAACCCTCTTGTGTGAATATTTAGGCAATCCTGAATAACAGGCATACGACTGTTAGTGTAGACATTATACAAGCCTGCAAATTACCCTTCCAGCAGAATCCATTAACCCATAACTATAGTACCTGAGGGTGTACTTTAAATACATTTCTGATGGTTATGTGAGCCTTGGGAGCTTGGGAAAATAATCAGCATTCAGATTTAGCAAACTTTTGCTATAAATCATAAGCAGAGCCCCTTATTTCCTCTCCTAACAGGAGAAGCTCTCCATTCCTCACATGCCCTGAATGGCTCCCCAATTTGCAGTGTTGATACACAGAATCAAAGTGAAATATCTAAGGATTAGAATGATGAAGCCTCATGACATTACAGTAATAGCAACGCTAATTAGGCCCATGAGACCTCTGGACGTTATGGCACATAGAATTGAGAACTTTAGGACTTTAGAATTTAGGATTCTCAGTTTTATGTGTAGAGCAAATGACATGAGTTGTGTTGTATTGAAATACTGCTGATTATGTAGCTAACCATGATGGAACGAACAAGATGGTGGTAGTCATTTCTACACAGGACAAATACTGTTAACACAAAGTTATCTGATTCAGCCTATGTAAATGTTTCTGCATGTCGGCCAGGCCCAGAGTCATTTTTTGTGATGTTACGAGCCATTAATCCTATTAGTGATGCACAGGCTGATACTTGCCTATGGGCACTTACAGGTCTCCACAGGGATCTGTCAGTTCCAAGTTGAAGAAATAATTAATAACTGTAGTAGTTTTCACATGCACATGCAGTTTACGATTTCTCAGTATACACTGTCGTGAGAAGTGACACATCTTAAACTGCATTTTTATACGCTTAACAACCATTTCCTGAAGATTTTTTTTTTTCAGTTATTATTTTATTCTGCACATTTTGTATCTGATGAGCACAGAGGTTCATTTCCCAGAACCCTAGGCAGTATGGGTGAAAGCTGACTCACTTATCACTGCTTCGGACTTCCTGTCTGGCAATGCTTGAGAGACGCTTGGGAAATTTATGACATTATGGATCCTTCTCTACCATTCTGTGTTGTGAAATAGCCACAGGACCTGCCTCAAGGTCGCGCTGGACTCGGAAACAAAGATGTCATTGAAATGTCTGACCATGAAGACATAGCGTGCCACAGGCTTTCCCAGTCCTACATGAGCTTAGCCGTGTTTATTCTATGCTGTGTTTGTTTTTAGCCACTTCCACAACATTTAGTGCTCTCCACTTTGAAGTGCACTTATGATCTATAAAAGCATGCTCTGATCTCACTTGGGATAACAAAAGTTCATAGACATGTGCACAGCTCATTAAACCTATCATGATGCTGATGCAAATGATTTTAATGCACTAGGCATTTGTTTTTAAAATATATATATACAGAACAATTTACCAAAACGTATTGTTCCCAGTATGTATGTCTAGACTTGTAGAGGTCTTGCGTGTGACATCAGACCGACTGTAAAACCAAAATAGATTGGTTTTATAAAATAGCCATTTTGTCTGGAAATATGTCTGTGGTTTTATAATAATGTACAGCTTTTTCGTGCATGGGAATGAACATACAAGGTCAAACACCTGGAAGAGGGCTTTATTAGTTCCTCACTGACATAAAATAAAGTTGTTGTTTTTTTTGGTTATCAAGCATCCAGCGTGGAGACGAGGCTAATTGTTATACTCATGATGTAATTGCTCAGTAAATAACCCATATACATAATATACTTGTGTTCTATTTTCTAATTTTGGCTTAAATTGGGCCAGGGCTGTCAATATGTTTTCATTCTTTTTTTCATTTTCTACATTGTGTCATGCGTCCTCCAAGCATCAAATACATTGGTTTGAGCACATGTGCATCGACCTCTGGTTGATTTAGATGAATAATAGAATGTAAACTACATCGATATTCTGCTTACATCGATTTTCCTACATGATGGTTTAACAATACATATTATTTGATGAATTAGCTGTAAAGATCGCCGTATCATAAAACAGCCTGATAAAAATTCTGTATGCGGATACTGTAGCCTCCCACAGCCAGGGACCTAGAGATAGCTGATTGGCCGAGATCTCTAAGCGGCAATTAGTGCTCTCACATCAGCCAATCACGGGTGCAGGAAGGAGCAGGTAGCGCTGTCCTCCGAGTTTGATTGAGCAGTTTGAAAAGATGCGGTTGGCTGGCGTCACGTGGTTCAGAGGGACCATGTGATAGCCCTCCCTGACTGGTAGTAGCCTAAATATGGGAGCCTCCTAGTGAAGGGTGGGAATTGGATACAACTAAATTAGGGAGAAAAACAACTAAATTAGGGAGAAAAACATACACTCTGGTTTGGTACAGTCAGTTGTTTTAAACTCTTATACATGTATAAGAACACGTTACAGTTTTTTACAATCGCTATGACAGTTTTTTCAATACATTTAACAAGTTTCCTAAACTCTTAACGCACCAACACACCTAAAACACACAATTGGCAAAACGGTTAATTTCATGCTCAAAATCACACATTGTAAACTAAACCCCAAAACTCATTTTCAAAATACAATAATAAACTAACACAATACACTATGTCTAACCAAACACAACAAACATGTTTTAAAATCAAATAATTATTCAAAACACTAACACATGTTCTCGTCCAACAGGAACATTTAGTCAATCATAACACAATGATAAAAAAAACACTATCATCAGCTGAAATTACAGAAACTGCATTATTTTATGTGTCAGGTCTGCCCTTATATTTGAAACCTCTCTATATTTTTGTTTTGTTGGGTTTAGTAAATGCATGCATTTAGTTTCTTTTGCTGCAGAAATGCAATACAAAAAAATGAATGACCATCTTAGAATAGCTTTATAAAATGTACAGTTTAGGTAAAAAAAAAAAAACAGACACAGGATTACTGCAGTACAGACTTTATTTGCAAAAGGACATTACTGCAAGATATACAAACACAAAAAGCACCGGAATTATAATAAAAAAACAAAAACAAAATAATCTTCTATTCTGCCCGGTCTTCTGCATTTGGCCACATGTTCTCATCCACATCACACCTGATATCTTCTCTGGCATGGCATCGTGGGAAGAATCTTTTGGCATGCCTTATCCACTCCTGGCAGTGTTCATCCAGGAGGGACATTTGGTGGACATGTGGACATGTGGACTATGGTCAAAAACCTTCCATCTCCAGGCTGAGAAAAACTCCTCAATAGGGTTGAGGAAAGGGGAGTAAGGGGCATCATCCTTGGATGGGTGTCAAACCAGGCTGTGACTGCACGGGAATGGTGGAATGCCACATTGTCCCATGTGATAACATATATTGGCAAGTGGTCTCCCACCTGTCCCCTTTCTACCTCTGGCACCAGTCTTTCTTGCAGGTCTTCTAAAAACAGGAGAAGGTAGTCGGTGTTGTATGGGCCAATCTGACATTTATGCAGGAGTGCACCGTTGTTGGAGATTGCGGCGCACGTGGTGATGCTGGCTCCTCTCTGACCCGGCACGGTAACTGTGCCCCTTTGGCCTATTATGTTTCTCCCACAGCGACGCCAGTGAAGCCAGCCTCGTCAACATAGATAATTTCATGTGGGACTTGATTGGCTTCCAACTCCATAACTCTCTGAAAGTAATTAGACACAGTGTATGTAAATGCTGTGCTGTACTGTATACCTACTGTATGTACTAATGCACTCCAGGATTATAAAGTAGTTTACTGCAAAACACACTATGTATAGTACAGTAATGACTGTATTGCAGGCATTTCTTTCTTTCTTTCTTTCTTTCTTTCTTTCTTTCTTTCTTTCTTTCTTTCAAAGAGTCCTCTTTTAGAACATACGATCATGTCATTGGAAAAACCTCAACACCTAAGTGTGGTTCCTAGATGGGAATCAGCTGTGATTTATATACTGTATTTGCATAGCTGCAATAAGATATTTCTCATTGGCAATGGAATAAAATACAGGCAATATATTTGTGTTTCAATTCACAACATGAACAGCTGTTCACTTTGACTTTAGCCTACAGTATATAAGTTATGTTTAGAACATGATGTTATCTGTTCTGACAGACAGTGTTAAAGCATTTGTAAATTTGACTGTAAAATTACATTGTTTTGGTCTTGGTTGAGCTTGTGTGTAAAAGAAGTTCAAGCATTTTACATTGTTGTTAACTGTATGCATTTTGTATCAAAGCAACAAGAAATGTGTTAATTGTATAGCCTACAAAGGCGGATGTTGTGCTAACTGTGTTAAGAGTTTAGGAAACTTGTTAAATGTATTGAAAAAAACTGTCATAGCGATTGTAAAATAAACTGTAAATAGTATCTTATATTGTTAATAGTTTTTGTTATGTGTCTCGGTTGTGGCACTATTCATTCATTCATGTTCTATACCGCTTTTCCTGTGTACCGGGTCACTGCCTATCCCAGGACAATTAGGGCACGAGACGGGGTACACTCCGGACAGGGTGCCAATCCATGACAGGCCACACACTAGGAATGCCAATTAAGCTAATCTGCATGTCTTTGGACTGTGGGAGGAAACCAGAGTACCCTGACAAAACCCACCAAGCATGGGACAAAAATGCAAACTTTTTTTTAACACAGGAATCAAACATTCGACCTTGGAGGGGTCTAATCACATTGCTAACCACTACGCTCCAAAGCCCCCGGCATTATTCATATCATATACCTTTTTCTTTTAGTTTTTCCTGCAGCTGGTAAATAATTCCTAGTAGTTACTGACTGGATAATATGGTTGAAGATGACTGTGAAGCCAAGATTTTAAGAGGTCATTGGATATAAAATTTAAAGCGGTTCCACATGCAAACTCGAGCTCTACTCCAGTTTATCGAGAGCTGACCGAAAAAGAATGTAAATCTGTTGTTCATTTTTTATTACTGCTTATAAATGCAGTATTTTTTGCTGAATAAAAACTTGTCCTTCCCCCAAAAACATTTAAAGTAAAGCAGTGCGTCACTAGGCACAGGATTTGTACACATGACACCTAATTCATACTATGAGGATGTCGCCCACTCACCAACAGCAGGCCAAAATGTGACTCAATGACTGGATGCTTATAAAAGGAGACTAAGGGTTGAACTGGAAAGATTGTTGTTTTGACTGGGAAGCTTCACATGCTGAGGAAAATGAACGCTATAATAGTGTTGTAACTGGTATTTTCTTAACTGTATCAATGTGTTGTAGACACAAAAAAAAATCAAAGATTGTTTACTGAATTTGAATTGTCAGGCAAAACCGCTGGATAAAAGTCATCCAGAAGGATCATGTGAAAAAAGACACCAGACAAAGTCTGGATTCAGGTTTTATCTGGGACTTACTGTGCTTCTCATAGGGCGTTTTGTTTCTGAGAAGCCATGTGGCGCTTGAAGAAGGTTTTGTTATGTAACTATTCTACCAGATTTTTCAAACATAGTGTTGTATGACCAGATTCATATAATTTGGTGTCGTTAGTAAATTGTAATTGCTGACCTCTGAAATATTACCAAAATTTGGAAAATATCAATACTCAGAACTTTCTGTATTGTACTTTCCTGAAGCCTGAACATTCTGTCAGCCCAAGCACGTAAAGGGTGGTGCCCTGACGAAAGCTGAATGGAAGCTATTTTCTCTAAATGTATTGGTAACTGCAATTTGTTGTAAAAAAAGGCACACACACACTCCTGTCCATATGGGAAACTTAGAACTTTGCATGTCAAATGGGTGCCAAGAAATTTTGACTCTAGGCTATCTTGTGTAATTATGGTGTTTTGGTTTAAGAACCCAATGAAATCAGGATTAATACTGTAGTTTAATCCTGTTGCTTT
The DNA here is from genome assembly GCA_030347435.1 of Clarias fuscus. Classification (NCBI taxonomy): domain Eukaryota; kingdom Metazoa; phylum Chordata; class Actinopteri; order Siluriformes; family Clariidae; genus Clarias; species Clarias fuscus. The sequence goes on along the minus strand of CM059229.1, from coordinate 12,597,018 downwards.
CGCAGCAGCAGCTATGAGTGTTGTCTTATATGATCTTCGATGTCTAATAGAAATGATAAATAAATATTATCAAATAAACAGAAATGTGGTAGGACCCATCAAGACTATACTCAAGTCAAAGTAAGAAGTTAAAAATGATCAAGTACCAACAAGAAAACAAAACGGTGATGTCATGTTTTCAAATGTAGAGTTATTCATCTAACTTATCTAAAACTGTTATGATTACTATTTTAAAGCAGTTATAAGGTTTGCAGGTCATATGCATGACTAAAACTGCATATTCCATCCACTAGAGACCATGAAGGTCAATGGTTATCATTGTATTTATTCCCATTTGTACAACCATGGTGGGACCTCTGATCAATCAGCCTAATCTGCATGTCTTTGGACTGTGGGGGGAAACCCACCTAGCATGGGAGAACATGCTAACTCTGTGTAAGTGCAAGGCGACAGTGCTAACCACTATCTCACCATGTTGCCAATACTACATATTCTTATTAATGAATTCATCAGTAGTAAATTATCTATAACCATGCAAAATGTAAAATTAGCTAGACTTTAATTGTGTATCCAAATTATTGTAGCAAAGAAAACAGGCTCAGGTGGATAAATATTAGCAAATTTAGACTAAAATATATAGTTATCATTAACAAGTTATCATTACAGTTATCTTTAACTTACCTGTTTTGGTTTGTTTTTTGTTTGTTTGTTTTTGTTTTGTATTGTTTTTCAAATTAGATTAAATTGATACCTTATAAAGATCAAAGGAAATCCCTTATTATACACAATTCTTGATTTTATAACATATTCAAAGAGTTTATTGAGGCTGGAAAAGGAGTGGGCTCATCCTCAAGACACACACTACAGTCCAAGGGCTTATCCTCTTAAAACACATGGATAGCTATAGCGATAACAACATTCTGGACCATACAAGTGTCACTTGGGGACCGATTGGTGAGATTCTTGATGATGTTTTCCACATGAATGAATTTGACTTGATGAAATTGAGCCCATTCAAATGATATAACGTACAATCATTGGCTGGATGAGAGAACATGAGAGCTTCAAGATTTCTAATGAGGCATGTGAAGGTCTAAATATAATGTAAGAACATAAAAAGTTATGTAAAAAGTAAATATCTTTCCTTGGAAAGTAAAGGTAAATGCACCTTTAGGAAAAATGCAAGTCAAAGGAAGTAGAGTGATACTCACAAAGGTACAACTTAGTTACATTTAGTATTTCTCCTTTAGCTAGTATGCAATGCACTGTACTGCACTCACTTATTCATCGTCTGTCCTGCTTTATCCTGAATAAAGAGACTTTGGGCATAGGGTGGGGTACACATCCATCACAGGACACACACATACACACATTCTACACACTACAGGCAACTTGGGAGCACCAATTAGCCTAACTACTTACATACACACAGACCTGAGGTGGGAATCAAACCTGGACCCCGGAGGTACAAAGCGACAGTGCTAACCACTAAGCCACTGTGCTTCCTGGCAATGCAGCTTTAAAAATATATATATTCTAGCATGTAGCACGTATGGGGCTTTAGCAAAGAATAAGTTGTATTTCCTCTGGCCTGCAGTCTGTCTCAGCAACAGTGGAACATTTTCAGACTTACAGTGATGTATAATTGCACTGATACTGTTTTCGCTATTGGCACATAAGTGCCAGTGTCACAGTCAAACCTTATACACTATCACCTTACTGAGCTATATGGCCAGCCTGGAGCCCCAGTACTGTCATTGCCCTCAGCTTATGTTATGGATGGAAGTTCCTGGCACAGAAACAGTCACAAACTGTTTCCTTACACTCGGCATGTATTTTTGAATTTGTTCTTTTTGAATGTGATCACACAGGCTTGCATTGTCCAGTCTTGGTAATGTATGTATTCAAAGGGAAAATGTATACAGAATTCATTTATAAAACTGTAGCAAGCTGCAGTTTGAGGCTGCAAGCTGTTGAGGTCATCCTGTGGGGAAGCCTTTTTTTTTTTTTTTTTTTTTTTTTTTTAATAAATGAAGGAATGGAATCATGGCCTCCAGATTTTCTGTCAGAATTCATTCCCAACAGCGAGCCACAGACTAACTAACACTAATGCAGACCAACACTGAGTTTCTACAAACTATACACTTGAGACCGCTCTAATTAAAGACTGGAATATCTGTAGTTAATTAACGTGATTCAATAGATCTGTTTATTCTTAAACACAATGGATAACATAACATGCTCATCTGTGGTTAATGTCCTCAATGAGCTTCATATGTTCAGGGAAAAACTGTAATTTGCTCATTGTGTGTCGTCTTCATTGTAATACATTTATCATTCTTACTTTATAATACTGTAATAATATCCAGTATGGATCAACTGTAATAAAGACTTCTTTTGGCAATGATTATGTCAAGTTGAGATAACACTCACGTCAAGTTAGGTGGATTTTCATTAATGTAACATCCTGTTTTGACACTTGACTCATTTTTGTTGGGACATCATGACAGCTGTCATTGTAATTCACGGCATGTCATAGTCATATAACAGTGACGGTGTGTTATGTCACTCACTCACTCATCGTCTATACCGCTTTATCCTGTATACAGGGTTGCTGGGGCCTGGAGCCTACTCCTGGACGGGATGTCAATCTATCACAGGGTACACACACTTATTCACACAGTATGGGCAATTTGGGAACACCAATTGTCTGCATGTCTTTGGACTGTGGGAGGAACCCAGCGTACCTGGAGGAAACCCTCCATGCACACAAAGATGGGAACTAAACCTGGTTGGGAATCAAACACGAACCCTGGAGGTGCAAGGCGACCGTGCTAACCACTACAATTTAGCACGGGGTCATTATGGTGGCATGACATTGTTACTGGCATTCATAAGAAACTTAAAAATCTCCTAGATTTTAGAAAACCAGAAATTACTTCATGTCACCTCATGAAAAAATCATATAACTGTATGAGCACTACCATTAAAGAAACCATTTCACGGCAATCCTCAGTTTATAATGAATGTTACAACTAAATTATTTGGGAATGCTAAATAGCACATGTATTAATAGGACAGATCAGAGTTTACTCATTATTTGTGTAAAGCTTTGCAACATGACATGAGTCACTTTTATTTAATACTTTCCAACACAGATCTTTAGACCTGGGTATGTACATGCCGAGAGAACTAAAGGCTTCATTTTGCTCAACCTAAGCCGCACAGGAGTGTGTGTTGTGTTTTCAGACCACAGGCTTCCTGAGTTGGAAAGACTCGGCCTAAGGCACTGATACAGATCGGCTCCAAATACAGTCACTCTTCATAAATCCCATCCACACCAACGTCCAAAAAAGCTACCTGAAATCAAAACAGAACCACCTTTGCCAGACAGGACATATGGTGAAGTAAATGACATTGGTATTTCCTGTCAGTTATTAGAAATAGAAAGATGAAATGTGGTGGGTCAAGTAATAATATAAAGATATAATACATAGCACATTCAGAGAATCTGGGATATAAATTGTGTCTTCTGTGCTTTCATTTGAACAGAAATTCTACAGGTGGATGTACTAGAATTTAAACACAAGAGTACAACACAGAAAATACTAAACCAGCAGATGTGTAAAGCATTCACTACCAGCCGTGTATACAGTGGACTCTATTAGCACCCCTTATAAAAATCAGCTAAATGTGTATATGCATTACACATGCTCTATGTGCTATTTCGAGCTCAAATATACCCTGTATTGTTTTCCTTTAACATTATTTTTTTTGTGTGTTTTACTGTTGTCATCGGCAAAATTAATATATGTAAATATTTGCCAATAGCTTAGAGTCTCTTGATGTAATGACTAACTTGGTTGTATTAGAGGGATATACATTTCCTGCATGCACTCTGTTTTAATTTCCCATATATTCTTAGACATGTGTGAGTGGACTGCCCTTTTCAATTCAAAGAATTTTTTTTAATAGGATTAAAATCCACAGAATGGCCTTTGAAAACAATACATTTAAATCCTTCAGTTATTTAGGTACACTTGTTCTCCTGGAAATTGATGCAATTATCAACAGTAATTGCATGGCAGGATTGCAGTACATAAGGAATGGAGAAAATGTGATGTACACTTTAACTGAATCTCTATGACCTGTATCTGGATTATTTTATGCATTGCGTGGTTGACTGGCTGATTGAATGATTGCATAAGAGAACAGGGATACAAGACTTCCTGTTAAAGTGGCCAGTAAGTGCATGTTTGGATTCATTGTACCCTCAAAAAATCCTTCTATGGCCTGTATATAGGCTCTTAGCTGAGGCAGACAGATTTGAGGCTAAAATATTCTTGTGGTTAAGGACTTCATGAGTCATCAACATTCTGATTTGCCAATTATTTGAGCAGAACGGTGAAAATTTAGAAAATTGATTTGGAAAAGGATTACTTTTCATAATTCTTCTGAAGGGTGCCGATAATTCTATAGTTGCAAATGAATGCATATAAAGAGTATTTAATTTAGCTATACTGTATATACTCAAGGATGGCGGCACGGTGGCTTATTGTTGCCTTGAACCTCTAGCGTTTAGGTTTGAGTCCAATCTTTGTGTGCATGGAGTTTTCATGTTCTCTCTGTGCTTGATAGGTTTCCTCTGGGTACTCAGGTTTTACCTCTTTTAATTGTACAGTATGTGTTTTGCATAAAAATATAATAAAAGTCATCCATGTGTTAACGCAATGGTAAGAGGGAAATACATAAGCAATGGTCTTAGATAAGCAATGGTTGCTGCACATCAACCTGGAAAGGGTTCTACAGTGAGAAAGATTATTTACAAATCAATCAAGAGAGTTGCCAACGTTCCCTGGCATAGACATCCTCAACCAGACATGCTTGTCAGAGAAATTTGCACACACACAGACAAGCTACATCTCAGACCCTACAGGCTACACTCAGTATGTTAAATGTTAAAGTCTATGACAGCACAATTAGAAGAAGACTGAACAAGTATGGTTTGTTTTGAAGTGGGAACAGGAGCAAACCTCTTCTGTCTAAAAAGAACATGAAAGCATGACTGAGGTTAGTAAAACTGCAAATGCTTCCTGAGTTGGAAACAGTTAGCCTCACTGATACAGTTTGACTCCAAACACAGTCACTCTTCATTGATCCTGTCCACGCCAATGTCCAAAAAAGCTACCTGAAAACAAAACAGCACCACCTTCCCAGACAGGACATATGGTAAGTAAATAAGAAAGAATAAGTGAGAAAGATTCTTCTCAATTGATAGACATCAAGCATAGACATCACAGCATCCCACGTTCTCAGACCCTACTGGCCTCACTGAGCATGCTACATGTTAAAGTCCATGACAGCACAATTAGAAGAAGACTGAACAAGCGCAGTTTGCTTGGAAGAGATGTCAGGAGAAAGCCTCTTCTGTTTAAAATGAACATAAAAGCATAACTGAGGTTTGCAAAACTGCATCTGAACAAACCACAAGACTTCTGGAACAATGTCCTATGGGTATTTCAGGAGAAACACCTCATACACTCTATCATTCACTTTGGTGGAGGGGTGATGATTTAGGTTTGTTTTTGTAGCCAAAGGACCTGGGCATCATGCAGCTATTGAGTTGACCATTAACTCCTCTGTACGCCAGAGTATTCTAGAGGCAGATGTATGGCCATCTCTCTAACAGCCAAAGCTTGGTCAAAATTGGGTCACACAACAATGATCCAAAGCACACCTGTAAATCTACATCAGATTAGCTAATAATAATAATAATAATAATAATAATAGCAATAATAATAATAATCATCATTTATAAATCCAGGTTTTGGAATGGCTTAGTCAAAGTCCTGACATCAACCCAACTGAAATGCTGTGGGAGGACCTTAAGAAAGCTGTTCCTAATGTCCAAAAGCTTCAATGAACTGAAGCAATGTTGTAAAGAAGAATGAGTCAAAATTCACAACAACAATTTGAGAGACTAATAAAGTCATACAGGAAATTATTACTTCAAGTTATTGCTGCTAAAGGTGTGTATGCAAGCTTTTGAGTCATTGGGGGTACATAGTATTGCCCATGTTTACATATATACAGTACAGACCAAAAGTTTGGACACACCTTCTCATTCAAAGAGTTTTCTTTATTGTGTTCTTTATTGTGTTCTTTAGCCCAAACAAGTCTCTTCTGCTTGTTGCCTGTCCTTAGCAGTGGTTTCCTAGCAGATATTCTACCATGAAGGCCTGATTCACACAGTCTCCTCAGTGTCCTAACAGTTGTTCTAGAGATGTGTCTGCTGCTAGAACTCTGTGTGGCATTGACCTGCTCTCTGATCTGAGCTGCTGTTAACCTGCGATTTCTGAGGCTGGTGACTCGGATGAACTTATCCTCCTCAGCAGAGGTGAGTCTTGGTCTTCCTTTCCCGGGGCGGTCCGCATGTGAGCCAGTTTCTTTGTAGCGCTTGATGGTTTTTGTGACTGCACTTGGGGACACTTTCAATGTTTTCCCAATTTTTCGGACTGACTGACCTTCATTTCTTATAGTAATGATGGCCACTCGTTTTTTTCTTCACTGCTTTTTTCTTGCCATAATACAAATTCAACCTCTTTGAATGAGAAGGTGTGTCCAAACTTTTGGTGGGTATATATATATATATATATATATATATATATATATATATATATATATATATATATATATTTTTTTTTTTTTTTTTTTTGCTAAATAAATAATAGCACAGTAAACAAAATGCTGTTTTTCATCTAAGGTTGTATTTGCCTAATACTGAGACCCGCTGTGATCAGATGATTTTTAGTATGTTTTTACACAAAAAAAAACATTGAATTAAAAGAGGAGGCACTAACTTTTGAACACATTTTTAGCAGAAATGTAACTGTGTAAAGCACAATGAACATTTTAATGAGATTGTGTACTAGTTTATCTCTGTACATTTCCAAACAGTCCTCTGGGACGAGAAGAAGAGTACCAGAAGGAGAGTCATAGGCATCATAGGCTCAGTAAAAAGCTCTGCAAGTGCTCACAGTAGGAACTACTAAACTCCACAGATTATTCACATTTTCAACATGTCTAGCTCTGTACCACCATCATGTGGTTGAGACCCTCATTGGGCTTGCAATGGCAGCACAACCTTTGGAAGGAAGCGCACACACACACACACACACACACACACACACACACACACACACACACACACACACACACACACACACACACACACACACACTTTATCATGAGGGGCTGATTGAGAGAAATGTGAATGTCTACTGGAAGCCCAAACAGTCAGCGAAGTGTCTGTACTAAATACCACCTACATTACAGATTGGCACCTCAATTTTTTAGCACAGCAGTCTTTAAATGGATTACCCTTTTTTAGGGTAATGCTAATTGGAAAAAAAATTGTGATGCAGAGATGGCCATTTATAAGGCACCAATGCAAATTAAAGTGCTGGCATCTGTTGCTGTTTGTGAAAATCTGCATTCAATTACCAGTTGTGTACATAATATTCTAAACAGCAATAACTATGCTGTTCCTCTGAAAAAAATGTTCTTTCCCATGGTAACTGTAAAAGCAAATGCAAACAAACTAACATAGAAGGACGGATGTTTTTGTAGGAATGTGAATATAAACCTTGATGGCATTTCATTCACTGGAATTATCCAGCCCTGGATAATTGAACTGAAAGATCAATTTTAAATAACATGGCATTTTTTTTTTGGTGTGTGTTTATTCTGTTCCTACCAGGAATTATTTCATAATGTTTAATTTCTTTCAAGAAGTAAGGGGGGGGGGGGGGGGGGGGGAGGAGTCCTTGACATCTTTATATACAAGTAACACAAACACAGTATCATCTTTTTCTTTTGCTTTTACTGGCCATAGCTATTTCTCTTTGAATCCGCAAGGCATGCTACGCTGAGATTAAGTTCTTTTATGGTTTCAAGGGTAATCCAGGAGAGGTATGTAGCAAGAGCAAAGGCTTGCATCCCATCCTTTTCATTCCAATGGCTCTGCGGTCAAAGGCAAAATCAGAGGCACAGACTCTATGCCTCAGCCATGGCAGCCTGCGCCTGAAAGAACAGAGAAACATTTGTGAGAAGAATCAGTTGAAGCAGGCTTACGTAATACAAACACAATTACCGACATTAAGCTCTGATGTCTGGAAGTGCAGCCAAGAGCAACATGCTACTGCCTTTTCACTGCAGTCCTGATCTTCAGCATGCAAGCGGCCTCTGTATGTGCCAGGGCGGAAAACAGGAAAAGAGAGATTAAAAGGGATTTCGCTCAAAGCATCCGGCATATTGGCATGTGCTAAAAGAATCTGTTCATCATTGGAAGATGACCTTTAGATGCCAAAAATTTACCATTTGATGGTTTATTAACATTTACAAATGCTGTGGTTATACCAATAATAAAAGAAAAATAGAATGCACACGGTGAAATGTTCACTGGATTGAAATTTAATACGACAATCAAGAATGTCTGACCATCTGAAAATAATAAGACTATTACTTGTTTAGTCTCATATTGAAATAAGAAACAATGCTTACACATAGCTACTTCAGTTCTATAAGGTTACTAACACAGACCAGACAAGAATGCATTTTTAGCATAGTCTCCATGTATTTGGATAATGTATTTGGTAAATAGACTTAACTGATTTAGTTTTAGCTCTGTACTCCAGAACACCAAAATTGACAGGAAACAATTAGCTGAGTTAAATATGCAGAATGGCATGGATTCTGCACTGACTGAAGATGAACAATCATAGTGATGCCTTTCAGGTGTCTGTCATCTTCACTAAGTATCCAAATTGAAGTTACGATTAATTGCTTTTTTACATTTTAGCAATGTCTGATAATAATAATAATAATAATAATAATAATAATAATAATAATAATACATTTTAATTATTTAAGTGCCTTTTTAGTCGCCCAGTGTTACTGTCCAAAATTCAAACAAGCAATAAACAATTAACATTAAGTAATAGATAACAGTAAAACAATATTCGCTAAAACAGTTGACAGAGTATCATGATAAAGTCAAAGAGATTTGAGTGCTCTCTTACACCATGTGGAATATGCGCTTATGCACTGTATAAATGGGTTTAAGACGTGATTTGAATGTTGTTGGAGGGCCAATATTACAGACGCTTACTGAAAGGGAATTTCAGAGATGAGGAGCAGTGTGATTAAAGGCTCTAGAGCCCATGGTGGTTAAGATGACGAGTGTAAAGTGGAACCTTGATGAGGAAGAGCAAAGAGTGCGAGAGGGGCTGTAAAACTGTACGAGGAGGAACAAGATTATGGGGCGCTTTAGAAGTCAGGAAGAGAATTTTGAACTGTATACTATATTTGATAGGGAGCCAATGGAGTTGTTGAAGAGTGGGGTGATGAAATGCATATGATTCAAGTGATATGATACTGTATGGGCAGCAGATTCCTGGATAAGTTAAAGATAAGTTTAAAAAGTGTATTTATATTTTTGGCTATCTAAATATGACCTACTTGTCACTTTATACAAGATTATGCAATATTACATGAGCAGCATGGTGGTCACAGTCCAAGTAAAGTTTCTTCCTCATCCTCTGCATTCTCCAGTTTTCTCCCACATTGTTTGTAAGTGGATTGGCTGTTAAAAGTGCTATATTTTTATTGACTATGCAGTTGAATCACTCGTTTTTATTGGTTGATTCAATTAAATCAACCAGTTTTCAATTCAGAATAGATGCACACTTAATAATATAGACTTAATAATGTGGGTAAACGGACAAATATTGTAGAAATGAAAGTAATTCCATAAGAATAGGGGAAAAAATAGAATATTTGTGTGTGTGTGTGTGTGTGTGTGTGTGTGTGTGTGTGTGTGTGTGTGTGTGTGTGTGTGTGTGTGTGTGTGTGTGTGTGTGTGTGTGTGTGTGTGTGTGTGTGTGTGAAAGGTCGGAGAAATACTGGATTGTTGTAGAAGTGTAGTCATTTTAAACGAACACCAACCAATAACACAGGTTTTACAGCATTTCAATATTTCTTAAATACCTTTATTTGTTTTTAATTTGTAAATAATATAGTTTCTTAAAATAATTCAAACAATAAATGTTAGTGGTATCAAATTGCAATGCCCCAAAATCAACAGACTACCTATGATTTTCAGCTCTAATCAATAATAATTTAATTGTAAAGATTTTTTCTTTTGTAAATATTTTTTATACTTTTACTTTTATACTTTCAGTAATTTTAAGAAAAAATTACTTGTAAATAACTCATGTAAATAACTTGTAAATAACTCATGAAAGAATAAAGTTACGTTAAAACCAAGCACACCATTGTTTTTCTTGTGAAATTCCCAATAAGTTTGATGTGTCACATGACCCTCTTCCTATTGAAAAAACAAAAGTTGGATCCAAGATGGCGACTTCCAAATGGCCACCATGGTCACCACCCATCTTGAAAAGTTTGCCCCCTCACATATACTAATGTGCCACAAACAGGACGTTAATATCACCAGCCATTCCCATTTTATTAAGATGTATCCATATAAATGGCCCACCCTGTATATATATGTTTTTACTGTAGGATTTATTTTGATAGTCATTGGAAATTAGTCTGTTTCTGTAAACAACAAAATGGAGAACAGAAACATGTACATAAAATATATCCTGAAATATAGAAATAAACTTCATATCCTAACTGCCTAGTCATCATTATCGTACAGTAGGCTGTGCCACATTGAGCCAAGAATGTGGGAAGCCAGGAATCTTGAATAAATTCATTCAGGACTTTTTTTTCTGGCTGTAACTAGGAACGACAGGCCAGTCTGTGTGAACATTTTTAATAGCATTTCTTAAATTTCACATTTGTGTGTGGCACTCAAATTGTAAGAAAATTTAAGAAAGTCTATTATCACTAACAATGTGTGTCCTTGGAACTGAAGAAAAATGAAAAGATGAAAAAATGTTTTATTAGTATAGTCACATAAATGCTCTAATCTAGTTGGTTAGAAAGTGTTGATTTTCTGTAGATTTGGCTATAAGCCAACCCTCACTAATAACTATTTAAAAAATAGTGTAATTGTTAATGTACTGAAGTATTTATTTAGCATTATTAAAATACAGCGTTGTACTGAAGCCAAGCAACTCAGCAACTTAAGATGTTTTGTCAAACAGAAAAGTTTTCAAGAGTAAGTGCTTTGCATTCTACAGTAACATGACTATTGATTTGTTTGTTTGTTTGTTTGTTTGTTTGTTTATTTATTTATATTTGGCACAATATTGAAGTTCACATGTGCTTTAATTTGCATCTGTTTGATTCAAAACATTAAGTTAGTCAGCTGATTTCATTTTAATGTCACATAACATTGCTGACCAACTGACCTCATAAGGCTTGTACAGTGGGCACTATGCATGATGGGTGCGTAATACACTTAACCTGACATACTCACCGGAATAGGGTTGATCTGGGCTCATCAGACCACAATCCAAAATCCAAACGTAAACCTTTTTTTTTCTGATTAACCTTACTAACGAGTGCTTTTCTTATCACACAGCTGTTTGCTTCACATTGCGCAGTGTGCAAAGCCTTCACTACATTCACTGATTTTTTTTACAATACAATTTGAATGCGCCCCCAAATTAAGTACTCTTCAGTCATAGTAATTTGTACTTTTCTTTCTTACACTTTTCTTCAGTTTTAATAATGCATTGGGCAGTTTTTAATCCATTTCCAAATTAAAGAAATGTGAAATCGTAATTAAAGTAATGAGAAATTCCTCATTGCATCAGTTAGGGTTAAAATAATTGTTGCCACCTGAAACACATTAAACACTGTAATAGATATGCACTTAAACGCTTTTAAGTGTTTTTTATTCAAAATTGTGCTTTTTGTCAGGCAGTGTTTTTTTCCCCCTCATTCCTTGAATAAAACACGTTAAGCTTAATTTTTTTTCTGTTAATGCCCTGTGTATCAGTATGTACTATGATTTGATATTATAAAATCAAGGACAGTCTGGTCTCTCTGGCAAAACATTCAGATAGTCACTGTAGTTTAACAGCACAAGCTCAGCTGCAGTTACGCACTGCTTTACTTTGTATTTCATGCATTTTGTTGTTTTTTTGTTGCATTGTCCGTATTATTATGCAACTGCATTATACTGCTTTCATTACAGTTCACACAGTAATGATATTAAAGGATGAAAAAGTAGGAAAATCTTTTGCTGCGTGTTCACATACTTTTACTGCCCTCTGTCCAGTCCTATGGGAATGAAAATAAGGATAAACCTACATGCCTTTTCCCTATGCTCAAATTGACCCTTCCTTTTACTAAACCTTTGTACTGTATACCTTCTGGGTTGCATTTTGGAGAAATAGAGATCTGGGCTTCTGATTGGAGTCATTTTAGGGCCTGAAATTTTTTAAACAAAGCGTGCAACAATATTATATACAGTATATTACAATAATATGCCAATATTGCATGCTGCTTTCATAGTTTTTTTTTTTTAACAAATAATATGTTGATTTAATATGATGGGTTGTTTGGATTACTGGCTGGGGTATGGTGTGGAGCAAATTTGTTCTCTAAATTCATATAACTTAAAATTATCTACAACTCTTTTTGTGATTAAAACCAGTCACCTCCTCTAAATGTACTTAAACTGTTCATTGATTTGCATTATATAATAATATAATTATTATATTATATGTATTATAATTTATATTTTGTTTGTTAGAAGAACTATTAAAAAGATATTTTAAAAGGAAGAAAAGAGCTGAAAGTTCTCCCATAATACACGATACAATACATCATGATGACTCAAACAGAAATAAGAGTCAAGCACATGCTGAACCAAACCACTTGTTGTTGTTTTTTTTGTTGTTGTTTGTATTTTACGGACTTACACTATAATGTGTTTTATATACAGTATATATTTATATATATAAACCATGTTTTAAAAAATACTACAGTGAATCCAACAAGTGGTTTGGTAATATATATTGTATATTATGCAACTGTATTTCATGTACAAAAGACAGGAAGTCCTATACTTAATACAAAAAACATTCTATATATTAAAATGTATGATTTCATAAACAAATGAACAAATAAACACAATAGTTTTACCATCAAAATACTTGAGATTTGAGAAGAAAATCAGCCCCATCCATGCCAAGTGGAAAAGTACCCTAGATTCAGTACTGTAAGGTTGCTGCTTTCCTGCACTACATAGGTTTCACCAGCAGATGCCACCCATGTGTATGGTGTATGGTCACCAAGCATGGGATAATTTACATTTTATCATTTGACTGTTGATGAAACCTAGAGTGTAGGAATAGAAATGTAGTGAAATAAAACAAACGAGTTCTATTTCACTACATTATGAAAATCCTCAAGACAAAGTACATGAATAGACCAATGCATGCAACCATCTGTGAGGTGAGAGTAAACAAAAGCCAGAGTTGAGCCTCAAGCCTATTAGGCAAAATGTGAATTTGAGTTAGACCAAATTGTTGTAACAGCACCCAAATCATCAAAAGTCTGAGTATGTCTCATTTGTGGACCAATTTAGATAGAGAAGTGTTGGAATTTGCCAATTTGCACAACATAGAGTCCACTTGGAATGGTAAAGTGACCTGAATTAGGGTTATAAAATAATGCCTGTATTATATCTCTATCTGTATATTTTGCTAAAAAATCTTTCAAATAGAAACACTTAGCAGAACCTAACGGACTGATTACTGGATACAAATTAACAACAACAACAAAAAACTCACCACTAGTTTGTGTTCAAAATATGATGTTTGTGATACTGTCATAGTATGATCTTATCACTTAATCATTGTCTATATTGCATTATCCTATACACAGGGTCACAGGGGCCTGGGGACTTTTCCAGGTGACTTAGGGCATGAGGCAGAGTACACCCTGGACAGGGTGCCAATCCATTGCATGGCACACACACATACACACACTCACACACTCATTGACACATTATGTGCAATATGGGAACACCAATTAGCCTAATCTGTGTGTCTTTGAACTGTGGGAGAAAACCGGAGTCCCCAGTGGAAACCCGCCAAGCACAGGGAGAATGTGCAAACTCCATGCACACAGACTTACGGTGAGAATCCAACCCTAGAGGTGCAAGGCTGATTATTCATTTCAAATCTATGCTCTGAGAGCCCTCTAGAGGACAGGGCCTTAGGACACAAACCAAGTAATTAATACATCCCCGAGCCTAAATTTTTACCAAAATTACCATGGCAATTACTAACCATGAAAGAACAAACACATTGAATATATCACGTAAAGCTTGTTTTTTCCTTTAGCTTTATATTGACCTCTTGTCTGCGCCCACATCTAAATGAAAACCTTTTAAATTGTGAATTCTGTTGTGTCCTGTGGGATCTCAGTCAACATACCTGTAGTCTTCACCAAATGCAGTGTGAACCTTTCTGCCAAGCTTCCTATGGGTGTTTTCACATGCTGCATTTAGTTTGTTTGAATTGAATCCTGGTGTGTATATGTCTTTGGTGTGGTTTGTTTGGCCAGATGAGAACACAACCATAAGTTTGATTGGCTTGCAGTGAGCAAGCATTTCGATCCTGAATAGACCCAGCTGCATGAAACAAACCGGATATGGCATGTATTTTGGGACAGAACACCTGGCTGCTAAACTGATGATTAATTATGATTAATAAACACAATGCATTAACAAATGGCGGGTAAAAATATTTTTCATTTGTCATTCATATAATTATCTAGGAGTCAGCTGAAGGTTGTTTGCGCTCAGGAAATTTCTATGCACTTAGCAAATATGTTTGTGTTTTTGAATTGGTTTCTTCTGTTTTCCCCTACTATCAGGTAGATGGAGCATGTATGCTAATTCTCCTCATGAGTGTGTGCAAGGTACCCTGTAATTTCTTGACATCCCATAAGTGAGAACCTGTCATTTCTGGAATAAAATCCGGGATCACCACCACGACCACAAAGAGAATTTAGAGAAAAGGACAGAGAGAGAGGGAGAGGGAGATGATGATGACGATTAGGTATTTTTTTGTTGTTATTGTTGTCGGTTTGATTTCCGCCTCAGGTCTGTGTGCGTGAAGTTTGCATGTTCTCCCCGTGCTTGGTGGGTTTCCTTCAGGTACTCCTGTTTCCTCCCACAGTCCAATGCAGACATGCAGATTAGGTTAACTGGTGTTTCCAAATTGCTTGTAGTGTATGTGTGTGTGTTTGGCGATGGATTGGCACCCAGTCCAAGGTTGACCCTGCCTTGTGTCCTACAGTAAGTCTCCTGGGATAGGTTTGAGGCTCCCGCAACCCGGTATAGACGATGAATGAATGAATGAATGAATGAATGAATGAAAGTTGTTGTTTCAGTATGAAAACAGACCAAACCGATCAAATTAAATCATTGTAAAATATACATGCAATAAAAAAAACTTTCTTGCTTGTTGTGTCAAGAAGGGCTTCTGGTGTAAAATGGTCCTACAACCAAGACCAAGAACATTCAAAAAACTGTTTAGAACATTGTGTTTCTTCCTAATAATGTATACGAGTTCAGCATCGACATCTCTGAATTTACCTGAACTGGCTTGAAGAATCCGAAAACCAAGAGTGTATTTGAATTCTAAGTGAACTAACTCACTAACCCCTCCTGCTGTTTTACACCCCTTAAGACCGACACAACAGTGTAGTTCCAATTTACCACCGCTAGATGTCACTAAATCTACCTATTTGGTGCCCGGTGTCGCCGAGTCCTCCAGCTCAATCCCACAATCCCAGCTCACCCAGTTTGTATTTATTTGAATGGTGCTGACTTCGCCGCGTTGGTGAACGTGCACTAAAGTAGTCGTTAACTTTTAACTCGACATTTATGTAATATCGCTTTGGGACTTCGTTACTAAAATTAGAAGGAACTACGCGACATTTACACAATGTAATGGTAAGATGAATTGAAGTGTGAAACAGTTTGAGATGTGACAACGGAGCCATATGTTATTGTGTGGTTCAGTGTGCTAATGCTAGCTGTGAAGTTCAGCAGAGCTTACGTTAGCAAATTTTTTGTTTGCTTGATTTGACCGGGAACGTAGCTAATTTCCTGGGTGGTGTAATGTTTATAGTGATTATAGCTAGTGCAACGAACGCAAAATAGCTCTTGGAATAATTATCAAATTAGCTTCGATTAGCTAGCTGCTAGTTGGCTACGCTAGCAGATGAGTTGAAGGCCTTGGGCTACTTTTGACAGTATAGCTTAGGTTTCTTAGGGTAGCGTAGCTTAGCATAGTGAATAGTGGTGTGGATTGTGCTGGTGAGCTGTTTTCGACCCATAGCGGCTAGAAATCTAAACCTGGTGAGTTTAACTGGTCATAGCTTTTAGTTGTTAAAAGAAAGAGGAAACACAATGACATTAAACTAGTCGTAAAGGCAGTAATGTAGCGTTTTACGAAGCCTCACTTCCAACGTGTTTGCAGTAAACAGTAGGCAACGTTAGTTGATTTTGTCAAATAATAATTCAAGAAATAACTATAATTCAGACTTTTGGGTATATAATGGCAAAGACACGCTATTGTTTGAGTCATTATGCGGCTAAGTAAAGTTCCTGTATTAACTGTGTGGTGAGTGACGTGACGTGATAACTCCATCATATCGCGATATTTGACGATAATTTCACCACATCATGTGCACAACTAGTGTATCTAGTATCTAGTGTTTTCCTAGGGAGGCCAAGATATCAAGCATAAAAAAAATCATATACACCAATAACTTTGCTATTATATAAATGTCTAATTTCCTCACATTCATGTGTAGCTGTGTTTTTATGTAGTGGTGCTTCAGTCAGGGTTTTTGGGGTTGGTCACAGATCTTTCATTTAAAGTGTTCTGTTTATTATGTAGTGTTGTTTCGTTAAAAAAAAAAAACTATGCTAAACAGCAGTGTACTATTTATTTACTAGAAGGTAGGGACGGAAATCACCAGTCACCTTCCGATATGATATCACAATACTTGGGTTTTAACCTTTTACTGTCACCAGAGTCTGCAGTCCCAAACTTTTTAAAGGATTCTACTATAGGTTGTTGAGTGGAGCTCGACTTACAAGATTTAGCTGCTGCCTTTACGGTTAACTTTTCATACTCAAATTATTCATGCTGCATTGTTCCTAATGGGCGACTCGGGTTAGTTGTGTTAGAGCTTTCAGCAAACGTTTTTAAAGCCTTTTAAAGTACCTTCATTTGTACCTGATTCAAAAGCACTTGTGTAAAATTAAGCTATTAACTTCTTCCTTGTTTTTGTTCTCTTGTTACTCTCTAGACTCTCTGATTATGGCCACTGGAAATCATGTTGGAAATGATGCAGATGTCCACAGGCTCAAGCAAGCCAAGGCCCTTGATCTTTTCAACCACAGAAGTGTCCCTGCAGATGAAGAGAACATGAGGGAGGTGAGTTGTTCACACAGTCCTGAAATCAGATTACAGATAAAGCTGCGTTCACAAGGACTTTTTGGTATCTGACGAAAACTTGCCTTTTACCATTAAATTCAAGAAGAACAATGAGGCATTGATGGACAAGAGTTAAACATTTGAAAGAATATTCTCCATTAAATCTACTGTGCATCCGCCCGTATAAAAGGGATGGAGTGTTTTTTTTTTTGTCTTCCCCCTTTGTGTCAGTTGATATATTAGACAACAGTAAATTTCAAGTGCTGTTAAAAAAAGGAAAAGGAAGAAATGAGCAGATAACTAGACAAGCTGCACCATTCTTAGTTAAGTAAACAGGTTAGTTCTGCTGTAAATGATGACCATTGTGCTGAAAGTGTGCTGTGTTTGTGGCTAAGGAGTTAAATGGTATTGCCTGACAATTTTAATAACAACCAGGTGCACAGGATGACTGATGGACTTGTAGAGGATGTTTCTGTCCATCAGTTTAAAACAGTGAAATAATGTCCCTTATTCATCATCATGTAGAGTATGGGCAAATTGTGCTGTATAACAAGTGTACATGAGTTCCAGTCTTATTTTTCTGCTACTTCTGGTGTGTCTGCGATGTTAAAAGTTTAGCAGTAGAGTATGTAACCCTCTGTATTTTGAAAACCTAAGCACCATCGGGACTTGTACGTTAGAATTTTATTTTTGTTGGGTAGACATCTTATTTGTAATTGTGTTAGAATCTGGTTCTGTGTGTATTGCGAATTCTGGTGCTACCAGTGAAACCAGGGGATCTAGTATTAAATGTTTAAAACAATCTGACCTACACAAGAAAAGAAATCTTTGCAAATTTCTTTGAAGATTCTTTCCAAAATGTGAATCACTTTTCTCTATGGAAATTGAGAATCCTGATTGTCTTAAACAAGCAAAAAGACAATCAGGGTGCAAAACTGAATTTTACTCTCAGGTTTTTGGCTTGAAAGTAATGGCATATTGCTCCTGATCCATCAAGTGAACTGATTACAAGTCATGTTATAGAAAAGGATGAGAGAAGTGACCAAATTGTATAACTAAATGATTCGCTAATCTGTCCCCTGATTAGTGAATTAATGGTGCTTTGTTTTTCACTGTCTGAGTGTGATCAATGAGTATGATTTGATATAGCAATTTGGGATTGTCGTTGAGGTTGTGAGATCGCTTTTTACCTTTACTAAGTTTGTAAAACTTTTAAAACCTGCAGTTTTAACAGGTGCTGAAAATTCCTTATGAACGTAGCCCAAAATACTTAAAGCTACTTTTGCAGATCAGAGGAATACTAGCATTGCTTATCCTCTCTTTTTAGGTGGATTATTTTTATAAGGAAGAAATAAATAAAGACAGGTGAGTTTAAGCCAATGCAATAAAGATGACCACACAAAGACAGTCACAGCTGTCTGAGATGTTAAAGTCCATAACAAGAATTTATTCATGTTTTTTTTTTTTTTAAAGGAAAGAAACAATAAGTACTACTGATAAGCATATAAACCAGCAAGGCATCTGTTTTTGTTGCCCTCCATGTAACAGATTTCCAGTGGGGCGTTGCATGCACAACTACGGCAGAGTAAAACGAGTGGCGAGCAAGAAGACGTGTCATTCAGCGGTGGGATCTGTCGTTCGACGGCGAGCCTCTTCAGCAGGCAGACTCTCTGACATGGCCAACAAGGAGAATGAGCTGACGTGTGCCGAGGACGTGCAGGGCGTTCACTGTAAGGACAAGTGTACATTCCCTGTGAAGACGACAGACGTCTCTAAAATGGCAGGAGCTGGCTCCAAGTACCTTGATTACTTTACAGAGGTTAGTTACAGGTTAAAATTATCAGCTTGCAAAAAATATTATAAACACAATGTACTGGACATATTTGGTGTCTGGAGTTTATTACTTTAATTTTGCCCTAGAGTTACATGACAAATGTATCATAGTACATGTATATTTTAAGGGGATCCTAAGGACTCCATGTTTAAGGCATCACGTCATCTATTTCAAGTCGTTAGTTAGAAACAGACTACTGTTTCCTCTTGCTGGAACATACTGTTATCTGTAGAAATAGACAAAAGGATTCCTCAGAGGCATAAAGAATTATAAATGTAGAAAAGCATTTATCCTTAGATCATAGATCGTATGATATACCACACAAGCTGAGACTCCGGAGGAGGATGATGATGATGGAGGAAGGTGATGATAGAAAAGTTTTCATTACTGACATTCGTCCATTGTATGTAGAGTGTGAGTTAACGATTGTATTTTTTCTTATTATAAGTTGGTAACTGTAAGCATTACATACTTGACCACAGATGTTTAACTATTATCTATTATCTAGGCCAATGCTGTGCTACTTTGATCTTTTTTTTAAGGCTTAAACTATTTTTTGTTGTTGTTTTGTTTCTACAAGCTGTCCAAGGACCATGACACAATGACTCATGTGCTCTTTGGGAGGAATCTCAGGTTAAATGTGGCTTTAACGCTTTGGCGAAGAAATGCTAGTGAACTAGTGGCTTATTTGACCAGGTAAGGTTTTAGAAAATAAATCTTACTGATAGACTAATATATTATAAATCTCTTATACTCTTGCCCTTGTCAGGCTTATTCCACATGTAAAAGAAAAATCCAATTAAAAAAATCTGTATATTTTCTCTATTTCACAGAATACAAGACACAGGGGTGTTGGTTGACTGTCTTCCTGTTCTCACAAAAAGGTAAATACTTCTGTCAGTGTAAGTTTGTTTAGTTTATCCTGTAGTGTGCCTTATGTGCAACATTCTGCCTTTTTTGTTTTAAAGCCTTCAAGAGGAACAGTCATGTGTTTCCATTGGTTGCTGTGTCGACCTTTTACCACAAGTGAAGATGCTACTACTTGGCAGATATGAAGTGTAAGTAATCTTTGTTCATAAAACCAGTTGTAGATTTGTCTCATTTATTTTCAAATATCAATTAATTTTATAATAATAATATATATATTTTTTTTAATAAAGGCACCTCACTGTGGCGTTGCACTGGGTTCAATCAGTTGTTAAGAAATGGTGGCCTGAACTCTCATCAAATGGAAAAACCTTGCATGATCGCTGTTCAAATGAGAAGTAATACTCTAATCCTGTGCAATATTGCTTTGTTAAAACATTTTTGTTTACACTTATCATACTGGCTCTTAAAAACACTCGATTCAAGAAATGTGTGTGTTGCAGGAATGTTCAGGCAATGAGAAAGCTGCTGCTTGATCTTTGGGATGCCACCTGCTCATTATCCTCAGTACCGGGAACTGTGGGAGAAATAAGCAAGGTGGATTATTTTAAACATTCTTGTTTTATTAAATAAGATTAAAATATTTTATTATATATATAATATTTTATCTTGTGCTGCTTTTTCTTTTCTTTTTTTCCCTTTTTCAGGCAGTTGAATCCTATCTGTCACAGTTGCGCTGATGTCTCACTGTAAAACACTTGAGGATATGACCACTACATGCACTTGCTGCAGTTTTCAAAGCTGCCCTTTGACCATGAGATAAACTGAGTCTTTGTATTACTCCAGAAGAGGACATAGCTCAATAGCGAATGGGGAGACAGATGAACTGACCAATTCAGACCTTCCCTGTATCCAAAATGGAGACGTGTCTTAAAGGGTTAAACATTTCCCATAAACCTTGACTGCTTCACATTGAAGTGGACTTTTTTCCATTAGTGGCACCACTCAACTCTATGAGAGTGTAAAAAATCAGGTAACTCACAGAAGTGCCATGGATACATTTTAACCCGTAGCGCCACAATGTGCACTTGCTGAAGTGGATTGGATGAGTCCTGAGTCGGCTCCTCATACGTCTTATCATGAAGAGCTTCTAGTCCTGCAGTCTTAAGTTATTAAAGCTTTTGCTGTCTTATGCTTGTTCATGGATGAAATGATTGTGCATCATGGGGTGACTTTTCTTTTAATCAACTTCTAAATAAATGTGCAAAATTTGCCAAATGTCTTCAATTGTGTTTTAACTACTGTGATGTGATGTAATAATAGATTTTATATGTAAATAATTACCCAAAAAAATAATCCTGCTGAAAATGTTATCCATATTCCATGGATCCTTATTTTACAGTACACAGTTATAATTTATGTAATGTAAGTGTAAAGACAAGCATTACTAAGTGTTTGTTTTTGAATGTATGGTGTGAATAGTGGTCCTGAGATAAGCACAGAACAGTCAGCATGACAGCAGCAGTTTTGAGGTACAAGTTTATAGTATGCAATTTTAATTCATTGTGGTTCTGTTACTCTGTACAGCATATCAGAACAAAGAACACCATAGCACCAGCACTGAAACATTAGCTGAATCAGTCCATCAACCAAATATATCCATCCAACTGTGGTTATGTGATCAGATGGCTATGAAAATATGTACTGTATATAAAATACAGATGGGAGGTGAGTCAAGAATTATCCACACTCTGCCTATAGAATTTATTTTAATTAACTTTAAGTAACGAAAAATCCTGTCAGGCAAGATCACAACGCCCTTGGATAACAATCTTCAGCCCTTCAAGAAGCACTGTTGATTGTTGAAAAAATTTTTCTGATAATGTTCTGATACTGGCCCGTGAGAATCACAGAAACCAGAAAAATTGTCCAGCTGATGGTTGACTTTTGGCGGCTTAGTGATTAGCACTATCGGCTTGCACCTCCAGGATCTGGGTTAGATTCCTGCATCTGTGTGCATGGAGTATGCATGTTCTCCTACTGTGTATAATATACACACATGGACAAAATTGTTGGTACCCCTCGGTCAATGAAAGAAAAACTCACAATGTTCACATAAATAACTTTAATCTGACAAAAGTAATAATTTAAAAAAATTCTATGAATGTTAACCAATGAAAGTCAGACATTGCTTTTCAACCATGTTTCAACAGAATTATTTAAAAAAATAAACTCAGGGAACAGGCCTGGACAAAAATGATGGTACCCCTAGAAAATACTGAATATAATGTGACCAAAGGGACATGTTAATTCAAGGTGTGTCCACTAATTAGCATCACAGGGGTCTACAATCTTGTAATCAGTCAGTGGGCCTATATATAGGGCTCCAGGTAGTCCCTGTGTTGTTTGGTGACATGGTATGTACCACACTCAACATGGACCAGAGGAAGCGAAGGAAAGAGTTGTCTCAGGAGATTCGAAAGAAAATTATAGACAAGCATGTTAAAGGTAAAGGCTATAAGACCATTTCCAAGCAGCTAGATGTTCCTGTGACTACAGTTGCACATATTATTCAGAAATTGAAGATCCATGGGACTGTAGCCAACCTCCCTGGACGTGGTCGCAGGAGGAAAATTGATGACAAATCAAAGAGACGGATAATCCGAATGGTAACAAAAGAGCCCAGAAAGACTTCTAAAGAGATCCAAGGTGAACTTCATGTTCACGGAACATCAGTGTCAGATCGCACCATCCGTCGTTGTTTGAGCCAAAGTGGACTACATGGGAGACAACCAAGGAGGACACCATTGTTGAAAACAAATAATAAAAAAGCCAGACTGGAATATGCCAAATTACATGTTGACAAGCCACAAAGCTTCTGGGAGAATGTCCTATGGACAGATGAGACAAAAATGGAACTTTTTGCCAAGGCACATCAGCTCTATGTTCACAGACGGAAAAATTAAGCATATCAAGGAAAGAACACTGTCCCTACTGAGAAACATGGAGGAGGCTCTGTTATGTTCTGGGGCTGCTTTGCTGCATCTGGCACAGGGTGTCTTGAATCTGTGCAGGGTACAATGAAATCTCAAGACTATCAAGGGATTCTAGAGAGAAATGTGCTGGCCAGTGTCAGAAAGCTGGGTCTCAGTCGCAGGTCATGGGTCTTGCAACAGGACAATGACCCAAAACACAGAGCTAAAAACACCCAAGAATGGCTAAGAGGAAAACATTGGACTATTCTAAAGTGGCCTTCTATGAGCCCTGACCTCAATCCTATTGAGCATCTTTGGAAGGAGCTGAAACATGCTGTCTGGAAAAGGCGCCCTTCAAACCGGAAACAACTGGAGCAGCGTGCTCATGAGGAGTGGGCCAAAATACCTGCAGAGAGGTGCAGAAGTCTCATTGACAGTTACAGGAATCGTTTGATTGCAGTGATTGCCTCAAAAGGTTGTGCAACAAACTATTAAGTTAGGGGTACCATCATTTTTGTCCAGGCCTGTTCCATGAGTTCATTTTTTTTTTTTTTTTTTATAATTCTGTTGAAGCATGGTTGAAAAGCAGTATCTGACTTTCATTGGTTAACATTCATAGAATTCTTATTTATTATTACTTTTGTCAGATTAAAGTTATTTCTGTGACCATTGTGAGTTTTTCTTTCATTGACCGAAGGATACCAAAACTTTGTCCACGTGTGTATATACTGTCCTATACAATTTAATGTTTTTCAGAAGGTTGTGTCAGAAAGGTTTCAAAATACAATCCAATACAGTTTACAGGTGTTTTAGAAAAAAATTACATCATCATCTATACCGCTTTATCCTATATACAGGACCATGGGGGGCCTGGAGCCTATCCCACAAAGGGCACACACATACATACAGTGACACACACACACTACAGGCAGTTTGGAAATGCCAGTTAGCCTAATCTGCATGTTTTTGAACAGTGGGAAGAAACCGGAGAACCCAGAGTACAGGGAGAACATGCAAACTCCATCACACAGACCCCGAAGCGGGAATCGCGCCTGATCCCTAGAGGTGCAAGGGGACAGTACTAACCACTAAGCCACTGTACCGCCATTGATAGATGTAAGATTTTTATTTCAAAGTAGGACATTGTTAAACTGTATTTTTGCATTGCTAATTTGAGGTGAGGGAGGTTTATATTATATTTAAGATATACTGTTTTTGTATACTTTTCAGACTTTGTCTTCGAGCTTTATCTCTAGCCATCTGGTTAGTTGGCTGGATATGTTTGGTTGACAGACTGTTTCAGCTTACTGTGTCGCTGTCTACTGAACTGCACAGAGCAACATTGCAATAATGAATTGAAGAGCTGTGTATTTGTGCATCCAATAAAACTGCCAGTTGAACACAAACACCGAACAAGTGCTCGGCGCTTTAGAAGTCCATGGTTGGAGTCGCGTCTGATTCGAGTCTTTGTAAGTGGGCGGAGTCGAAGCAAGCGTTCAAGGGGTGGAGACAACAATGCAGTAGTTTTGAGAATGCTCGATCACGTGATCACGAAGCGCTTCCACTTCCGGTATTAGGACCTGATGCCCTGAGTGAACGCTTACTGCCGAGCAATTCAGCTGATTCAAGGGTCACTTACCTGGTTATTGAACGTTAAAACAGCGCGTTTACAGTGTAGTCGATGCGATGCGGCATCTTAAAAGAATAGTGGACGCGTATGTTATTTTCCAGTCGGCTTTCGTGCTGTCATACTGTTTCGTCGAGTCAGAGCCCGGGCCTGTTGCGGGGAATGGAGACCGCTTCAAGATTGAGGGCCGTGCGATTGTCTCCGGTGTGAAAGCGCAGGACTGGGTCTCTTCAGCTCGGGTCCTGGTAGAGGGAGGCGAGTATATCGGATTTCTCAGGTAAATTGCATTAAACCTCGTAATATTTATTAACCAAAATCTAGGAAACTGTTTACTATGTTAACTGTTCAGTCATCACTATGCTAAGCGCTAGTTAGCTAGCTGGTTGTTAGCTAGCCATAGCAACGTCCCTAGCGGTTTATGGAGCAGTGGGATAACTGACTCCTGGGTTTTAGCTGTAATAATAACAATAACTGTTTTAGTAATAGAAACTATTGAACATTATGTAGTGTTATGTGACCAGCATGACATGCAAGTATAATGTGCAGGGTATATGAGAGCCAAAATATGTCACTAGCTTTGTCCTATCATTTGTTATTTTTCTGTAATAAGATGTCTAACAGCAGTTGCTAGCGTAGCAGGAAGTAGCTCATATCATAGTTTCCGGTCTAATATATTACCGTTTCCATAGGAACAGCTCATTGGTAGGGACTTGTCTAATATACACTACTAATAAAGAGATTCACGTGTCCAGCTCTAGCTATGTAAAAAAAAAAAAAAATCAAGTGCATTATTTCCTATTGATACTGCTCTGTTCTGATTCCCATCCGAGCTGGTTAAATGAGCTCAGTATTTATGAGTATTTATTATTATTGACTTTAAAGTCTTGAAAGGAAGCAACTAGGTGTATCTAATATCTACTGGAGAAATACTTTATTCATCCCACAGGAAGTTAAACATACTGTAGTGAAGGACAGGATCACAGTAAGCTTAAAACATAACTAATGACAGTATTTCTAAAAAGGAATTATAAATAGTTATTATTAAAGTAATTAAATAAAGCCAGCCTACCAATATAACAAGAAGAAGAAAGTGTTGTTTTAATCAGTTAAAGGGAAGGTTTTTTTTTGTAATCTGATCATTTTGATGTATAAATTTTTTCTGACACGCTTCATACTCGTTTCCCTCATTTTTTTTTGATTCTGTAAAGCTGCTTTGTGACAATAACTATTGTTAAAAGTGTTGTATAAGTCAAATTAAATGTAATTTAATTAATGGATTAGCTTTACCGCGTTGCTCATTGTTTACTTATAAAAGAATACATTTTATTTCACATGCACTGTTTAAAAGGAAAATAGAAACAGCTTTGTTGCTTCTCTCCTACAGGACCGACGGGAGTTTTGCCGTGCACGATGTTCCATCAGGTTCCTATGTAGTTGAAATCATATCTCCATCTTATAAATTTGAGCCAGCCCGAGTAGACATTACTTCTAAAGGGAAAATGAGGTAACACTGACTGTCAAACTTTCAGACTTCATCTTGTTACTGTTTTGTCTAGACTCTGTACTCAGCCTGTTATAATTTAACATAGAGCTCGCTTGGTGAACTACATCAAGACGTCAGAGGTAGTCCGACAGCCGTACCCCCTGCAGCTGAGAGCCAACGGGCTGCATTCATACTTCATGAAGAGAGAGACATGGGGGTGGACAGATTTTCTCATGAATCCAATGGTAGGCTTTGTCTATTCAAAAGTTGTCTAACTTCAAAAGTTAGTGTCAAGCAGGCTGAATTATATGGATGTGTATATGTGCAAATTTATTAACTAAGTTGTTGCTTGCTGCATGTTGGACAAAAAAGCTTTGATATGTAAATCAGCAGTATATAATATTAATAACAGGTTTCTTAGTTCTAACAGCAGATCATATTTTATTTAATTGAGATCAGCTCAGTATGCCCCTGTAGTTTTAGGAGAATTATTTTCTTATTTATATTTGCATTTCTATTTTAATATCTTAACAATATTTAGATTTAAAAATGGCAAAATTTATTTGGTGTTCTTTGCCTTCTTTCCATCTCCTATAGGTCATGATGATGGTCCTTCCCTTACTAATTATTGTTCTGCTTCCAAAAGTGGTGAATACCAATGACCCAGAAATGAGAAAGGTAAACGAGAAAAGGAATTTTGTAATTTTGTCATCGAGTTTACACAATGTATAAGAGAATTTTTTAAACAACCCATATTTTTCCTAATTATACAGGTGTGGCTTCTGTATTTGGGAATCAAAGCTTGCACTCACATGACCATTTCTGGATCCAGTTTAATGCCCCTGGCCTAGACGTAATTGGAAAATTAATTGCAATTTATAGCATTGTTATTGAAAAACAATATTTCTAGCCTTGGTTAAAGGCAGTTCTACACAGGTTTCTCTAATTTTATTCAGTGTTGCCTGACAATATGACTATTTAAGAACATGTGATGTGAATAATATTGAACACATGTGAATCCTAGGTCAGTCTTTAGTTAATATTTCCTTTCTTTCCAGATTTACTTGGGGAGAGAGGGAGAAAACTGAGGAGATAGAGGGAATTAATATATATAGTTGTTATTGTTACCCTCTTCCACCCTCTTGCTGTCGTATTGAAGGAATAAAGCAGAAGTTTTGGTTTTTTTTATTGATGTGTTTTGTTCTTTTCTTTTAACAGGAGATGGAGCAGTCCATGAACATGCTAAACCCCAATCCTGAGTTGCCAGATGTCTCAGAGTTTATGACCAAGCTCTTCTCTAAGGGGTCCAGCAAACCAGGGGGAAGCAACAAAGGCAGCAGGAACGCAGCACTGAAAAGAAGGTAGTGCTGCTAACAGAGACTGATGGTTTTTTTTTTCTATGTGTGTACAATTCGTTTTGTGGCCGGTTTCTCTCTTTTTTTTTTTGTCACAATAAAACTAACTGTAATGGATAAAAAGCTTGAGCTTGACATAGCAGGGCTGTGTATTATGTTCACTTTTTCTTTTTTTTTTAATCAGATTATATAATCACCACATGTAACATTTTAATATATCTACATGCAAACATTTACAACCATTTAGAAATGCACCAGTAGTTTTGTTCATGATTAGCTGGGCCAAGATCATCAGGAGGGTAATATATGGTTTTATTGCTGCTGTGGCTGAGATTTCTAAATAAAAAAACAGATCTTTTTCAGGGTTGAGGCTTGTTGAAATGTCACTTGAATCCCAACCCAGTTTCCACAATTACTTGAAACAGAGCTTTTACTTTGAAATAGTTAGTAATATTGTGTCGAGTTTGTATATGACTGTGAATGAAGATGTTGAATGCTTAAAATTTTAGCAAAGAAATATAAACATATTTAAACTGAATGTTAATAAATTGTAACAGACATTTTGCTTGTCTCCTTTTCCTACTTTGTTACCTGTGTGTAATGTTTTCCTGCACGGAGTGTCCCATTTTTCCAAGAAGACAAGAAATGTATTTTATTGAAGTCTCTTAGATACAAATTCGGTTCGATCTGTAAGCTGATTTAACAGTTTGCCACAGATAACTCACTAAACGTAAATTATGAGTGGGCAGAATGTAAAAGAACCGCTTTGTGTGTTGGTAATGTAAATTTGATCCTTCAGATTGGTTGAAGGGCTAGATTTTAAGTGCTCTGAGTGCAATATTACACTGCCTGGCCAAAAAAAAAAAAAATCACAGTTTCAGTAGGGACAAATTATTGGCCTGGGAAAAGCAAAGAAAACATGAATAAAATGACTGGAACTGGGATTAGAATCATTCAACACATTATAAACACCACAAAGGATGGAGCTTGAATCAGCTTTGCAGAAGAAACGTGGCTGTGGGATTTTTTTTTTTTAATGACCCCCAGAAGTCACTTACCTTTCTGATCGTAGCAGTTCTTAGTATTAGGCAAATACTACCTCGGGCAAACAACAAAACACCAATTCCAAAAAAAAGTTGGAACAATATGTAAATTGACTAAAATGTAAACCTAAAATTGAGTCATCTGTAAAATGTCTACAATTCTACAATATTGAAAACTATCAACAATTTTTTAGTTAGTTAGTTGTTTGTTGAAAATATGGATTCATTTAAACCTGGTAGCTGTAACTACCTCCAAAAAGTGTTGGTGTTTGCCAACGTGTAACATCACCATTTCTGTTAATAACATTATTAAGCATGAGGGCACTGGAGACATCAGTTGATCAAGTTTAGCTAGCAGTTTCCTAATTTGTCCATTATGCAGATCTTCAACTGCGCAATGGTTTAGGGTTTTTGTTGCCATATTTTGCGTTTCATAATGGACCACACTGTGCTGTTTGGGTTTCTTACTGCCCAGTAAGACCAAACAATTCCACTTTGGTCTCATTGGTCCATAGGACATTGGTCTAGAAATCGTGTGCATTGTTCAGATGCAGTTGTGTGAACCTCTTTTTAGACAGAAGAGGCTTTTCCTGGCAACCCTTGCAAGCAAGCCATACTTGTTCAGTCTTCTTCTAATTTAAATTCTTCTAATCTAATTGTGTAAAGTTCATTAAAAGTTATGAACTTTAACTTTTTTTTTTTTTTACTTTTCTGAGCTTTGCAAAGTCGGAGCTTGTGGAGAAAGTGTTGGTTTTATAGCCCTTCCCAGATTGATGTGCAGCAACAGTTGCTTCTCTAAGACCATTGCTCATATCTTTCCCTCTTGGCATTGCGTTAAAATGCTCCAGATCAGCAAACTACCAAAACCTTTCATAGAGGTCTGCATACCTGCTGATGGTCAGATAATCAAGAGCTGATTTATCAGCAGCACCTTGCTGCCACTTACTCTCCTAAATCCTTTGGAAGCAGTAGGGGTGTACTTAGCCGTGCCCAGATTTTTTTGTTTATTTGTTAAATAATTAATGATACAATGAAAAGTTGTTTTTATTCGTCTGAGGTTATATGTGCCTCGTATTGGTATAATCAGATGTTTTTTATCATGTAAGAAGGGAAGCAAATGAAGCGATGCACCCATCATTCCTAGTGAATATTGTACAATCCAATCTGTGGTTGCTTCAGCTGCTCAGGTCTAGGCTCAATAAGGTTATGTGGCAAAAAAAAAATCGGTCAGTTGATGACCTGAATGTAACTGGTTTGTTATTGGAACTAATGGCACAACATTATTCTAGGAATCAAATTATAAAACTGTGGTTCTGGGAGCATTGTGAATTATTTTCATAAATTACATTCCCACAACATTACATGCTATAATCAAAGCTAAAGGTGTTCAAACTAAATCTTACGTGCACGTATAACTTTTTTGTTTTGTTTTGTTTTTGTGGCCGTGCAGTGTGAAGGTAGAATCTAGCAACATGATTATACATAAGATTTTGTACATGAGAGTGCAAATGTTTTCAGCTCTATAGTCTGTGGATTAAAAAAGCGAAGCATAATTTTACTTTATCATTTATTTCTGAAAAACACTTTTAAATGAATACGTTAAGACATAAGAACAAACACAACAACACTCCAACAAACAAGTATTTTGAAGAATTAAAGGAAATTTAAATCTTGCCATCCTATCTAAAGAGAGGACTATGAGCTCTATATAGGATAGTGAATTAAAGGCAAAGGGTTGTTAAAGAATATTTGTATCAAGTTTTTATGTAAATTACATTTCAATAATGTTTTCACTATTATGGTCTGAAAATACAAATTACTGTTTTGTTACTTGCAATAACCAATACACTCCATGTTGGTTAATTGGTATTTTTCATCTTCTATATGGAAACTTTGGCTTGCAACTGTATTAGCTACAGTAAAGGTCTGCTGGTTAAGGTAAATATATTCATCAGACACTTTAACAGTTGTTTAATCGTGTCATGCAACAATAGAGGTCAAAAGCCTCAGTTGATCAATCATCACTATTCGAAAATAATAATAATAATATCGGTCTTGATGTCAGGTAAGCTGGTATATGTATTTCCAAATTATTCATTTCCTGGGATTTCCACATACGACTAAGTATACAATGTGCACAAGCCCACTGAAACTGGATAGTTTAGAAAAACTGGAATGGAAAGACTAGAATGAAAAAATCTTCGTCCCTCCACTTTCTGTGATCCCGTATCCACTGTAGCATTGGATTCCTATTCTCAGCTCACAGGAGTGGAACTGTATGCTGCTCCATTCTTCTGCATATCCCCTTAAAAGTTCATGCTGTACATTTTGAAATGATTGTCTGCTCATCATGGTTGGAAAGAGTAGTGATTTGAGGTACAATAGTCATCCCTCAGGCTCAAAACAGTCTGGCAATGCTCATGATCAAAGTATTTTGTTGTTTCCCACGAACTGAAACTTTTTTGTTTTTCACTGAAATATAACATTGAGTGACTGTTGTGCGCAGAAATCTCAGGATACCAGCAGTTTCTGACATACTCAAATAGCCAATATGACACCAATATCC
Organism: Clarias fuscus; assembly: GCA_030347435.1. NCBI lineage: Eukaryota > Metazoa > Chordata > Actinopteri > Siluriformes > Clariidae > Clarias > Clarias fuscus. The sequence goes on along the minus strand of CM059229.1, from coordinate 12,565,824 downwards.
GTGCCACACATTTTCTCTAGACTGATGTAAAGCTCTTTGCTATATATTTAATATGTTCGCGTTTACATCAAACATCAAAACTGGCAAAAGTGTGATCACCATGACTCAATATAGACCATAACATGGTTTTTGGTGCCAGACAGAATGGTGTACGTATTTTAGAAACTTACAATCTCCTGAGATTTCTAATGTCATGGAGTATGATTTTACAGTATGTATTGTGCTGCCATCACATGATTATATAACATTAAGTTCAGATCTGTGTCTACTCTAACACTTGAACATCAAAATCTATAACAGGTGTTTATCAGTGTAACTAACACACCCTGCGATAGATTGGCACCGGATCCAGGGTGTATCCTGCCTCGTGCCATGAGTACCCTGAAATAGCTCCGGCTGTCCATGATCCTTTACGAGATCAGCTGTATTGAGAATGAGTGAGCGAGAATGAGTAACTAACACTAATGCTGGTTTTGGTCAATTATTATAATATGAGATAATAGAAGTATGTGACGCCAGCCCTTAAAAGAAAATTAAATGCATTCATTTAACTGAGTACAATAGGCAGTAGACAATACATTACAAACTAGATAGCAAACTGTACTGTACCACACACATTGTAGGATGTCTACATAGCTGGCACTTAGTTTTTCTGGAAATAATATAACAATCTTGAATACAGGCAAATGTATTAAATCTCTCATTATTAGAGTGTGATAATATAAGATTGTGTTGTGAAATATACTGTATGATATTTGATGTACATATAGAAGCAAATGTGAGATAAAGTGTACATCTAGACATTTTTTAACCAGTTTCGAGCTGTTTTGTTCTGTTGGCATAGAATTTTGCTTATTCCAAGTTTATGTAGTAGAAAGAAGCAAAATACCAAAACACAGCCTAAAATACACATCGATTACTCAGTCTGTTTGCTGTGTTAGTTTGTTGGTGACTGGTGGATTTTGCCCACACCAGTGCAGTTTCTGCTCTCCTGGGTTCTTCTTCCACTTGCAGCAGAGCAACATTCGAAAGGTCTTCTGGAAGGTTTTGTTGCATAAGGCATAACACATGGGGTTTATGGTGCTGTTAACATAGCAGAGCCAGTAGCCCAAGTGCCAGAGGGACAGGGGAATGCAATCAGAGCAGAAAGTGGAGATGAGCACCATGATGTTATATGGAGTCCAGGTAAGAATAAAGGCCAGGAGAATAGCACTAAGTGTCTGAGCTGCCTTCTTCTCCTTGATGAGAACCATTCTCTTCCGTTTAGTGATTTGACTTTTGAGGCTGGAATCCATAGGTCGTGCTGAAATAGATGCAGATGTAAGTGTTAAGTGTTGAGAAGATGGGCAAAGATGTGTTACAGGTTCACTATTGGCTTTCTGAGGGCTGATGTTCTTCAAGACTGGTCTGAACTTGTACGAGATGCAATTCTTATTCTTCTGTGATAAGTACTTGGTAGACTTAGTAAGAAAGTGGCTTTCTTCATAGCAGTTCATTGGCTCATCCTGATTTTTGTATGAATCTTGAGATGGTGCTTCCAAAACAGGATGCTCCTCATCCTCAGACGATGTGTAACTATTGAGAGCGGTGGCCTGATCCGATTTCACCAACATGTCCTCAGACTGAGCTGTAGTCTTAGCCACATTACTCTGGTTTGATGAAGACCACGAGCCGTGAAGTCTGTTCCTGTCAGTGTGGAAAGCAAAACAAGATCGTTGTTTTGGGGTTTTTGGGTTGTCGTGGCTATCCGCAGACGTGATCCCTTGCAGCTCAGCCAAATCTTTTGTACGCTTCTCAGTCTCCTTGTAGATTCTGCAGTATAAAATAGTCATAATGGAGACAGGAATGTAAAAGGCTGCAATGGCTGTTCCAAACGTAATCACAGGTTCTGAGAAGAACTGAATCTGGCACTGGTCTGGAGGAACTGTCCTCTCTCCCACAAAATACTGCCAACCTAAAATTGGAGGGGCCCATAGGATCAAGGATATAAGCCATGCCAATCCAATCATAATGCCAGCACGCTTTGGTGTTCGTTTCGCCCGGTAGGTAAGTGGCCTGGTAATGGAGAAATACCTATCGAAGCTGATCACCAGCAAGTTCATTACTGATGCATTACTTGCCACATAGTCCAGTGCTAACCACAGATCGCATGCTAAGTTTCCCAGAGACCAGTATCCCATCAGAATATACATAGTGTAAAGGTTCATAGAGAACACTCCAATTATTAGGTCTGCAAAAGCCAAACTTAGTAAATAATAGTTGTTCACTGTCTTCAGTTGGCTGTTCACTTTGAAAGAAAGCAACACCAAAACGTTTCCCACTATAGTGATTAGGCTCGCAACAGCAGACACAGTAGCAACAACGATGACTTCCCAAAGATTATATGGACCCGAGGAGACGGCTGATGTGTTTTCAGCCTGATGTGTTGATGTGTTGTGAAGTTGTTCCGCCATCTTTCCGGTGATCGTCTAATGGGAGCTGATGGCAGATAAATAGTCCTCTTTGTACTTCATCTTGAATAAGCAGTGGATAACCTGGAATTAGAACAAGAGAAAGAGATTTAGACACTTTAAATCTGATTAAGATTTACTTTCTTGACTTGAAAGGTGATCAAAGACATTGAATGTAATTTGCAGAAAGTGTGGAAATTATTTAGATGCAGCTGTAGAGGAAGTCTAGTAGGTTATACAAATGATTCAAATATCAGACACATAAAACAGATCACTGATAAACACGATTAATTGTATCCATTAGAAACGAAACTTTTGCAGTACTTAGATGCTTGTCTGATTAAATCAAAATGTTAAGCAGAAGTGGAGTTATGAGCAGTTCTGTGCCAGATTTAATAATCTACTTTAAAATAAGCTACTAAAGCTACTTGCTCAATGTAAACAAACACCTGCACCAATAGATATTAATTAGACAAGCTAAATTGAATATTTTTGCTGAATACTGTGCTAAAGTGGTATAAGTGAATTTTAAGTCGTTTTAAAGTTGTTTCAAGACAAAACGTAATCTTTATTCGATCTACTTTTCCAATTTCTTATTTGTGATTCACTCTCCGAACAGAGTGTCTTTGGCTGACGACGAAAGAACTTAGCTTAGCTTAAACAAGGCGTAAGATACTCAACCTTATAAAATTGTATTTCTGTGTACTGATAAATTAGCTTCCCTACAGAAAGACAGGCAGACGTGTACGTGGGCTTCAACCTGAACTAATATAATCACTGATGACATTAAAGCTGATAAGCTTATTTTCAGCTTTGACCTTTTAACTATTTCTACAAATTATTTTCCCGTCAACGACGGCTGCTTAAGCTAGTTATTAATAATACATAGCAACTGAACGTTATATTCGTGCCATGAAGGGTTAATGAACACGTGTTTGTTTGTTTGTTTTTTGTTTTTGTTTTCAAAAAATATATATATTTATTTTAAAATATGTATGTTAAAGATTTGCCTTCATTTGTATTTGAAATCTGCTTTAGCATCCATGGGACAACCTGAACTAAGAATATCATTGTGCAATGCATGTGCATATCGCAATAAATATATAAGGCCAACAGAAATAATAATAATAATAATAATAATAAAACAATTAATGTTATCATAAAATCGTGACATCATTGTCGCGTGCAGTCCCTTGGTGGAACCTTTCTTTTGAAATAGGGGAATGTTTTTAGTGTAACACACATGAGTTACAGGCGGCGTCGGCTTGATCAGTGATGGAGGGCAGACCGAACAGGGGCCGCGGTGGTCAATGGAGAAGAGGCGGCGGTGTCGGCGGTAGTGACAGCGGGAGTACCGGAGAGCGGAGGGGGCGCGGGAGAGGCAGCCATCACCGCGGGAGAGGGAAGCGGGACCATTATCGCGGAAGAGGCCGCGGGCTTCCCCAGGATGGCGCTGCAGACTTTTATCGCCGAGTGAGTGACTGTGTAGCCAAGGCTCAAAGTTTCGAGTAACTCTCCTTTAAAAATATATATATATATTATTATAATGCAACATGTAGGGTAATAAATAACAGCTCCAAACCAGTCTAGTGTACTACTCATATACACTCAGTAAGTTCATCTCCGCCGCCTTTAGCTTTAATTACATCACACAGTCTGTGTGTTTGTGTGTGTGGTCCAGTTCGTGTGTGAAAACGATTCTTCATGCTCCCAGAACCAGTGTGACAATCTGAGTCCTGCAGTATGCCTGTGCTGTCAGGGGGAATATAAAAGCTCCATTGGTTGGGATAACCTGGAAATTTAGTACATTCTTGCAGTCAGCTGATTTCATGGTTGTTCAGATGATCCCACCTCGTACCATCAACGACATCATTTAAATTCACAATGATCAATAACTACTGTATATAAATGTATACTGTATATAAGTCCATGCAGTAGTTATTGATCCTTGTGAATGTAAATAATGTAGTTGATAGTACGAGGTGGGATCATCTGAACAACCATAAAATCAGCTGACTGCAAGAATGTAGTAAATTATTCTGCTTAATGACTTAATGACCTTCATTCTAAAGTGTATTGCTAGTGTAGATTTCAGTGCGATTAAGGAAAAAAAAATTATAAAAGTCAAATTAGGACACCAAAAATAACTTAAGAGGGATAATTGTTATACTTTAGGAAGCTTGGCCAACTGTTCACTTATTATGCAATGTATTTTGAAAGCTCTATCTGAGGATTATTTCGATCATCAAGGTGGATCGTCTTTAGAGCCAGGGCACTCACGCACACATTTCCAATGGAATTAGGACAAGTTCCCCCAGCTCATATTTTTAACGACTTGCACTACCACACAAAAGTTTGGACACACCTTCTGATTCCATGGTCTTTTTTGATTTAAATGTTTTTTTTTTCTTTCTACATTGTAAAATAACACTAAATGCATGCTAAATATGCAGTAATCTCCACTAAACAGTTTTGAGATGTGTCTGCTACTTATGCTCTGCAAATCCTTTATAACTCCCTAATCTGAGGTGCTGTTAATTGGTGATATTTCATTTGAAACTGTTAACTCTAAATGAGCTTCTTCTCATCAGCAAAGGTAAGTCTTGGTCTTGCTATTTTGGGACCGTCTCCATGAGACCCAAGTGCTTGATGGGATTTGCTGAATCACATGACTATACTGTACTTGGAAGAACTATTTAAGAATTTAAAGATCCAGTATTGTTCTAGGATGTTAAAAATAAATCCAAACTTGTGCCCAAACCTTTGACTGGTACTGTAAGTTGGTTTTATTTTCCCGAATTATGCAAATTGGTCATTTAAACTATGTGGCTCTAAGCAATGTAAAGGAGTTATGGGAAATTTATTTCATATATATCATGTTCTGTACTGTATATATGCAGTTGACTTAATATTAAAATGTATGCAATGTTTAAACCTGTTAAATGTAATTTATTTTTGAAATAGGTTTTTGATATTTTGCCAATATTGTACACATCATCAAATGCAAAAACTACTGTTTTGCTGACATTTTGTGAGCGAACCTAACATTGCTCAATATTGTGTATTGTAGAAATTTTGTTCAAGTGATCTAATTTTTTTTGTGATATCGCCCACCCTTATTGCAAGTCGACCTACCAGCATTTTTATGGATGGTAGGAAGAAACCCGAGAACCCAGAAAAAAACATGCAGAAACATTACATAGAAAATAACTTTATGAGGTGACATTTCGTCTAACCGCACGACCGACTGACCCACATAATATTAAATAAGATATATAATTGAAAATATTTAGTAAAACACCCGATCTTGCTACAGTACAGTTAATGGTTTATATAAAATGTTTTTTTAAGGGTCAAGATGAACAAGATGATAAAGAAAACAATGAAGATGAGATGCCAGCAGTCTATTCAAGAAGAAAGCTGGAGTCCAACTGGGATCGTTATGCGGAAACGGAGAAAGATGAGGTGAATGACGATGTTCCTGTGCAGAGAGGAACAGACTATCACGTCCTCCTCAGTTCCGCAGGTAGGAGCTCTGCTTTCACTTTGCTCATCCGTATAAAATGAGTGTTCTGCTGTGCAGCCACATCTCAGATAATGCTCTCACATGGGGGTATAAACATACTGCCAGTTTAGGATTATTTCAGTCATCAGACCCTGCTGTGGTCTGTGAGTGTTTAAAAGAAACACCCCTAGGCAAGCTTTCATTTTTGGTGCACAGTTGGATGTCATTTGGAAGTGTTCTGAGGAGTGAATATGACAAAGATAAAATATGACTGCTGATATTCTGCCACAAATCTTTCTGTAACATAAAATTATACACTCTACAATTATACATAATACATCAATATAATTCATACACTGTTAATGTATTGTATTGAATAATATAAAGATGATGTCTGAATCTGCAGAGTACATATTATAGTTGGATAATTTAAAACATTTAATGATTTCTATCGACGTTATACCATGAGTATGATGTAATGACATTATTTATTATTTTAAGGTGTTTGTGTAGCACTTTAAACTTGCATATTTGTACAGTAATTTGAATTGGGTGAAGTGGGTGTGGCCTTTTTTCTTCTTCATTTATATATAAGTGTTGGACAATGAAACTGAAATGCCTGGTTTTAGGCCACAATAATTAATTAGTATGGTGTAGGGCCCCCCTTTTTGGCCAAAACAGCATCTTGGGAATGACAGATACAAGTCCTGCACAGGGCCAGAGGGATTTTGAGCCATTCATCTTGCAGAATAGTGGCCAGGTCACTACATGATGCTGGTGGAGGAAAACATTTCCTGTCTCTCTCAACCAAAACACCACAAAGTGTCTCAATAATCTTTATCTGGTGACTGTGCAGGCCATGGGAGATGTTCAACTTCACTTTCATATTCATCAAACCACTCTGTCACCAGTCATGCTTTGTGTATTGGTGCATTATCATCCTGATACACAGCACCACCTTCAGGATACAATGTTTGAACCATTGGGTGCACATGGTCCTCCAGAATGGTTTGGTCGTTCTTGGCAGTGATGCGCCCATCTAGCACAAGTATTGGGCCTAGGGAATGCCATGATATTGCAGCCCATACCATCACCGATCCACCACCATGCTTCACTCTGTGCATGCAACAGTCTGGGTGGTACTCTTCTTTGTGGCTTCTCCACATCTTAACTCTCCCGCATGTCGGAAAGACAGTGAAGGTGGACTCATCAGAGAACAATACATGTTTCACATTGTCCACACCCCAAGATTTTCTCTGTCATTGGCATGAGTGACCAAAGGTTTGGCTATAGCAGCCCGGCCATGTACATTGAAAGGAGTGTTGAAGTGCACATTTAATTCTGCAGTGAGTTGGGCAGCTGTGATTTTACGTTTTTTGGATACAATGCGGGTTAGCACCTGGACATCCCTTTCAGACAGCTTCCTCTTGCATCCACAGTTACTCCTGTTGGATGTGGTTTGTCCTTCTTGATGGTATGCTGACATTGTATGGTGTTTTTCTTATTTTGTTGTATTTATTTATTTCATGACTTTGTCATACACGTTTATTTTATGATTTCATTATTAAGTCAGTCAATTAAAAATTCTGATTTCCAAACATTAGTATTCCAGCCAAAAATTTTCTGGCCAGAAAACAAATGGCATGTGTTTTGAGTTACACAGAGAGAATTTTTTTTTTTTTTTTTTGAGTTGTTGGTTCAAATCTCACCTCCAGTCTGTCTGTTTTTATGTTCTCCCCTTGCTTGGTGGTTTTTCCCCAGGATCATCCCACAGTCCAAAGACATGCACAATTGGCTAATTGGTTCCCTTTCAAATTGCCCATAGTGTGTGTAATTGTTCCCTGCAATGGGTTGGCACCAGAGCCAGTGTGTTTCTCACCATGTGCCATAACTTCCCAGAGATAAGGACCAGTGTCTGTGAATCTGACAGGTTTTTGGCCTCAGCTTCATTACTCGAGTGCCTTTTAATTCCTAGTCATGGGGGTAGGGTTCGTGTTAGTACCTGACCGTGATGTTTTGTGTGGAATTTAGTTGACTTGTTGCCCAGTTTAAACCACTGCTTCTGTCTGTCTTTGCCTCACAAGTTTTGTAATTGATGGTACACTAATGCCTGAAATCAAAAACCTGCTCATGCAGCTGATGCACACGTCTGGTCCTATTCTAATGCCATATAAACCTTCCTGGGAAAAACAAGCAAACAAATGATTAGTGTGGCTTTTAGTGACATCTGTATACATACCTGTTTAGAACACACTATCTGTTCATTCTGAATATTGGAGTTGATTCATTGTAACTGGGATTTTGTTATTATTATGTTTTGGTTCATAGTTATGTTGTGGTGGTTTTACTGTTGTACAAGTTACCGATTCTTTAATTAAGAGCAAAGTACAGTGGCAGTTTTTTCTGATTTTGTGAACTCATTCATAATTTTTTTTTCTCTGTAGGAATTTCTGAATTTTTAACATTACTGAAAAGAAATGAAAGTTAATGATGTATGTATTTATTTATTTATTTATTTATTTACTATTTCTTTGCAAACTGTCCAGGAAAAGTCTCTTATCCGAATATGTGAGGTTAAAACAGGATTCAGTTTTTAATTTGATAAAAAATGTATAGGATTAAGTTTATCTTTAAATACTTTGCATAACTTGTGTATTGTTATATATTGTAATGATGTGGTTTCCTATTGAACAGCAAAACAAGCTTCTTTTGTGTTGTGCTTTCTCTCGAGTTTTTTTCCCCCCTGTGCTTAATTTGCCTCTCATTTCCTCAATCTGCTTCCTCAACAGCCACACCACTATTCACGAGGACTGTTTTTGTCCTCTTTTTATAAAGTTGTTTTTGCTGTAGTGGTGTTGAACTCCCTCTTGTGGATTTTCTGGACTTTCTGCTAGCTGCAGTTTATGGCTTGTTTAAGTGCTGCAGTATTTGCACTGTGATAACGCAATATGTTCTGCTGAAGTACAATGTAAAATTGGCAGTGTGACCTCAGACCCCAATATCCCAATATTAAGCATGTAATTTAAAGGTGCATAAGGTAGTATTAGTCTTAAGAGTGGCAGACTCATGGACAGCCTGCAATTCTATGATAAATTATTAAAGGGTTTCTGTGCAGTATCTCCTAATGTGGGGTATTTACTGCATTTCCATATTGGTTATCTGGGTTATTTGTGTCATAATTTCATTTTGCTCTGCGTCTTGGTGTACAGCATCATTTGTTAATGACAATTAATTGTATCTTCAATATTGAATCTAATCAATTTCTTTTGTCATGTTCTGCATATCTTCTAGGTTTTTTGTATAAGTTAGGAGAAAACAACAGTTGTATCTTTTTAATCTTCTTTTAATTTTTCCGCAAGTAGTGTTAATGGATGGTAACACCACTGGGACATTTAACTATATGTATCACTCTGCTTTCGTGTAGTTCATTTAAATCTTAACTGTCGGTCGCTAGCATGGGTGAAAGTAGATCTGTACGGTCTGCCACACTGAGGAAACAGCAACTGCCTGCCGAAAACCACATTCAAATCCAGGCATGGAAGCACGAAAAGCAAGAAAACACATCTGCTAATGTTGTGCCACCATGAACAACATTATGACTCCTTAAGAGTCGCTTCTAAGTTGTCCTGAATCGCATCCAAACCAACCATGTCCTTTTGTTTACAGCTACAGAGCTAACTAGCTCATAACTCAAGGCTGAATTCCAATTCGCTCTCCAACTCCTGATCAAGGGCACTGCTTGGCATCTAGTGCACTATATGTTTTCCATTTAACTTTATTTGGGATTTAAGCTGAAAAATGCTGATATTCTAAAGTGCAATAAGGGGAAATGTCAAGAGAAACTTACAAGATTTAAAGGATGTGCTATATGCAGCAGTACAGAACTCGCTCTTGTGTAGTTATTGACTAAATAGAACAGCGGTGAAGCGGTGATGCATATAGTAAAACATCCCAGTGTTGTTATACTCTACAGTATATCAGCACTAATGGAATGCCTGATCACATTACTTGGTCGGATCTAACAGTTGTAAAAATAAAAAAACTTCCAGCTCTGACTTTTCTTCTAGAGCCTATTGGCATATGTTTAAATCAGGACACTTTTAATCTCATTAAACTCTCTTCTTTTTTTTTTACTGCAAATTAAAGGCATATTTTTCTTCACACTGAATTTTATTCACTATGACAATATTGAAATTATAAAGTTAAGCTCATCTAATCAATATTCTCATCTTGGACTCAAACTGTTTTGTCACTCAGGTACTTGTGTTACAATTTTTATTTAACTGCATGCTGAGAGAAAGCTCTTTATTTATTTGCGATTTTCTACCCACAGAAACACAGTGTGCTTCTTATTCCTATTATTCGACTGTTTGTTTTGCCCACAGGAACAATTAGTCACCTCCTGTGCTGTGAAACCACCACTTTATTTAGTGCAGTCTGATTAATTGAATGTGGGTGTAATTTGTTGGAATTATCTATGGCAACTAAAATCAGGAATTTGACACAAGCGCTCTGGTCATTTCCAGCACAACAGTGTGTTTTTGCAGGGCTGCCTGACTGTGATTGGGGGCTTTGTTAGTTGTTTTGTATCAGGGATTTGAAGTGGCTTTAGTGTTTGCTGCAGGAGTGGTAGATAAAATTGAGTCGGTAAATCGAATGTGTCCTATCGGGGGGAAAAATAATAATTTTGGGATAAATGTTTGAAATGTAAAAATGAATATTAACGGATAGATCAGAATGTTAGCTTTTTAAAAAATATATATTTTCTAGATATCTACTGTAGATATGGTTAAACTTAGATTATGGAACCTTATTTGAATTCACCCGTTTTTAACACATGATAGACAGATGTTTCTTGTTGCCCTGATGTGCCCTATTAGAATAAACAGTTAATAGGTCTGAATGTCTCTTTTTGCTTTGACCCCTAGATTATGCCTTTTGAACATAAAGACCAGAGAGCTGTCTATAAAAGGAAAGAAAAATACTTTGAATCTGACAAAAGAGAGAAAATCAATCAGGGCAATTGTACTGGGTATTGGGTATAACCAATACAAAAATGTGAATATCCTTAAAAAGAAAGGATATTCAAGGTTAGTACTTGTGTTAGTACTAAGTACTTGTGTACTAACAACCTGACACAGACCATTTTAGTCAAGGAAAACAGCTCTAGGGGCTTTGAAGAGAAATCCAAACAGCAGCCTGACCTAGAACCCTCATAGAGCAGGGGTGAAAGATGTATCACTGTTCACAATGAGAATCAGGAGCCAGGTTCAAATTCTCAAAGAAAAGTTCTGCATTGAATTAACCTTCACCCAAGTGATAAAAATGCTCTGTGAATGTAGCACAGTGGCAATAGTAGTATAGTGGCTTGGGCTTGCATGACTGCTTATGGAACAAGCTCACTAATCTTTAGCGATGATGTAATTCATGATGGTAACAAATGTCTATTTGAAACACTGTCTGCTAATTTCCAAAAAAAGAAAGAGAGCTTCATGTACCAAGATAGTGACTAAAAGCACATCCAGCACACATTATAGCACAACCACGGGTTAAGTCAATCACCAGACCTTAACCCACCTGAGCATTCCACCTGCTGAAGAGAAGCCTAATGAGAGAAATGTCTTACCTAAAGGTACAGATCAAAGCATCACAAAAGAACAATGCATCACGTATATTGGTGATGCTGAATCCCCAGCAGTTTTTGCAAGCAAGGGACATGCAACCAAATATCAACCGATAGATCGTCTATAAAACTGAGCATTCTTCCACCAAAGTGATCAAAGCTGTTTAGATGTACTATATTAGGAAAGGAAAGCTGTAATTCTGATCTGTCAACTTGTGTGTATCTTTGGATCTCAAACCCAATTGTCTTCAGTGTATAGAAAGGCGTTCACATTACAGCATTTCCGTACTGATTACACTGAGTTAAAGCAACTGGCAAGTAATTGGGAAGTTTGTAGCTGCAGATTGGAGACCATTCAAACACAGTTTTTAAAAACACATGAGTCTCAGACTGATTAAGAGCCCATTTGAGACTCGTATTTCTTTTTGTTTTTGTTTTTCAGGAAATTAGTTGCAGAAAGACAAAGAAAAAGAATTTCTTACTTTTTTCAGTCTGTATAATATTTGTGTTTTTTTTTGTTAGTTTTTTAGGTGTAGAATATAATTTCTATATAATCAACATAAATTCTTGCTGAAACCTGGCAACCCTGCACAATACAAAACGCTGAAATTTATTATATTTTTTTACATTCTAATTCAATTCTAACAGTATTTTCTGCTTTCTATTGTCATGAGACATTTCACAATATGGATTGATAGAGCGACGATAATGAATGATTACTATTAAAACCAACTGCCTAATATTGTTTGTGGCCCACTTGTGCCACCAAAATGACTCTGCCTTGATGAGGCATGGACTCCACAAGACCTCTGAATCTGTGAATGTGTTCTCTACATAGCACAAGGGGCAGCATGGGCAGTGTGACTGCTCTGAGGCTATGCAGCGTGTAGCTGAGAGCTTTCTGTCACCGACATCAACTTTTTCAGCAGTTTATGATACAGTAGCTCTGGGATGCTTATTCTGTTTGTTTCCAGACTACCAATTGTCCTTCCTTGGAATTCTTTTGGTAGGTACTGTAGCAACCAATGCATATCGGACACTCCATAAGATCTAGCATTTTGGAAATGCTCTTGTCTCTCAGATCCTTACTCCACATGTCCATTTTAACTGCTTCCAACACATAAACTTCAAAAACAGACTGTTCATTTGCTGCATAATATATTATACGTATATTCCATTATATATATTCCAGTTGTTTTTCAAAATACATACCTAGAAAAATATTACTTTATATTTCATATGCTTTCAAAGAGTCGGACTTTCTTATATTTTTATGTAGTCTTCTTGAGCTTCTTGAGTGACTTTTAGTCTCTCATGGTTGGCAGTTTATTCCGTCCAGTCCCTGTACCTGACCAGTTTCAAAGGAATGTTTTGGTGCGAGTGTTATGCCACACAGTGACCCACAAAATACATCTCTCTTAAGCATGAACCAAGTTCAGATTATCATGCCATAGGCTACTACATGTATTTTTTTTATTTACATTTTTTTGTTGATTTTTTAAAATATTTTTATTTTTTATTTTTAATTTTTGTTAATCATTTATACTTAAATGATTGAAATATTGAAATTCTACTATGCTGTTTAATTTAGCACCTTATGTGGTTAATAATCAGATCTAGGGTTAAACCCAACATTTAAAAAATATTTAAATAAATATTATTTAATTAATTTATTTATTCTTTTCCCTTAATTAGCTTAACAGTTAGTTTTTTTGTCAGCCAGTCTGTCAAATTGTATTTATTTGTTTGTTTGTCTTTGATCAATTAGTCTCATGATTAATTTTCACAGATAATCCAGTAATTTTCTTGTTGGACAGATAATCCTTTTATGAACCTCCCAGTAACCTTAATTTTGATGTTTAACCTTTTAATCTTTTTATTTGAGCACGTTCTAAAAATATAATACATATATACACTCACCTAAAGGATTATTAGGAACACCTGTTCAATTTCTCATTAATGCAATTATCTAATCACATGCCAGTTGCTTCAATGCATTTAGGGGTGTGGTCCTGGTCAAGACAATCTCCTGAACCCCAAACTGAATGTCAGAATGGGAAAGAAAGGTGATCTAAGCAATTTTGAGCGTGGCATGGTTGTTGGTGCCAGACGGGCCGGTCTGAGTATTTTACAATCTGCTCAGTTAGTGGGATTTTCACGCACAACCATTTCTAGGGTTTACAAAGAATGGTGTGAAAAGGGAAAAACATCCAGTACGCGGCAGTCCTGTGGGCGAAAATGCCTTGTTGATGCTAGAGGTCAGAGGAGAATGGGCCGACTGATTCAAGCTGATAGAAGAGCAACTTTGACTGAAATAACCACTCGTTACAACCGAGGTATGCAGCAAAGCATTTGTGAAGCCACAACACGCACAACCTTGAGGCGGATGGGCTACAACAGCAGAAGACCCCACCGGGTACCACTCACCTCCACTACAAATAGGAAAAAGAGGCTACAATTTGCATGAGCTCACCAAAATTGGACAGTTGAAGACTGGAAAAATGTTGCCTGGTCTGATGAGTCTCGAATTCTGTTGAGACATTCAAATGGTAGAGTCAGAATTTGGCGTAAACAGAATGAGAACATGGATCCATCATGCCTTGTTACCACTGTGCAGGCTGGTGGTGGTGGTGTAATGGTGTGGGGGATCTTTTCTTGGCACACTTTAGGCCCCTTAGTGCCAATTGGGCATCGTTTAAATGTCACGGCCTACCTGAGCATTGTTTCTGACCATGTCCAATCCTTTATGACCTCTGATGCCTACTTCCAGCAGGATAATGCACCATGTTACGAAGCTCGAATCATTTCAAATTGGTTTCTTGAACATGACAATGAGTTCACTGTACTAAAATGGCCCCCACAGTCACCAGCTCTCAACCCAATAGAGCATTTTTTGGGATGTGGTGGAACGGGAGCTTCGTGCACTGAATGTGCATCCCACAAATCTCCATCAACTGCAAGATGCTATCCTATCAATATGGGCCACGTTTCTAAAGAATGCTTTCAGCATCTTGTTGAATCAATGCCACACAGAATTAAGGCAGTTCTGAAGGCGAAAGGGGGTCAAACACTGTATTAGTATGGTGTTCCTAATAATCCTTTAGGTGAGTATAGATAGATAGATAGAGTGAGTGAGTGAGTGAAGGAAAAAACGAGTGGCCATCATTACTTTAAGAAATGAAGGTCAGTCAGTCCGAAAAATTGGGAAAACTTTGAAAGTGTCCCCAAGTGCAGTCACAAAAACCATCAAGCGCTACAAAGAAACTGGCTCACATGCGGACCGCCCCAGGAAAGGAAGACCAAGAGTCACCTCTGCTACAGGGGAGGATAAGTTCATCCGAGTCACCAGCCTCAGAAATCGCAGGTTAACACCAGCTCAAATCAGAGACCCGGTCAATGCCACACAGAGTTCTAGCAGCAGACACATCTCTAGAACAACTGTTAGGACACTGAGGAGACTGTGTGAATCAGGCCTTCATGGTAGAATATCTGCTAGGAAACCACTGCTAAGGTCAGGCAACAAGCAGAAGAGACGCGTTTGGGCTAAAGAACACAATAAAGAAAACTCTTTGAATGATAATGTGTGTCCAAACTTTTGGTCTGTACTGTATGTATGTATGTGTATTACAAACATTCCCACATAAAAAAGATACAGTAAGTGTCAAGAATTGGCCATAAGGAATTGGCCAGGAGCCATATGGTGTGTGCATATACTCAAAAAAAAAAAAAAAATTGAAAAGAATTATACATTCACATTTAGTCACCCATAGTTTTGCTTTTTCATCACACCAAAAATAACACCCATGTGACAATTTGTCCTATAAATGTATGTATATCAACTTCATTCCTCTAAGTAAGGCTCATGCATCCATCGCTTATCTTAACATGAAATCTATGTAGGAAGCAGCCATTTTAAATTAAATTTAAGTAGCTTCGTTTTAAAAGTCTCTTTGTGCATAAACGATCTTTACCACTCAGCAATGCGCTGGAGAGCATGGCTGCCAGACTAGCCATTAGCATCTGCTCTGAGGAATCTTTTGTTAAAGACACAGCGACTCCCATGCACAGACACCACCCAAACCTCAGACTAAACTCACTCTAATACATACTTAAGTTGCTGTCCCCTCATTTTGAGGTCAAAGAGAACCAGAATGCTTTCTTTTGAGATGCGTGTGCGCGCGCGCACTGTGGAGAGCCATTTCATTTCAATTAAATTTTATTTGTATAGCGCTTTTAACAATTTTCATCGTCGCAAAGCAGCTTTACACAATCAAAAGAATCATTGAAGTTTGTATGAAATGTGAATGTATATGAATCAAAAAATGGTCAGATAGTCCCTGATGGCAAGGAAAAACTCCCTGAGATGGCAGTAGGAAGAAACCTTGAGAGGAACTGGGCTCAACAGGGTACAGGTACCCATCCTCATTTGGGTGAAACAGAAAGCAGGAAATGAATTGCATTCATACTGTGTGTTAGGTGGCAGGCAGCTCAGTATAATAGTTGTTAATAGATGTTAATTGATGTTAATATGAAATAATATTTCAACACGATATACAGAGCCCCATTTTATTAGGGGTTGTTAGAACGCAAATGTGTTTTTTATGTAATAAACGTAATCTATTGCGTCACCGCATCGGTGCCGCCCTAATCTGATTCGTGCCCATGATGATCGGCATATGTACCTACAGGCTGCTGTGGATGAAGAATGGAGTGAGGGGTAACAAAAAACTAAAAAATCTAGATGTCAGTTTACTCTTAACTTAAAAAGCTTGACTTTTCTATTTTTCATTTTAAGGTATATTTTATGTACCCCATTAGCCTTAAGAGGACTTTAAATACTTGATTTGAATTCATCAAAATACTGTTTTTAAAGGATTCTACCAGAGTCGGTTTTCCTCCACGATGGGCTTTATTTATATACTTTTAAATCATTCAATTCTGATCTGAATTGGTCCGCACTGCTGATGGCATTCTCTTGTGGAATGGAACATTTGTTGGGTGGAGACATGGTGATCTTTTCACAGAGCACAATCAGCCCGTTTACCAGGAAATGCTCCTCTGTGATTCTATCAGTAGCCCCTTAATTAAATGGTGTCGCCACACAGCGGGATTTATGATCCAAGTAACACCATTTAAGACATGCTCCTCCGAGGGGGAATTAAAAATCGATTTTGAACCAATCATTGCTTCCTTGATCATAGTTGAGGCTAAAAACATAAAATTGCATTCTCTCTGGAGGGGAGTTTGCATTTCAGCATTGTTATCCGAGCCATGCAGACTTAATGTTGCCTTGTTGCTAGGGGTAGTGCGCTCAGGACAATGGTCCGCTTAATGGCTTTGGCTATTTAGTACCTCCGAACAGGGATGACACCCACACACCTTTCACTGCTGAATGTGGCTTGCTGCGTCTCCACAGGAGAATATCGACCTGAATCAGACTTATCTGACTGTAATGTGATCGGTAATATATTTAAGGTTGAATGGGTTAAGTAATGTATGGTAATGTAGGTAATGTTCAATAATTATTTATTCCAATAATACACATCTATGTTATAAGTCATGTTTTATTAGTGTATTAATTGTTGGACAGCTGCGTTTATTTAGCATTTACATGAAAGCTTAAATTGTCAGTTTTGTAGATGATGAAAACCACAAAAAGACATTTCTGTTAAAATTGTAGTTTTGTTTAACAAATGTCAGATTTTTCTTCAAATTAAATTTTTTAAATATTTAAAAACAAAGTAAATAAAAAAAATCAATATTTTATATTGACATGCTGCACTATTTCTAGACAAATTTATAAAAATGACCATGTTACCTGCTTTCTACAAAAGATCTAATTTTCTCACTCGATGGATTAGATCTAAAATGGATCATAAGGTTTTATACAAATCCAAGTTCATGGCCACTTGAGTGCCTGCTGTCATTACAGTGTAAAGGAGGCATATCAAGTACCAAAACATTCTGAACCTCTCAAACTGATGTATATAAATATTTCAAATACAAGTTGTGGTCAATAATATCATTTGTAAAAAAAAAAATATTGGAAATGTAAGATTAACTAATTAACCTCCTTTACCAGTAAACCCTTCATGTACAATGTGTCCAGGTTTAGACTGAAATAGTATTTCAATGTCTGTCTTGTATCTATTGGATAACACCAGACTTTCTCCCATGAATTTGTGCAAAAGCAGTATCTATACCATAAGACTTTTCAGAACCTCTTACAAAACTCATTCTTGAATACCTGCTAAAGACGAACTTGTTTTTTTTACTCACTGTGCTTACTATTGTTTGTGTCCAGTTACACTGTCAGTCTGTCCATCTCTGTATTGATCACACACCATCTTCAGCTTGAAACTCTTCACCTGGAAAAGTCCACCAAAGCGCTCACTTCTTTTAGCCACATATCCTTTTTTTTTGTACACATTAAAGGTTTCATCCTTTGGAAAAAGATGCATTTCGGTGCTCGAACACAAACATTAATGAGCAGCTAATATATAAAGGAAGAGTCTCTTTAGGCAGCAGGAGAATAAAGATGATGTTTTAAGGGGTTGGAGCAGATGCTCGCTGGAAGTGGAGGGAGATGATCAGGTGCTCAGCTGCTGTAGCCTCTGCGCAGTTCATCTGTGCGTGTATGTGTGTGTAATACACATATGTCGCTGACTGGCAGAGAGGAGATCATTTCCACAGGGGCTGGGCTGTTCATCATCGTTTAGGATAGTCATTGTGATGTAGCTGCTGGAGGAGGCGGAAGAGGAGAGACTGTTGACACAACTGATTGATGTGTGTGAAAGAGTTGTAATCAGGACCAGATCCAAACCAGCCTAAATTTCCATTATTCACAAATCTCAGCAAAATTTACTTAGATGAATATTTATTTGCTACCGTCACACCACAATATACTGCCTGGCCAAAGAAAAAGTCACACAATCTTAATATTTCTTTCAGTGACTTTTAGCTTTTATTATAGTACAAAATGTTGTGTCCAGTTCATGTGTGAAAATGATTTTTCATGTTCCCAGAACCACTCTTTCACAATTTGGGTCGTGGAATACGTCCATGCCATCAGAGAAGAAAAACTCCAAAGATGTGATAACCCGGTCATTTAGTACATTCAGGTCACCAGCTGACTTCAATTCATTGCCACAAAACATTGCTGAGCCTAGACCAGAAGCAGCTCCAGATCAAAACACTGCCTGCAGAGGCTTGTACAGTGGCCACTATGCTCATTACTATTCTTATCCTGATGCACCAATCACTCTAAAATAGGTTCAGTCTGAACTCACCAAGCCACATGACCTTTTTCTATTGCTCCAAAATCTCCAATCTTTATGCTCCCTAGTAAATTGAAGCCTTTTTCTGATTAGACTCACTAACAAGTGGTTTCCTTATGGACGCACAGCTGTTTAGTCCCAATCCTCTGGGTTCTCATCACACTGTGTGTTTGGAAATGCTTACCATCACTATTAAACATAGAAATGGTCTTTACTGTTGAGTTTTGTAACCGTCCAACTTCACCAAGTGTTTAAGTGATCTTCTTTCATAATTTCTATTTTTTTTTTTTCCAACCGCATTTCTTTCGCTAAGATGAGTGTTCAACACTATCCTTCCAGGTTGAAGGGTTCTTATCCCAGTTCAAGTAATTTCAAATCACCTTAATTGTTTGCTTTGCTTGATGAAGCCCAATAATTTAACACTTTTGCCTAGGTATAACTCGTATATAGTGCAACTGACATTCCCTGTCATATAAGAAGAAGAAAAAAAGTGTTTGAGATAAATGACGTCTAGTTTGTTGTTGCCACAGTACACCTTTCAGTCATACAGCGGAGCTAGTCAGGTTCTACCACTGTCAAGGCTCATAATTCTGCCTGCAATTGGAGAAAGAGTAGAGGAAATAACTAAAAAAAAAAAAAACCTATGAATGCATTTATTTCACAGAACATCTAAAGTCTAGTTTTAATATTGACTTTGAAAAAAGAAAAAAGTTCGGGAAACACGCGTCTAGACAACCAATAAAATTCAAATATGGTCACGCATAATAAAAACATTTAGTTTTAATTAGAGCACACAGAGAGACATTACTGCCTGATGGAACTTTATGAGGGCATTTTAATAAGCATCCATTTTACACCATGAGATGGATACAGTAGACTGATAAATAATGGCATGACAAAATCATGACACCTACTTGATTGTTGCTTTACTGTGTGGGTGCAGTGTTATCTGTGTTAATACAGTCTGGCTTTAAAGGGACAATTCCGGTGTTTTAATTTCTGTCTAAAATCAAAATTGAGGTTCAAAAACGCATCACGCATTGGTCTTGATCATTATACAGTAAGTGTTTTTCTGCTCTGCACATCGATGGTAAAGTTTGTTACCCAGAACGCAAGTACAGTATACTGTAAGTGATCAGGGCCAAATTCCCCAACCCTCGTTCCATACAGAAATGCATTCTGAAAGTTACCTGAGACTCATATGAAGCTTCTGCAGGCCCGTTAAAATAATTTGAGTTGGTATCTTTAAAAGCGACAGTGTATTTAGTACAAATGTAACTTCTTTCTCCAAAACTATGCAACTACTTCTACTAATCTGCAATAGCTATCATCATGTAAAGAGAAGTTAATTCCAGTAATGATGTTAATGTTTCTTGAAATAATCTGATGTTAACTATTTTTATTTCAGCAGGTAAAGTATGGAAAATATGAAAATTACTCCTCCATGCCATCCACCGACCCTCTCACTTTGTATGAGTGTGGGCTTTTTTCCATTAAAGGGTCCTTTTTTCTCTGGCTCATCACTGTAATTTGCTTCATCATTGAGCATCAAAGCAAAACCTTGAGCAGATCAATGAGGTGAAATTAAGAGTACAAGAGCACAATTAACAGACAATGAAAATACATGGGTGGGTAATGATCAAGGTTGTCAGAAGCCACAAAGAAAGGGATTGTGCAATCTGTGGCTTCATTTCTAGCATTTTGCATTTTCTCCGTAGAAGCGCAGGTGTGTATGTGCGTGAGCTTTTGTGTGCATGTGGCAGCTAACGAACATGTGTACGGTCTGAAACACCATTCAACTATCATCTTACGTCAGGTCATAGAGGCTAAGTTCTTCACTTGAACAGGATTTTAGTTGAGTTCTTTGCATTGTGCTTGTCTAAATTCTCATGTAGAGAAGTTCTGACTTATTCTTGCATTATACTGTCTATCTGCACACGATTTGTTCTTTAAATCAGGCAATAATCAGTCCCCATACTGTACGATGGGTGGGGTAGCCTGGGTGTCACTAATTCAGCCTTCCTTCTGTGCCATGCCTAACCTTGTTTCACGGCTGGCTAAACTTTGAGATGTCTGAGCATCCATGTGTGCTGCAGCGAGGAGAAAGTACTGTGAATGATTGCAGATGACAGCGTGCCTGTAGGAGAGCGGCTTCCTCTCAGGTTTTTGACCCTCAGGCAGCGGGCTGTGGCCCTGATTCTGTCTGCTTCACCAGCTGGACCTTCCATCACATAAATCAGGTTGCTTTAAAATGGCTGCAGCTCAGCAAGTTCAACAACAACACTCTTTCCCAGATTAGACAAGGAAGACGTTTCCCCAGGTGCTGACTGCACAAGTCACTACTAGAGAATGAGCGAGGGGTTTTGGTGTATGCAATGTTTTGTATTGTTTTTCCTATTAAATCTATAAATTTTTATGATCTATTCTGTATTAAACTGCATCTCATACTAAACTATTGCTGTAGACAAATGCTTTGAAACGATACTCCTGAGAAAAGGATATACAGGTGCAATTGTACAAAATACAAATGACCGATTTTGATGGAAACTTGTACGACACTCAGACATTATGATGATGAGCTAAATACTAAAATATTATAACTGTTATTATTACTGAAGACAATATTTAATGTCTAAATAATGAATATAGTTTTGGTAAATGCTTGAAAAGTAAGCTCATGTTATCTCTCTCTTTTTTGTTTTGTTTTTCCCTAACATAAATTTCCCTTTTTTTCCCCCCTAAAGTGGTAAAATTATGTATTTGTACATGTGGCTTAAGTATCCAAATGGGACTTTTTTATAGAAGTCTAAGGACAGCGGTTCAGTTTAATCAGTAATTATTTGGGCAAAGCATCTTATAATTTTATTGAGTTAAATGTTTTTCAGTGCTCTGTTACGTTTTCTCAATGATTATAGGAAAAGAATGCGGTTACTGCAATCATCTGATTTTTCTAGCAAAATTATGAGTGATTTGCATTTTGCAACCCCCAACTGCTCACATGCAAACATTTACAGTACCAGTCAAAACTTTGGGCACTGTGTTTTTCGTTTTTGTGATTCATTTTCTTCATTCTAGAACAATACTGGAGTTTTTAAACCTATGAAATACCAGATAGAATTATGCAACTAAGGAACATCAACAACATCAGTCAGTTGCTATTTTAAGACATGAAGGTCAGATGTTCTGGAATAGTTTTTGCAAGAACACTATTGTCGAGTGCATTTCCATTGTGCAAATCAATCAAACTCCTTGATGAAATTGGCTCTCCTGAAGACCATCCCAGGAAATCAAGGCCAAGACTTTTTTCATTTAGAGTTACCAGCCTCAAATATCACCAATTAACCACATCTCAGTTTAAAGCTATTATCAAGGCTTTACGGGAGCATATGTAGTAGACACACCTCAACATCAGCTGTTCAAAGCCAAGTAGTGTAGTGTCTTGTGAGAGCTAACATTATGGATTAATGCTTATATATATAAAGGCTACATTAAGCCATTACACTATTATGTTGCTGTTTCCGTAGTGAAATCCTTGTAGTTAAAGCCTAGTTTAGAGATGCTGATGAAAACTAAGGACCATTACAGTAACATCACCCAGCCATAACCAGGTTTAATGGATTATCTTGAGCTTATTGAAGAAATTATACCTCTATTTATTTTTTAAATCTGAGCAGGTAAAATAAAATTATTTCTGTTGCATAAGCAGATATTTTCAGCAGTACTCACTAGTACTTAAGTTAAAGTGTGTGTGTCCTGAATGCGCACACACACACATTGGCATTGTATTTTCTCAGTAAAGAAAATAATTGGAAAGCATCTGTGTGCTCGTCTGCCCACGTAGTGGCACAATGTCATCTGGTTGATGATGGGTATGAGTTGTAACCACGGTGTTAATGGCCCATTATGCTTTCCTCTGTACTTAAGCACTGTCCACTGGAACAGTCATTTTAAGGGCAGTATATTTCCCTGAACACGTCTGTTCCACTTGTGCATTTCAACTTCCGGTATTCAGACACACGTCTGTTGTCCGTGAGAGCAGCAATTGTTCAAGCGTGGTGGGGAAGGTGGGGTTTCTGCTTCTATTTTCCAGAAGTCATATCATACTATTTGCTCCATAGTTGTTTAGCATCTAATCTTCATGCTATTTGTCCTTTGAAGATTATAGTAAAGTCTGGTATGTAGACTAACCCTAACTTGGCTACATGTCAAACCTCTACATTTTTTTTTAAAAGGTGCATTCATGAAAAACATACATAAAGGAGTCATTTTTGGTTGAGTTTTTGATGTACAGTACATCAGGGTACAGTAATTCAATAGGCTTTACCAGCTACCAGCCATTGAACACCTTCATGACAATAGATGTCTTTATAGAGCATCATCAGGGACTCCTCCCACCCAAGTCTCAAATTTTTGACTTCTTTTCATCCAAGAGAAGGTACAGGAACATTAGCACCAGAACCAGTAGATTCAGGTCCAGCTTCTTTCCCACAACCATCACACTGCTCAACTCTACACTGCTACACCATTAATCCACTTACACATTATTATTTGTAATACATCTCAAAATTGTATAATTCTGTACTTTTTTTTTCTATTAACCACATTTAACAGCATTATCTATTCTAAAAAGGATATAGGTGTGCTATAATATTTACAGAATTTACTGTATGTGGCATGGTGATGGATGTAGTGGTTAGCCCTGTGGCCTCACATCTCCATAGTCCAGATTTGATTGCCGCCTCAGGTCTGTGTGTGTGAAGTTTGCATGTTCTCCCAGTGCTTGATGGGATTCCTCCAGGTACTCCAGTTTCCTCTCACAGTCTAAAGATATGTAGCTATATGTTGATATGTGGTGTTCCCGAATTTCTAAATCCCGCGATGTACCCTGCCTTGTGCCCAAAGTCCACACAGGATAAGCAGTGTAGAAGATGAACATGTATATGAATATACATATATACTGAATGGTGTTTGTATACAATAAGTTTTGCACTTCTGGTAGACGCTAAACAGAATTTTGTTACTGACTACCTTTACTATGCAATGACAATAATGTTGTATCATATGTCTGTTTAAACAATAACATTTATTATGGGGAAAACCCAGTAAACAGGACATGCGATTTGGAAAAACAACAAAAATACTGATAGTGCTTTAAAAAAATGTGATTAAACAATGCAAATGAACATTAACCTAACAAGTGCAAAGGTTGATAAATAAGTGAAAGTTTAAAGTGACCGTGCAGGAAGTAAACTGGGAAGGAAGTCCCGTTTAGAAATGTGATGACTTGGAGGTTGAAACTGTCCATTAGGCAGCTGGGATGCTCGACTAGCCTTTGCCAGATGGCAGTGATGTGAATAGGTCCTGGCTGGGTTGTGTTGCTTGATGATACTTCTCACCTTCCTCTCATCCTCTCCTTTTTACATGCAGATCTCCGAGATGTGTCGAATAGTGAATAGTCCACAGCTCCTGGAATGTCAGGGAACTATTACAAAAATGTGTCATCATGGTTGGACAAATGATGCAAAAATGATTTGTTCATCTCTCCTTCTTGTATAAGGATTGCGAATGAGTGGGGAAAAAATTGTGGCCAAAAGTATTTGGACACCATTACACCAATATGTTTGCTATCTCAAGGGGTTTTAACCTTTTTCTGGTTTAACTACCAAAAGTAATGAAAATGAATTGAATAAATTAATGAAATATATATTTGAATTCAATAAATGAAATATATATTTGTTGCCAGAAGTAAATACATGTTTATTTTTCCAAAGAATAAATGGACACTTCACACTAAAAAGTATAGTGCCTATAAAAGTCGAGCATTTTTTTTCTCCATGTGTTTGATGTGTTACTAAACAAACAAACAAAATCACACCGTGGAGAAAACTAAAACTTAAGAGTAACTTGAGTTAATCTCTCAACAGCACTAAAAACTGGAAATCTGTAAGGTCTGGCTTCGTTGCTTGAATACACACTCATTTGCTATTTCACTGACATCAGTTAGTTCTGTGTTTACCACTTAACATGCTACTAAAACCTAGAAAACACAAAAAATGCAAAGGCGTGCGAGCGCTGCATGCACTTGACCCCCTGCTCTCACTACGCATCTCTATAAGCAACATCACCAACTGCGGTTGGCAAGCGAGGTGCAGCTGAAAGGCTGTTTTTGAGACGCGCGCGGGCACACAGAGTGAGATCTGCAGCACATCCTCCTCTTCACTCACGCAGCTGTGTGTGACACAGCAGCTGTGTCTTTGCCCTGCTGTCATCTCTCACTGTTTTTTTTTTTTTTTTTTTTTTTTTATAGAATGGAAGTTGCTTTGTATTGTAAATGAAGATAAGACATGTGTGGCTGCAGAATTCTTGTTCCTCTAGTGTCAATATTACATTTATTTAATAAAAAGTGTGTATATTTTGCATTTCAAATCTGATGGGTTTTCTTTTCCATTTTCCATCTTTTTTTCCCCCAATTTGTGTCCTGTTTTGTCCACATGCTACGATGTGTTACTGAATGGTTTAATGATTACCACATCTCAACACTGCTGGATCATCTCTCTTGGGCAATCTTCTCACTCTACATCTTTGTTTGTGTGTATATGTGCTGAAATGTATTTTCTGTGATTTATCTTATCGACGTTAATTAATTAAATATCAGTTTTAAATCAGTATTTACTTTTCCTAATTTTAGGTGACTCCTTCACACAGTTCAGGTTTTCGGAGGAGAAAGACTGGGAGATGGATTCACTAGGAACTAATCAGGTACGTGCATTCTCTGTACAAAAACATCAGATAACCTTTACCAAACATGTTTGCCGTTTATCAGCAAAATTAGTCATTAAAATTGATAAAAGCAAATGCATCACTTGTGATGGAGACTGTAGAGTGAAAAAAAAAAAAAACTTGGCCAACATGGGCAATTTGAACATGTGCCAGTTTATAAAAAAGTTAAGTCACTTTGCCTTACTTTCGATACAGCTTTTGTATAATATGTATATATCTCATGTTTACCTAAAGTAGGTTATAAATCAATATTTAGTCTACTAGAATTTGCAACTTGTGTCAGGTTTTTTAATTTTTGTTTCTGAATTTGAAATTGTTTTAAATCTGATTATCAGCTGTCTAAAATGGAGCTATGTAATGTTGATTAAATTGGTTCATTTCCAGGTTTAGAATTTTATGCTTTTGTCCTATTTCGATAAACTTACATCTGTTAAATGACCTACAATTTCTTAAAAATATAGGACAGCTTTTGCAGGAAATACTAACTGCATTCATCTACTGCAAACACCGCAGAATATCACTTCTTCTACTTTCTTTGATTTTATGAGTGGTTGGTGCAATACCAGACTGGAAGGTGGAACAGACATTTAAATAATCAATATCATAAGTTGCATAACTTTTTAATACTCAATAGACATTTTTTTTTAAATACTTTTAAACCTGTAAGAAATACAGTATAGCTTTTTGAGACCAATCGGACAATCAATATTAGTGCTATTAACTCCTAGGATGTGTAAGGAAAGCAGAGATCCTGGAGAAAAAATACATTAAAAATAAATAAATAAAAAAACGTTGGTGGAAATTCTTAGAAAAGTGATGGTGAGCCGTTCCTAGTGGGGAGGAGGGATTGGCCACTTCTCCTATTGCTTTTCCTGGGCAAAATGCTGCTATAAAGATATGGGCCATACACTGCCTGTGATTCCAGGGAGTGTGTGAGTTGAGGTGGGGGAGGGGGTGGGGGTGGCTTGGTGCTGCATCCTTACCCACACATCTTACAGGCACAGCGAATGTATCCAGGTTCACTTCAAAGCCAGCGGCACTCCTGTGCTACTTATACTTATATCAAAAGAACCATGGGTACTAGATCTGTGTTGTTCAATTGTGTTATAGAAAGTGACAGTCTGTTGTTGGTGTCTGGTTGCAGGTGCCAGCTCTCTTTGTGGACCTGGAAGTTTTAGCTAGTTCTCTACAGGAGCTGCCATTGCACCAGAGGCTTGACCTGGAGCCCGGTCTTGTTCAGGTTAGAAAACTGACAAGTTTCATTTTTGGTAGAATAAAATAACAGTTAATCAGTGTCTCATTTGGAGTTGCTTTTTTTTTTCTCTCTCTCTCCACTTTTCAGGAAGTGACTCCAGTAGAACTGCCCTCATTAGGGGTACTGAACAAAGTGGATCCAGTCCTTGGTGGATTTAAGCCTCCTGCTCCAGCACACTCGGGTAAAGAGGCAGTCACACATAGATCGCATCCTGTAAAGCCTGTTTTGGGCACCAGCATGTCCTCCCACACCAGCACTGCAGTGACCAGCCCCGCGGACGATGCGGAAGAGGAGCTGGATCTTCTCCTAGGACTACAGAAACCGGTCACAGGCCTTTCTTTAGCCGAGTCAAAACTCTCAAACCCTGTAGAGGAAGTGATGGCTGTCTCAGAGGAAGGTAAGTGCTCATTCCGATGCAAAGCAATGTCGAATTATTGAATCTTGTTGGTCAGCAGGTAGTGAGTATTCAAACACCTGAGTATCTTTTATAATAATGGTTTTGTGAATATGAATAAGTATCTGACATTTTATACACTCAAATTATACTTATTTGAGTTTAAAAGCTTAATATTGCCAGACAACTGCTATAACTTACTCACTCACTCATTCATTCATCGTCTAAACCTTTATCCTGTATTAGGACCTTTATCCTGGAGGATTTTTTTTTATTATCTATTTTTAATTCATATTTGTTTGCATCTGAGGTTGTAAATCAATATAAAATATATATATATTTTTAATAAAAAAAATAATAAACATTTGTAATTGTTGCCAACTTTGTTGTAGTGCGAGCGTAATAACATTTTGGGAGGTGCTAATATTGGAATTAAATCAGTTGCAGGGTTGTAATGACTCGCGCCACCACAAGTCCTTCATGCTTTTTCTACAATGGCCCATGACAAATGATGATATCCAGTACTATTGGTAAACTTGTCTTGATATTTCCTCCTTTTAGCTGCATCAGTGGTAGAGGAGAATGAAGAACAGGTGATCGAACAGGCAAAAGAAGATACTAGCAGGAACCAGCAGAAGGCTGAAGAGTTGCAGCATAAATCCGAGCCAGTGAAGCAGGAGATGACTGAGGAAGATCTTGAAGACTGGCTAGACAGTATGATCTCCTAAAAAAGCGAGCGCAACTCTTGAACGTGTTGAAAAGCAATTCTGGACCTGAAAAATGACACCGCATTGCTAATTGCCGAGACGCCTACATGTTTCTAAGGCCCTCCTGATGATGCCTTATCTCTGACCTTCCATGAACAAATTAAGAAGCGAAAAACATGCTGTGTTACTAAAGAGGTTATTACTAATGTTGTAAGGTGTGAATCGGTGCAGTCTGGATTATGAGCTGTGTATCTGTGCAGTAAATGACAGGCAGGATTTATTGCATTGATCACTTTATTGTGTTTTTGTCGTCTTCTTCCAAATTAAAACACAATTCACCAAAGCTTTTACATACAGTAATGGTTTACAGTTTTGTCTTGCTTCTGTTAAATAATATGTTATCTTAATGTTTTCAGCTTTGGGTTGTCATATTGATTTCCTTTAATGCCAGCAAAGATATTAAGCTTCTAAGCATTGGCCATTAGAAAGAAATCGAAAAACAAAAACATAAAAGCAGTTGTGCATTTTACTTTAAACATCCTTACTTAAAGCCACAAAACTAATCTACATTTTGTAAGTTCACCTAAAATACAGGTTTGCTACACATGAGGAGGGACAAGGTTTTGCATAGTCTTTTTCATAAGGCACTTGAATTAAGCTAATGAGCTCATGGATCTACGTTCTGCCTTTGTTTGATAAGGCGTTGTACATTCTAAGTCATAAATGTTCATTCTTTATTTGAATAACAAGAAAAGGGAGTGCATACTTGTTCATTCACTCAGCATGTCTAAGGAATTCTTCACTCAGAGATATTTCAGCTATTAATGAGAAGTAGCTGGTAGGTTCCTGTTAGCATTATGTGAAATACAGCGGGCCAACTGGTCCTTACTAGCATCATTCACTGATAGCTACGTGATATGTTCTTTTTTTTTTTATGTTTCTTTTCCTTTTCCTTTTTTTTTTTTTTAAATATTTTTTTGTATAACATTTCTCAGGTGTGTGTGTGTGCTCTTTCAGCTCACTATGCAGTTTGTTTAAATACCAGCAGATAAAAGGCAATAAAATGTCAAAAGAATCTGAGAGCTCTTTAAAAGATTAAATGTCATGTTTTGGCAGGTTAGAATTTGGCACCATATTTGCGGTTGTGTGTTTATGATTCACGTCTGTGGCTCGATGTCTTCGTCTTAAATAGGTGATTAGTTTCACATCCAGTAGCCGTTCTTTTCAATGGAAAGGATCGTCAGCAGCACTAGTTTGAGTTTGTTGTTCAGGTTGGAGTTTCTAAACTTATAAACATGGGGGTAAAGGGCAGTTATGTTCCCTCTAGCCCAACTGGTCCTCGTATTGTTTGCGGAAGCAGTCTCCAGCAGGGAAGAAGTCCCAGCACCTCTCCTGATACATCTTCCATACATATGACTCCTGTGGATAAATAAGGACACCACAATGGAATCGCAACTTTTATCGTCATTTTTGTTTTATTCAAGAAAGGAAAGGGTTACTCTGTAGACGTACCTGACCCGTATGTTCAGTTTCATCTTTATTAATGAGGTACATCAGGAAGAATCTGTCAAAGGAGGCACAAGAAATGAACGTGAAGTGAAGAATGAGCATACTAACGTTTGACAGTTTCTTTCTATGTCAGCAAGTGCTCATTTTCAGAAGTGGTACATTTTCAGAGAAGGACAGATAGTCCTTCCGTAGGTGTAATGGACGGTGCACACTCACAGATAGTTGGCCAGGTTGTGTTCCTGTAGAGTGTGGGTCTCGAAGCCATGCGGTGTGGTGTCGAAGTAGTCATTACCAATCCCACATATAAAACATTTTGTCTGTTTTAAGAGAGTGTGGGGAGAGGGAATGTAAAGAGTTAGTCTTCACATTGGTTAGGTAAGAAGTGAGAAATGACACAGCTATTAATCAGCAATGGGTTGGCTGTGCTAAGAAAGCTAAGTTTCATAACTCCATAGTGGATTATTTTTTTTAAGAACAGCATATCCAGAATATTTTATTCCTCATGTAGCTCAGCAATTAGTCAGCCATAACAATTTTGACCAATCAAGGCATAAACTTCACAAGAACACTGACT
Organism: Clarias fuscus; assembly: GCA_030347435.1. Classification (NCBI taxonomy): domain Eukaryota; kingdom Metazoa; phylum Chordata; class Actinopteri; order Siluriformes; family Clariidae; genus Clarias; species Clarias fuscus. The sequence continues at coordinate 12,535,750 of CM059229.1, read as the reverse complement.
TGGAGGCCAATTCAACACCTTTAACTCTCTTTAATTCTTTGCCATGTTCCTTTACTTGGTCTGCAGCAATGTTTAGGTATGGGGTACATGTTAAAATAACAGCCATGTGAATACGAGGACCCAGGATTTCCCAGCAGAACACTGCCCAGTCACCACTAACTTGCCTCTTTATTGTGCATTCTCTCATTGCTCCAGGGTCCTATTCTCTTGCTTACATGCCCATCACCGATTTTTTGGGTCAGGAACAGGGGTCAGAATGGGAACTGACTGGTCCGCAGATACGCAGCCCCATAACCAGCAATCTGTGCACACTGAGAGTTCTGCCCGCTTTCTATTTTAGCCAGAATGGTCATTTTCAGCTATTTGTGCTACAGTAAGATCTTCTGATGGATTGGATCAAATGATCTAGTTTTCACTCCCCATGCACGCCAATGAGTCTTGGGTGTTCATGACCCTGCAATCCTTTCACTTTTTGTTGGTACTAACCACTTTTTGTACCAGGAACACTCCACAAAAGCCATTTTGGAGATGCTGTAACCAATTTGTGGTTCATGTTCCATGCTCCAGCATCACACAATTTGGTCCTTTCCAAAGTCGTTCAAATGTTTATTACTCAGATTCTTCAGCTTCTAACACATCACCACTGAGAACTGACATTTCACCTGCTGCCTAATATATCCAACCTCGTGACAGGTGCCATTTTAATGAGATCAGTTGTTCTGATGTTATGGCTGATTGGCATACAGTTGTAAACAGTGATTTCCTGACCAGCCTGATTTCTCTCTTAACAAGACCAAAAAAAAAAAAGCAGGTCATGTTGCCAAGAAACCAGAAAGTGCAAATTTAGAGCTTTCTCTCTGACAGATCTGACTAAGTGCTGACAATGGAGATTCCTTTTAAAAAATACTCCATACGCCTTGTGTAAGCCGCTATGCTGTAGAAACTGTTCAGAACACAATCACGGTATAAGAGTAAAAACTAGCTTTATTTCTCTATATAATCCTCTGCTACACTAACTCACTTATCCCAGCATTTCACTAGTACGTTCATACCATCTAGGTACAGTAGAAACTTTTCTCAGTATGCTGGAGACATGATCAGACTGCCTACTTCATGTCTGAAAAGCTGGCTCTTTAAGAACTCCTTTAATGGCCCAGGAATATGGAAATGGCTTGGAGTGAGGTCACAATTGTATGGGAGGGATGTGGCAATAACTCCCAGATGAGTTCCTGTAATGTGCAAGGATTAGGTGTTCCACAGAAGTCCTGGTTTGAATTGAACACTCATCTTCTAAACTTAATGGTCAGAGCTGTGCTCTTATTTAAAATTAATTAACATTTAATATTGACCAGAGCGTGAATGGTGGTGTAACTTCTCAGTACATTCAATTTCACAAAATTAAAAAAGACACACTTAAAGGGCACTTACTTCCATGTCTTCCTTTACTTGCTCCTGCTGATCTCTCAACTCGCCAAAAGCATCAATAATCAAACCTGTGGAATGTAAAGCAAATAGCAATAGCATCCAGTTCTGGTGCAAATATGTATCATTTCAGCAACCATCTTAAAATAAAGTGATGTTTAAATAGAGAATTTCTCCATTTTATACAAAGAAGGCATAATTATGAAATGGTAAAGCAACTATTCCAAATGACCGGCTTCAGTAATTTATAGAATAGATTAAAAGAATGAATAGATTTTACTTACTCGCTCACTCACTCATCTATACTGTTTATTCTCGTATACAGGGTCGCATAGAGACTTACAGCGCGAAGCCATGTACACCCTGGACAGGGTTCCGATCCATTGCAGGGCGCACACACACACACACTACGGTCAATCTGGGAATGTCAATTAGTCTAATCTGCATGTCTTTGATTTCAAGCATGGGGAGAACATGCAAACCCCATGCACATAGAGAACCTGGCTGGGAATCGATCCCGGACCCTGGAGGCGCAAGCCAAAAGTGCTAAAGCCATCATGCCGCCTTAAATTTATTAAGTTATTCTAGAATTTTGAAAAGAAACCGATTTCTGTAAGGCGGAATATAATGCATCTGTGATTTTTTAAATATCTCAAATAAGAATCCATGGTTTTAAGACAGCATCAGCTTATTGCGTCCCTATCCTTAATGGAAATCCAAATTTCCATAATGTATAGAAATTATACAGTAGCATGTATTTTAACTGGGATATTGAATTTTTTTTATTAGACAGGCTCTGCCCATAACAAATAACAAACAACCTTGACATAACATCAGGGTCCTGTCACTTGCACTTACCCTGGATGATGGCCAACAGGATGACAATGACAAAGAAGAAGAAAGTAATGTCAAAGAGGATGCGGTAAAGCTCGTAAGGGTCGCCAGCTGGGTCCTCGATCTCATCACCGATGCCTCCACCAGCTCTCACACCCACATACATGTGGAAAAGGTAGCACTGAGGAGAAACAGGGACTTCTTTCATTTAACTATTTACCAAAGGAAGACATTAAATAGGCGGAATTTCATCTTTTATTTTTTATTCATACCCATATGCTTTTTCTGCGTAATATTATTCATTTACTACCAAATGCAAAACAATCAACTGAGCCTTATCTCACCGTCATCATATCATCACACTTCATGTCAGGATCATCCTCATCCTCGCTCTTGTTGTAGAACTTGCGGAAGAAGTTGAAAGCCACGACAGTGTAAAGGTAAACCACGACTGCTAGCAGGCCCACAGTCAACACCAGCTGTTTAAATAAGGAGTATAGGGATGTCCATTTTAAATTCAAAGTTCAAACGCGTACAAGCTTTGCTTTTTTTATGCATGAAGCATGTGCACCCTCTTCTGGTAGAGACTTGCCTGTTTGCCATTGTGTGTTACAGAGGACAGGATAGTTCGCAAGGTCTTAAAACCCATAGCAATATCCAACAAGTGAGCAGCAAAGAAGAAGTTGTTGTAATGGCCCAGAATAGACATGGTGGTGTACCAGATCAAGTAGAGGAAAGACTGCAACAAGAAAAGGAACGTGTTTTTTTTTTTTGGATTAATGTACTGTACACTCACTGACCACTCAGAGAAACGACTTCTTTCTCATTCCTTTTTTTTTTTATTCCACCATTTATGTTTCAGCACCACGATGCATCAAATCCTATAGGGAAATAACAAGAGCTTCGGAATTTTAGATCCGAAACATAAAATAAAGATCTGGACCTGTGCTTGCATGATGCTTGCATAAATGACTAAGTGTACCTATTGAACTAGTATATGTATCACAAGGCTGTTCTGGTGTTTTACATACATTGTCAGTTAGGACAACTCCCATCTTCCAGACGTGGTACTTCGTGTCAATAGAGCTCAACCTGGAATTGAATTGGAGATTAGTGTCCCAGAAAAACTTTATTCAGTTTATTTTACTCTGCGCATTTGATTTAAGCTCACCACGACAACAAAGAAGCCTCTTTCACCACCGCTTCCTCTGTGGGATCGAAGTCAAGTGCACTCTTATCCAAACCGAGGAGTTCGGCAATGCGCTCAGCTCCGTACAGATCTCCATACTTATTGATGACCTGGAGATGCAAGGTACATCAGGAGTCAGGCAAACATACAGTACAAACTCATTATGTGAGTGGAGATCTATTTATTTCATCTGAAGATTATCTCCCTCGTACCTTTCTCTTAACAAATTTGTCCCAGTAATTATTGGGGAAAGACCTGAAATGAAAGAAAATGGATTCAATTATTAAAAATAAATAAATAAATAAATATGACATAATTTATTTAAACGTTTTTAAATGGGCCCTACGGAGTGGCAATAACCAAACGATCCCATTGACCGTTGATGTCATCATCAGGAGGCTGCTCAGTGATGTACAAGCCATCAAACTCAAGCTTCCTTGCAATCTCCTTCTCTCGCTTAAACACAACCAAAGGGACCTGGGACAAGAAAATATTATGAACCATTGCTTTTTTCTTTTTTTTTTTTTAGTATTTGTTCAGATTAACTCTTTAGATGCTCTACAGCACTTTGACGAAATAGATGACTTACTTTGAGGCAGTAATATCCCACCACACAAAGTAAAGAAATGATTGTATGCAGTATAGCCAAGAAAGTCAGTGTAGGAGCCATGTAGCCAGTGCTCTCCTGAAGTACATAGAATTCTATATCACTGTCTTCATCATCATCATCATCATCACTTCCACCCCAGGACTCCTCATCTTCTTCATCCTCAGATTCTCCAGACACCTACGATAAACACCATTGCAGATCCCCAAAAATATTTCAAGTTAATTATTGAAACATTTTTTTTTATAGCTTAAGAAATACTCATCATTTAAATCAAGGGCAATATCAAACAAACCTTATAAAAGAGCAGGATGAAGTTGATTGCAAATGCAACGAACAGTGCCAGCATCCGAAGGTTGTAGAAATTACGAGCCAAGTAGTTCTGGAAAGGTCATAAAAGTAAAAAAAGACATTGGATAAAAATAGAATGTGTCACTTTTAGCAATAAACAGCATACTGTAAATGTACACTACTAGTCAAAAATTTGGATACACCTTTTAATTTCATGCTCTTCCCTTATTTTTATTGCAAAACAATGCTGAAGGCATCTAAAATATGCAACAATCTCATTTGAACAGTTGATATTGAGATGTGACTGTGACTAATGCTACAGTATGTAAAACCTCCATAACAGCTCTAATCTGATGTGCTGTTAATTGGTCATTTCTGAGGCCAGTGACTCTAAACAAAGTCCTTTGCAGTAGAGCTTATTTTTGGTCTTGCTTTCCTGGGATGCAGCTGACCTTTATGTCTTCAAATAAGATTTTGAAATCTCCAGTATTGTTCTATAAATAAATAAATAAATCACTGAACAAAACCAGTGAATTAGGTCCATCCGGACTTTTTGATCAGTAATGTACAGTATTTATACTACTGCAAGTAAGAAAAGATTTGGAAACAATTCACTTAAATTAAATGCAGTGCCTTATATACAATAAACCACTTACAAGCATCTTGGTCTTATAGACTTCCAGGCCAGCAAAGAAAATGGACATTAACGCAGGAGGTTCCTCCTTTGACGGGCCGTGTCGTTTTCTTGTAGCTGGCATCTCCTCCACTACCGGCTCTTCAGGCTTTTCTTCTTTGGTCTTATCTTCTTTTTCACGATTCTCTGTGCTATTGATACAACGATCCATTCATATTTACAGTTAGTTTGACTTTCTTCACAGAACCTGGCAAAGATTTACCCTGTCTAAGTGAGGACACAGTACGCTGTATGTCTTTAAAACTTACTCAGCTTTCTCAGGTTCAGACTCCTCTGCTACCGGTTTCTGTATAACAAAGAAAACAATACTTTATATGATTTGAACTGCCCCAGGTGTGAGTGAATGTTGCAATGTCATCTGCAACCCTGACTAGGACAAAGCAGTTTCTGAAGATGAATAAATAAATGAATGAATCTATCTGATCAGTCCCACTTATGCTCTCTTGAAGTTCTAGCCACACTATCAGGTTGAAACACACAACCTCTATAGGGCAAACATTTCACCATTTCAACACTTGGGAGATCCTATTTTTAACATAACTGAATAACACATATTTTTATAAATCTCTCACCTGAATAACACATATTTTATAAATCTCTCACCTGAATAACACATATTTTATAAATCTCTCGAGAAAATGCACACCTGACGCTTCTTCTTTTCAACTTGAGGGCTGGCTTCTGTTGTAATCTCTGAGACATCCCCGAGTCCAGGCTCAGATCCGTGCTTTCCCTCTCGCTTAGTTGGCGGACATATAAGATCTATGATGGCATCAGTTTCCAGTTTGTCCACTGTGCCGCCCATCTGTACCATTTCTGTAGATACCACTATTTCAGCATTTTCTGCTTTCTCTGGCTCCGTGACATCACCATGAATTCCGAACTGAGTGGGATCTGGCATGTTGCCCAAGATGTCTGTCACCTTCATGTTTTTAGCCCCTTCGACAAGGCCTCCTCCAAACATTGAGGACCAGATTATATGAAAGAATCCAAAAATCAGGCTAAAAATGCCTTTAAAGAAGCCAGTGAAAAGCATCCAGAAAAATGAAAAGAACCCTGTTATCATTTCCCTAAAGGTCAGTTTCTTAAACTTCTTGAACTGCTTACGTGTGTTCTTGAGGGTCAGCATTTGTCGGAAATGAGAGAGTTTTTTCTTCACAGAAGTGCAAGCAACAGTGAAAGCTGAAGCAGACTCAAGAGATTCATCTTCCTCTTCACACAGTTCCTCCAACAGACTGTGTGGTTCCTCCTCTTCTTCAGGGCGTTCGACAGCCCCTGGTTCGGATATCTGGGAAGCCAGCTGCATCTCAAAAATTGTGTCTTCACAGAAGTTTACAAACAGCTCCATCTTTTCACTTTCACTACCCTCATTGACCATGTCAAAAATGAACTGCCGCTTGGACTCCTTCACCTGAGGCTTCTCCCACTGCTCCCTGCTAGATTCACTGATCTCGAAGTACACGCGCTCAATCCGCTTGGCACCTCCCATGATCTCGATACGTCCCAAGTAGGGCTCGAAGTAACTGAGTACGCTCTCAGACAGGTCCAGGAAAGTGGCGAGACGTGATTCGTTGGGCATGTGCTCAGACAGATTGGTGAGCAGTACAGCCATATTGAAGCCAATATCTTTTGCTGGCTCGTGGAAGCGTTCCACAAATTCTGTATAGTTAAACATGTCGTTCTCATCTGCCTCTGCACAAGAGAGAAGAAACTCGATCTCGGATTGTGTGTACTGCTTTTGGCTCTCCATTGACTTCTGGAACTCCTTTTTAGAAATGATTCCTTTCCCTTCAGGGTCATACTCTTTAAAGTTTTCAGAGGTAGTAAGGTCCTTCAGCTTGAGGAACATATCAAAGAATTTGAGGATCATTTCAACGTTGCTGGAAGACTCCACTAAGGTGTCGACCATTTGCTTCCCAATTGTGCCATTCACCACGTTACCTGTGAACAAGGATTTCAGGACTCATTGTATGCATTTTACTTTATTTCACAAAAGCTTTTCATGATGGGTTTGATAAAGCTGTGGCAAAGAGTGCCTACCCTCCAGAAGAGATAACATCATGACCACCATATCCTTTTGCAAATCCATTAACTCTTTTAAAAGATCGATTTGACTTGAGTCCTGTACAAAGCCAAAATGAGAGTTTGTTGCCAGCATAAAAAAAACGACTGAAAAGCACATGCTTGGTGTAAAAGTGTGATACTTCTATAGCATGTCTAATCTATTGGTTTGGACCACTCTGTGGGTGTTTTTATGTATTGCAGCACTCTGTATGTGTTGGATACCTGTGATAGTTTCATTTGCATATTGGCAAAGACGTGTAGAAATCCAACCACGGCATCCCACAGCCTGCTGTGAGCCAGACTCTGCTGGTTCCCAATACAAGGACCCTGAAAAGGCAATTATCACGTACAATACTAAAGAGCTGTGTTTTCCTCATATCAACTACACCATTTGCCAAGATAGAATCGAGATATTATACAGATGGATAGATTAAGATAGCAATATTCAATTTCCTTGCAGTTGAATGGCGAATACCTGAATGTACTCTGTAAGTGAGTTGAAGATCTGTTTAGCTACTGCCAGTGCTTTAGAGAAGTTTATCTGTCCTTGGTCATCAATTACATCTTTTCCAGAGTAATACCAGTAGAAATCACTTATGGATTCCTGGAAACCAAGACATTTTGTATTTCAGTGTAGTGGTGAAATGCTATTGTGCACATAATGCCAGTCAAAGGTTTGAGCACACGCTCTAATTCCATGGTCTTTCCTGGATAAATCTTTTTACACTGTAAAACGATGTTAAAGGCATCCTTAATATGCAGTAATCTCCTTTGAACAGTTGATATTGAAATGTGTCTGCTATGTCATACAAAAAAACCTTCATAATGGCTCTAATCTGAGGTGCTGATTGTTAAATGTTAATAATGGTAACTCTAAATGAACTTTTCTAAGATTTTGGTCTTTGTTTTTCTTGGAATGGTTGTCATGAAAGCCAGTTTCATCGTGGTGCTTGAAGGGCTTTGCAAATGCACTTGACAATACTGTAATAACTATTTCAGAACAGCTGACCTCCATGTCTTAAAATAACTGACTGATGTTGTTAATTTATTACCTAATTCCACATCTGTATCCATATTTGATATATCCAGTGAAGTTCTAGAATGTAGAAAATAAATCACTAAACAAAACAACATTGAACTAGAGGGTGTGTCCAAACTTTTGATTGGTACTGTAGATCTCTTTTTCCATATGTACTTTTTTACCTGCAAACGTAGGAGGTAGTCCACTGTGCTAATAATGATGTTGACAGTGGTTGTATTTCCTGTTTGAGTTCGCAAGAAATTTTGGAAATCTGTCGAGAGTTTGCAAAACTATCATGAGAAATTGTGTTTTCTAACTCCGATACAACCAAGCAGATTTTAACAGACACAGGTCGTGAAAAACATTGCGCATTTACTGTTGTACTTTACTCCAACTGAAAGTGGGGTAACATTTTATTGAAGAAAAAAAGAAAAAAAAAAAAGACAGGACACATCATTGTAATGAATGTCGAGCAATAATAACAGTACAAGAATCTTACCATCATTGTGGCCCTCACATAAAAGCTGCAAAAACCTAAATAAATCCTTTGTAAATTCATCATTTTGTAGAACTTTGGAGCCTTGAAAGAAAACAAAAATGGAAAAGTTACTGAAGCGTGTTAAAAGCTTATAGCTTTCAACATGAGTGTCAAGCAAGCATGATCAATTGCTTCACTAGAACCTCACAGCCCCCAACATAAGGAACTTTAGATTGCAGGCTTGCAGCTGCATCCAAAGAGCCGACGAGAGAAGGAATTGCTTGGAGATTAATACGCACAACTGAAGGAGTTTTCTAAAAGCTGGGGTTAGCAAGGTTTCTTTCACAATCATCACACAGTATATGTACTGTACACATATACTAATGTTGTAAATTGTCACAGCAAGTGTGAATCAATATAAGAAATTACAACAACGATTTCCTTGTATATGTCAAATTGGAAGGAATAGTGTTAATACACTGTTATATACAGAATACTATGTCAGATTTGTGAAAGTATACACAAAAACCAGCTGTGTGAAATAGGCCCCAGATTGTTTTGATTCATTTCATGGCTTTGGACAGAATTTGACCTGGAATAGAACGATGATCTCTAAGAGAATGCGATATGACAAGTGCTTAGTAATGTTAAAAAGGCTGAACTCACCAGCCAATGAACACATTATATTCTAGTTTAGTACCAAGATAAAGCTATGTAATTATACTGCCTGTTCTTTTAGCTTCATTCTATGTCATGTGTTATCATGCATGAACCTCTGCAGGACAGCCTACTAAAACAGCACATCCAGGTCAATGTAGGGAAAAGGTCAAGAAAAGGTGATTTTTAGATGGTCACATGCGAAGTGAGAGCAAAGCGGAATGAGGAGTAGCTAAACGGTATTTACCCCGCTCACTCACGTTGACTGCCATCCAAGAATATAAAATGATAGAAGACACACAAAGAAAGCAGACATAAGCAAAGGAGAAGACACTGGAATTTAGACAAAAATGAGAGAATGTGACAATTTGTAATAAAAGAACATGCAGTTACTGTTGATGTTACATTAGGTTAGAAGGAGATTAGAAATGTGTTAGATGGAAAGCTGGTCAGGGAAATTGCTTACAGCAGCACATAGCGCAGCATGTTTCATTAAGCTGTAATACAGTTAGATTTATAGGAGAATTAGTTGAATCAGTTTAGTGATGAGGAAAATACGTCATTGTGCAACTAACAGTAAGGATCTGCTTTTATTTCTAATATACTGTAGTGTGCAAAGTCATATGAGGTATATCATGTTATGATGTGTTATTCTTCATTGTTTTCCTTTGAAACTCTTGTTCATAATCTCTAATGCAAACCTAGCCAAACAACAACCACCCTTATATTATTGCATTTTGTGTATTAAATCTTTAGATATACTTTGGCCAATATAAAGAAATTGCAGTAGCTTTTACCTTTTGATTGTAATAAGTGGTTTGCAGCATTTTTTTTTTCTTTTTGTTAGCCACAGTGTGTTAGATATAGTTGGAAATTAAACAAAACATGATTATGGTAAAAACATATTTTATAATATAATTTTCTTGAATTGTTAGAGAATTTCACAATCAGTGCTGGTTTAACTGAGGGGAAAAATAAATCATTTAAAATATATTATTATTATTATTATTATTATTACTACTACTACTACTACTAATAATAATAATAATAATAATAATAATAATAACAATACAAATATTAAATCAACAACAATAATAAATTACTAAATCATCATGTATTATCCAATATACAGGGTTGCAGGGGGGCCTAGAGCCTATTCCATTAGACTTAGGGCATGAGATGGGGTACATCCTGGACAGGGTGCCAAGTCAACGCAGGATACACACACACTCACTCACAACTACAGACAATTTGGGAACGCTAAATAGCCTAATCTACATGCAAAATCAATGCACACAAACCTGAGGCAGGAATCAAACCCAGACCCTGGAAGTGCAAGGTGACAGTGCTAACTACTAAGTCATTATGCTGCGTAATAATAATAATAATAGATGCTGATAGATCGTTTTGGATATTTGTGTTTCAAATTGCATGATTTGCATTTCCCCCCCCTGGTGTGGGTTTTTACAAACACTAACAATGCTAACACTATTTATGACTGTGTGGCAAACTTTTCATGTCAGGCTGGAGAACAAAATCCATAGTATAGGTAACAAAATCCACAGTGAACACAGCTTATGTATAGAACACTGGAAACTACCAGGCATTACAGGTAGATTACTTACATTATATTAGAGCTAAAGTTAGCAGGCTAGCTTCATATATCAGCAAATGAAGATAAGTAGTGTCTCAGGTGAAACCTTTACATTCACTGAGTGGTCTGATGCATGCAGCGCGCTGTGAGATTATAGCAGAGCAACCATTTCCCCTTTAACCAGAGCTTGTATTTTAGCTAGCAATCTAGCTAATGTTACGTGACTTTTTCATTCTGTAGCTCATTTTTATGATACAACTGAATAAGCACAGATGCACCAGTACGCTGGTGTTTTATTGCCCCTGCTGCTTGATCACACAGTCACTGGATGAGATATGCAAATAATAACTGCTAAAAAATAAATAAATAAATAAAAAATCTTAAGAGATTTTGTGCTTTCATCAAGTAAAGGTTTTCAGTATCTTTAAGAATCACACTAAATAAGATTGAAAACCTTCATGTGCCACCCATAGGTTTTCTGGTGAACAGTTTTGAAGCTGAAATGTGGGAGCTCTGGTGGTCCCGATCATGGCAGGAACTGACTCCGTCTAAACCCCCCCAGTTAATCTATAAATAGGAGTCTGTATTGGGTCTGGCTGTTGGTTGGAATGTGAATACTTACCTCAGTCACTACAAGCTAGCTAGATTAGCTTTAGGTGGCTAACTTTAATTTATCATTCATCCATACCCTTAACATCATCCCATGTCAACTCCTACATTTCTTGTGGTAAGTTAATCTACAACAATTCCAATTAGCTGGTTAGCAAAAGCGATGCATAGCAGACAGCTAGCAGTTGGCCCGGGCCCCATTTAATATGTTTATGGCTTAATGTAATTACATTCATTTACAGCTTAATGTACTTTTAACTGATGTGTCGCATAAAAATTCACCCCTGTACAGTTGTCATCAATGGGAACTCTAGCTATGGAGACCAAAACTGTTTATTTCTTTTGTAAAGTTGGAAATTTAAGCATGGGAGTCTATGGAGATTGACTCACCTTCGGAGCCAGCCCCCAGTGGACATTTAAGGAACTTCCATGTTGGATTCATTTTTCAGGACCAGAGGTTGCCCCTTGCCTTAAATTTTCTCTAAAACTTTATTATTTGGCTCATTTAGAATTTTATATTCATCGATGAGATTGTGAATAGCACGTTACGACATTTATTCTGAAATTCTAAATACTTTAACCGTTTGACGAAAGGAAACCCTTTTTTTTTGTATTTAACAAGAACCATCTTCTGGTAGACCATTATGCATGTTAGAATGTCCTTTGTTACAAGTGGCGGCTTGTCCTTATATATGCAGTGGGGCATATATCACAGCCTTTACAACAAATATTACAGCAATCAATGAAAAAAAAATCATATTCACTACTATGTATATTTGACATTCTTATTGACTCTTTTAGTGAACAACAGTTTATTATTGAGCAACAATTCATCACTGCAGTAAATGGTCAAAAATTAAACGTACAAATCACTGTGCCCCGTGGTCACTCACTAAACATTTTGCTTATGAGTGAGAGGCAGGAAAGTCAGTTCATTACCCCTTTTTACGTTATTCCCATGCATATTCAAAGTAAATCAGTTTGGTAAAAAATCATTCAACAGTAACCTTTAGCAGTGGTTCTCAAGTCCGGTCCTGAAGGACCTACTGCCCTGCACATTTGAGTGTTTTTCCTGCACTATCACACCCACTTCAGTTCAGAGAAGGTTGTTAATTAGCTGATTTGTTAAATAAGGTGGGCAGGGAGCTAAGAAAATTCTAAAATATGCAGGGCAGATGGTCCTCCACTGGTCTATAGCATAGGTCGTCACGATCAACGTTGTCGTGTCCCACCAAAATTTATGGTAACAAGTCACTCCTGCTTGTTATTTTCTTATTTCAGTGAATCTCCCATTTAAAATAGAAGAAGCCAAATATGTAAAGACTATGTGGACAATATAGTTGTAGCACAACACTGAGAAAATAAGCACAAGCAGTGTGGTTGTACATCTGAAAGGAATATAATGGCCTGGACTTACCTGAACCTTCTTCGGTCACCATTCCAAGGCTCTCTGCCTTCTTTTGTCTCTCAAATGCATTCAGATCCAGTACACTGAAACGTGCAATACATTAAACCACATACAATAAAATACTGTAAAGCGATTGTGAAGTAAAATGGGAGAAAGCACGTTTGAAAAATCTTATATACCTGCAAGACTGCATTAGCCAAGATAAACTTTTGAAAAACCCAGCATCCCTTTTTTCTTTCAGGTAGTCCAGCATTTTCTAAGGACACAATGTATATACTTTTGTAATGTAAAACAAAAAATATTGACATAAATTGCTTAAAAGTTTCACTCTAAGCCTCTAAATGAAAGTGGATTGAGTTGCACCGATGTACCTGCTGAACAACAACATTGCCTCCATTGAGAATAGAGATACCCAGTTTCAGAGTGAATGTCACCATAGGGCCGAGTCGTCCTGAAACAAAATAGCAAGGTTGCATTGTTTATGTGTACTTTTAAGATATCAGCAAATTTAGTGAGCCTAAATGTGAATTTTAAAAAAATTATGAGATAAAGAATAGTTTGAGAAACAACAGGAAGGTAGCAGTTGGATTTACCTTTGCTAGCACTGATCATCTGGAGCACCATCTCAGCTGCTCCACGAGCATGTAGCCTAGCCTGCTGATACAGAATTTTTTGCTTCTCCATCTCTTTTTCCTGTGATGAAAAATGTGCATACAGAAATCAGATCTGTAACCAGTTGGCAATTTGGCTACATTTATGAAATTCAATTAATCACCTCAGCTATGTTGTTGGAAGAAGCATATGACAAATCATGACTGAATAGACATTGGATGCATCAACATGTAGGTAATTATCATTCGTGCTGAACTAGATGTTTAACAATTCACATACACTTATACAATTATACAATTAAGAACAGCCTGAACTGCTTCCATAAGTCTGTATAAATGTTAGCTTGTTTGGACGGTCATCCTATCCCAAGCCAGATTTGACAAGTGGACAGGTGTTAGTGTCAAGCGATGAAGAATGTTGCAACATCTAGGGGTTTAATCACTCTAGACAACAGAGTAATGGGATTTCAACCATGCACCTTCCATGCATAATTTCTTTGACAGTCAAACTTTACATTCCTGTCTTTTTGTGTTCTTAAATAATAAATAAAAGATACCCGGCTTCACGCGTACCTCAAATGTCTTTTCTTTTCCTTCTTCTTCCTCCTCTTCTTCATCCTCAGCACAACTCTACAAAAATATTTTTTTATATTTAGTTCTCACTTGTGCGCAATATGCTTGCAATTGATTTAACAACAGAACAAAAGAAATACCTTCGCCATCATATCTGCATACGCAATATACAAGGGATCTACTTCCAGGACACTAGAGAATAGAGACAAAAAATACATAAACTTAACCATTCTTTTTTTTTTTTTTTTTTAGAATAAAACTCATGGGTTCCTCATGGGTATGCATGTGGAGGATTGTATGAGACCTTCTCTCAGTCAGGGCATTATGACTGAAGTGGAGGATGAGCTGGTTAAGTGGGTCCGGCTCGACCTCAGCCTCTGCTTCCTCCTCTTCCTTTTCCGCAACCATGGGGGTTTTCTGCAGGCAGAGCCACACAAGTCACACAAGCCTTCAGCCCACATTTCACACATACACATGCTCATCCTTCACTAAAAACAATGACAACAACAACACTTAAGACATTTCCATTTCTCTCTTACAACAGTCTCTCACTCAGACACTGTGAGAACCACTGACTCACTCGCTATACTGTCACGGAGCAAATCCATAGGCTTAAGCTTTGAACACAAACACACAAAGACAAAGAGCACATTCTATCATATTTCAGCACAACGGCTTCCTCAAACAAGACTTATACACCATTCTTTACTCAGGCCTTCTCATACTTTTTCATACCTTACCATTCGTTTGAAACAAGGTACCTGCTCTCTACTGTCTCTACACACAGTATATTCATGCTTTCTGTCACTTTTCAACTGAGACCAGCTTGTTCACACATAACTCACATGCAGTTTTTATTTCCACTTTCACATGATGGCAAAATCAATGAAATGTTACTTAAGATCGTGTCTCTCTTCTCTGGACCTGGGGAATAGTACGATGTACTTATGGTACAGGATAAGCACATCTGATTCAATTCCAAAAGTAATATTTATGTAATCATTTATACAGTCATGTGTAAAAGTTAGTGCCCCCTCTTTTAATTCTGTGTTTCTTTTTTGTCTGTGTAAATACATAATTAAAAAAAAAATCATCTGATTGTAGCGGGTCTTAGCCAAATACAACCTCAGATGAAAAACAACATATAACTTATTTTATCAGAGTCATTATTTTTTTAAATAAAAAAAACATGCATGCAATACTGCTTCAACAGGATTTAAGAGGGTAAGTTGCAGCCAGTTGTTTAATTGATCAACCGAAGTTATGGCAGTTTGCTGGTTTGGGGCATTCAGGTGTGTGCTAAGAAGGCACACCAAATAAACATAAAACTAACTTTTACACATGACTGTCTGAAAACATATTTAAATCCATGAAAATAACCCTTCTCCCAGTAAATTATGTCATTATTTATATGTTGACATAATTGATTATCTATGCGGATCTCTTATATAAAAATGGAAATGTGCATGTTGTTAAAATCTTACTCAGGAATAAACAACCAGGTCTAAATGAGGTCAAAAGTTTGTTTTGTCCAGGTGAAGGCCAGAGTTGAGAAGCACTTCTTTAGGTGACATGCCAGAAAAGAGCATGGCCATTGCCTGATGTGATGCTCCAGGACTCTGTCCAGGGGATGATACCATTAATGTATCAATGACCAGCTCATGAAAGGCATGCAATGTTATGTGCTCATACATTAATGAAAATGGCAGTGCAGTGCGTGTCCCGTGAAGCGTAGTGATAGCAGATATTCTGCTGTTTTTTTTTTTTTTTCATAGAAATTAAACTATTTCGCTGAGGCGCATGTTAAATACGAAGACGTTTGTTTAGCTGTTTGAATAATGCTTGAGCTTCACTAGAGCTTAATATACACTATAATTATGCCCTATAACCGGAAGTGCCCTAGTTCTAGAGTAGCTAGTTTATCAGTCAGAACCAAGTTTAAAGGAATACTCAAGATTTTCCACCAAGTTTCTATCCACTTATTTATAGTGTATGTGTATCTGTGATTGCCACTGACATTCATTTTGACTCCTAGTCCAAAAAGAACTAAAAAGATGAGAAATATCTAAACCTTCAGACTTCAAACTCTGTATTTGGCTTTTTGGATATGTCAGTAAGAACAAAAGGTACTCGTGGTAAAAAAAATAAAATAAATAAAAAAGCATATTATTATGATTTTTGGACATAGGCAAAGAAATACAACAGATACACACGATCGCATGTTTTTTTTTAGTTGTTTTCGATTGTTTCTATGTGCCCTATTTTCAATATTTTTCTCAGTTAAAATGAACTAAAATCCCATCCATTCATCTGTCTAGGAACCTCTGTAATCCAGCTAGGGACTGTGATCCATTGGGAATCAATGGAGGGCAAAGGGGACTATATTACAGTCTTTATTCCCATTTGTAGGAGCATGGTAAGACCTCTGGTTAACAAACTAAAATTCAGTCATCATCATATTGCCTATTATGGCTGAAGAAAGGATATTACACTCTAAACTGCACAATGTGCACAATATACAGTATATGTTTATTTTAAAAACAGCACGACAAATAATGGCTAAAATGCTCGGAGCTTTAAGGGCTACGAGTCAGATTATGCATGCGCTTTAGACAATTTTCTTGGCTCTCCATACAGTTTATGCAAATTACATGTCTTTAGTTCATGTTTAGTTAATTTAGTCATGAACTTGCCAGATGTTCCCAAGACAGTGATTTTCAAAGTAAATCTCATTTAAACAAAACAGGATATAAAATGCAGACTGAACAACAGAGGATTTTGTTTTACAGTACCTCATAAAAGCAAGAGACTATTTAGGGCTGAAAAAATGGCAATAACACCAACGATGGTGTTTGATAAGTTGATGTGCTTGCGTGTAAAAAATACAATTTCCTAAATGCCTACATACTTTATGTGCTACAATTAGAACTCGAGTTCTTAGCTCAGGCATTAGTTCTTAACTTCACTGCATATACTGTAATTAACTCAACTTTCAATATGATAGGTGCATTTAAATAAATACAAGTTTTTCACTCCTTTTTGTTTACTACAGGCAAACATGTCGAAAATTCTTGTAGGTGGTATTCATATGTTCACAACAGCTGTACTGTAGTACATGACATTTGAAAAATGCTTGAGTATCCATTCAACACTTGTGACATTTAAAGCAACTGTACTGCCTGCATCTACACAGAGACGTGATTTTCTAGATGAGGTGAACATGCCACTCACTCTCACAACTTACAATACGAGACTTACGAAAGGGAAGACGACACCCAAACAGAGAGGCAGAGTGTCACAGGGCAGACCTGCCCCCTTACCACAGCTATGCTGAGATATACTGCTCTACGCGGCCTCAGGCTCAGCCCAAACTCATGCAGGGCCTGTCTGCTGCGCACACAACCAGCTGAGCCAAACACGGGCCAGGACGAAGACGTGAGGCGAGCAGGAACGCGCTGCCGCATTTCAGCGGGCAAGGTGCTGGCCGCAGGGCAAACAGTGACAGAGAGGGCACCAGCGGGCACACACGGCACACAGGGCAGCGCCAAGGCTGGCCCAGTACTTACTGCCAGGTCCTGCACTAGCTTCTCCTCAAAGGAGTACTCCTCTGCTACTATCCAAAGTTTCTGATAGCCCATGAGGAAGAGGTTAATAGAGCGATGCCTGAAGATTCAGGGGAAAGGGAGGTTAGGAAGGATAGAGGCAGGGTAAAAGAAATGAGGGGGGGAAATGGGAATAGGAAAAGGGGTGCATTCTGGGAGGGAGTGAGAGAGATGTACAGCCCATGGCCTCATCTGATTGGCCACCTCAATAACTGAGTGAGGTACACCTAGGAAATCAGCACAGTTCAAATATAAGTGAGTGAAAATTAGTCAAGGATTTTTATTTTTTTTTTCTGGTTTCTCACCTATTCCTACATTTATTGTAACAAGCTGCTTTGCCTAAATACTCACCATATCAAATGTTTATATGGAAAGTTTATTAATGTAACAGTAAAGGACAGCACTGGAAGGTGACCATTCAGAATGGCAGTATAAATTGAATGCTTGTGCTTTTAGTCCTTGGGTTGGAAAATGGACTGGAGGGAGATGTTGGAATCATGAGGTCTTTTAGGCTCACTTTACCGTTAGCATGGAGAACAGACCGTCAAAGCTGGAGGTTTGGTACAACTTTTCCAGCCAAACGTACCCATAGCCATTCAGGAAGTAATTATTATTTTTGAATCTAAAGTGTATTATAGAGACAACAAAGAGGAGACATGTTTTAGACCTAATAGGAAAGGTGTATGGAATGGCCTGTACTGAAACACTGGACATTTCACATTGTCAGACAGGATATTAAAGGCAAACATGGTTTGGATTAGAAAATAGGTCTATAAATAACAAGAGCAAATATTACAATTGGACATTTCTTCTAACGTAAATACAGTGCCCTCCATAATTATTGGCGCCCCTGGTTAAAATGTGTTCTTTAGCTTCTAAAAAAATCTATTTTGTTCTAAATAACATAGGACCACAATGGGAAAAAAGAGGAAATTCCAACGTTTAACTCAAGTGCATTTATTCAGTGGGAAAAAATCCCACATTAAGAAATAATTCTTTTACATCAAATCATGAGTGCCACAATTATTAGCACCCCTGATGTTTAATACTTTGTACAACCCCCTTTTGCCAACAAAACAGCACCTAATCTTCTCCTATAATGTGTCACAAGATTAGAGAACACAGAAAGATGGATCTTCGACCATTCCTCTTTGCACAATGTCTCTAAATCATCCAGTGACAAGACTCCTCTCCTCTTCAGCTCACTCCACAGGTTTTCAATGGGGTTGAGGTCTGGGGACTGAGATGGCCATGGGAGGAGCTTGCTTCTGTGTGTGGTGAACCATTTCTGTGAAGATTTGGCCACATGTTTTGGGTCATTATCTTGCTGAAAGACCCAGTGACGACCCATCTTCAGCTTTCGGGCAGAGGCCACCAGATTTTGCTTTAAAATGTCCTGGTATTTCAAAGCATTCATGATGCCATGCACCCTAACAAGGTTCCCAGGGCCTCTGGGAGAGAAACAGCCCCACAGCATCACCGATCCCCCCCCATACTTCACAGTGGGCATGAGGTGCTTTTCTGCATACTCATACGCCATACCCACTTAGAGTGTTTGTTGCCAAAAAGCTCTATCTTGGTCTCATCTGACCAAAGAACACGGTCCCAGTTGAAGCCCCAGTACCGCTTAGCAAACTCCAAACGTTTGCGTTTATGATTGTGACTGAGAAAAGGTTTTTTTCCTTGCATGCCTCCCAAAGAGCTTGTTGGCATGTAGATAGCATCTGATGGTTGTTTTGGAGACTTTGTGACCCCAAGATGCTATCATTTGTTGCAGTTCTTTAACAGTGAGCTTTGGATAATTTTTTATTTCTCTTACCATCCTCCTCACTGAGCGTGGAGGCAAATAAACTTGCGTCCTCGTCCGGGCTTGTTCACTATTGTTCCAGTTTTTTAAAACTTCTTAATGATTCCTCTCACAGTAGATATGGGCAGGTGCAGGTGGGTGGCTATTTTCTTGTACCCACTGCCTGACTTGTGAAGGTCGACACACATCTGCTTTACTTGAATGGTGTGTTCCTTTGTCTTTCCCATGTTGAAGAGTGAATAAGAGAAATGGCCTCTGTGTCATTTCATATTTATACCCCAGGGAAGCAGGAAGTGATAAATTACTAATTAAATGTTCCTAGATACCCTGATCAACTTTGTAAACTACTGTAGAAATGACAGAAAT
The DNA here is from genome assembly GCA_030347435.1 of Clarias fuscus. NCBI lineage: Eukaryota > Metazoa > Chordata > Actinopteri > Siluriformes > Clariidae > Clarias > Clarias fuscus. Next base: position 12,515,923 of record CM059229.1, on the reverse strand, counting down.
ACTTCAATTACATTTATTTTCTAGGAATTGTTAGGGGTGCCAATAATTGTGGAGCAGGTTATTTTATGAAAAATAATTATTTGTTAGTCAGGGACAGGGATTTTTATTTCCCCTTAGATTTCACTTTATATTCACGTTATATTTTTCTACAATTTTCGGGGTGACAATATGCCTCTGTAATAAAAATGTAATTTATTTTAAGGCTTTTAAGACATCTTAACCAGGGGTGCCAATAATTATGGAGGGCACTGTAGGTGGTGAATAGTAAGCCATACAGGTCAACATCAAGAAAGTTTATAGCATGTAATCTAATCTCTAGCATGAAACACACATCTGTTTTGATGATGAACAGTTCATGAAGAAAGTTCCCTCAGCACTCACCTAGGTAGCTTGTAAAGAGGTGCCATGCGGAAACAGGCGACCACAGCACGCTTGCGCTGTTTGGACAGCTGCTTCTGCCATACCAGTTTTTTACACCTGAGAGGCTGCTCGACCTGTGGAGTAACGTCCAGTGTGAAGACTGTAGAGAAGTTTCTTACATTTCAAATATAGTTGAGATAATTTAATGCAATGCATTTGAGGATCTATGTATTCAGGAAAGATGGAGAATTCGCTATGGCAAAATGATGATATGTTTGTCTCTAACCTGCTCAAGATGGAAGACTGCGGATGAGATGCCTTGAATCTTCTCGATGATGTGATCTGTATTTTGCGGCTCCTCGCTCTTCACCTCGACATCCTTATAGAGGTTTAGCTGCCACTGCACTGCCGGGTCCTCTGTCTGTATACCATAGAAAGATGGATTCTCTACTTAACTTATGCCTCATTATCATGTGTATATAATGATCATCCCATTATTATGTGTAACTTGCCTTCTCTTGAAGATGTAGGTTCTGTCTAAGTTGATCCTTCACCTCGTCATCTGTATCTTTCTGTAAAAGCCAAAACATTTAGTATTTGCCTTCTAAAATGTTAAAATACAGGGTGGGCCATTTATATGGATACACCTTAATAAAATGGGAATGGTTGCAGACTTTTATCTTTGGGGTCATCTGAAGGCAATTGTGTATGGTGTGAAGATATGAGATGTGAAGCACCTGAAACTACGGATACTGGAAGCCTGTGCTGGCATTTCTCCTGCGGTGTTGCTATCAGTGTGTGAAGAGTGGGAGAAGAGGGTTGCATTGACAATCCATCACAATGGGCAGCACATTGAACACATTTTATAAGTGGTCAGAAACTTGTAAATAACTCATGAAAGAATAAAGTTACGTTAAAACCAAGCACACCATTGTTTTACTTGTGAAATTCCCAATAAGTTTGATGTGTCACATGACCCTCTTCCTATTGAAAAAAAACAAAAGTTGGATCCAAGATGGCCGACTTCTAAATGGCCACCATGGTCACCACCCATCTTGAAAAGTTTGCCCCCTCACATACTACTAATGTGCCACAAACAGGACGTTAATATCACCAACCATTCCCATTTTATTAAGGTGTATCCCTATAAATGGCCCACCCTGTAGTTAAAAAAGAGTTATGTTAAAAAATATTTAAAACACATCTACGGAAAGTTAGCTCAGGGTATCAGTTCCTCATAACAGCTTCTCACCAACAGCTCACCGAATATGACTAATTGCTGACACCCATGAATCTTTTCATAAAAGTGCAAACCTCACAATATCAATAATTATACTTTTTTCTTTATTAATAACCAGCAGATTATTCATTAGCATTAGCTAGCATTCATTCATCTTCTATACCGCTTATCCTGGTACAGGTTCATGGGGGGCTGGAACCTATTCCAGGAGACATGGACACGAGGTGGGATACACCCTGCCAAATAATCACACGGCAATTTGGAAATGCCAATAAACGTAATCTGGATGTTTTTGGACTGTGGGAGAAAACCGAATTACCCGGAAGAAAACCCACCAAGCATGGGAACAGCATGCAAAATCCAGGCACTCAGACCCAAGGCAGGAATCAAACCCTCAACCCTGGAGGTGCGAGGCCACCGTGCTAACCACTACACCACTGCGCACAAATCAGCTGACACCAATCAGACTCGAGAATTTAAAATGGTTAAAATCAGTTAGTGTATCCAGATAATGTCAGCTGAATGTGAAATTAAAGCCATGCTCACCAGACTGTAGCGAATCTTGGCCAGAGAGATGAGCTCCTGGTCTCCCGCCGTGCACATGTTGAGGCCGACCGGCAGCAGTTTCTTATGAGCTGCCACAATTAAAGATGTCTGAACAGAGTACAATTCTCTTTTTCTCTTCTTTCCTCTCCTCTCCTGATCCTGGCCTCCTGACTGTAACACATTACATGCATACATGTTTTTTACTGGATGCTGTTCATGATTAAGCATGGAGGCATGGGTTCATTTACTTAATTTAATTTAATCTCTTTCAAGGCATAAGAATGTACATTCCACGTAGCACATGTTTAGTCTGATTAATTCTATCATCAGTTTTGTAATGGTCTCAAATTTTAATCTCGAATTTTAATCAAGCAGTATACCTTTTTAGCTATAGTGTACACACAGATCAACCACAACGAAAGCCATTATGCCCAGTATTATGCAGGTTGCCTCTTGCAAGAGGTCAATGCTTATGGTGCTATGGATTGCTGTCTGTTTGTTTGTCTGGCGCATTCCATGGGTACTTAATTTGTGTATTTTGATTCTTCCCGATCGATGACTGGAAAGATTTGCGAGTATCTCACCTTTGACATCTTGGTCTTGGTGTCTCCAGTGAGGAAGGCAAGGTTGTTGATTTCATTCTGCACCACAAAATTTTGCTCCTCCCTTTTGAAATTCTGTAAAGAGCAAGAGATATTGTGAAAGTCTGTAGATCACAATAATAATTTTAAAAAATCCATCAGAAGTTGAAGATCTTACATGAGATTTACACCAGAGAATGAAAATCTCAGACACCATTTTGAAGAGCTCTGTTGAATCTGAAGTTGGTTTCTTCAGCCATTTGGACCTGAGAGAGGGTTCATGACTCAAGACACTGCCTCCACATTATGGGCTTTACTTATCTCGCTTTTTTTTAAAATTCATATTCACCACTATATATATTGTTTTTCATAAAACCTGCATTTTTCACAAGTGTCATCTCTTAAGGAGTTCTAGCTTTCATTTATATCTTTGTGTTCGATTCAGTGCTTAATCAGTGATGTAACAGTGCTGATACCTGTTGTTGTCCACGTAGCGAATGAGCATGGGGTAAAAAGCGTACAGGTCCCTGCATAGGACAGCAAACTCATCCAGGATCTGCAGCTCGGCCTCCTGCGTGTCAGCCTTGCTCTCAGCCCTTATCATCTCTTCCTCAGCCACGACCTTCACTGTCTTCTTCTTCAGCTTCTCCAGTGTGGGGAGGAAGTGAGTTCGTAAGAGGTCTCCTCCGGCCTTGCTAATGATTGGCTGTGTGTACACTGTATGGAAATAAGATTCTTGCATTGGAGCCAATCACTTTGTATATGAATTTATGAGTAACAAAATGTGTTCTCTACCTTGTCTGCCCCAGAAAAAAAGAAGCAAGAAAAAAGTATGATGAAAACTGAATGAAGAATGTCTCTATGATAATACTGTTAAAAATTCCATATATGGTATTGACATAAAATACAGTATAGTTAGTTCATTGATGCTCTCATGAAGGAGTAATCCCCTGCACGGGTAGCTCATTGGTTATGGTGCTGGACTACTGATCGGAAACCCCAGAACCACCAAGCTGCCACTGCCAGGTACGTGAACAAGACCCTCAATTGCTCATGTTTATAATCAGATTAAAATAAGCAAGTTGCTTTGGATAAGTGTCTGCCAAATGCGGTTAATGTAAATTGCTGAACCCTTCAAGTCAGATTCTCGTAAACAGCCTTTCAATAGTGTCGTTCCACTGGCATAGAGCCAGTACAGTAATTAAACTATCAACAAATAATGATTTTTCAAAATAAATTCATTGATGAATTCGATGAAATGAAAAGGATGGATACATTTGCATACATTTGTGTTGCTGCATCTGCTGATTTATTTATTTATTTATTTTGCATGCAATTTTTATTTCCTGTGAAATCATATGAAACTTTTATATGCCATCAACATTTGCCTGTTGGGTGGGTTGCATATGTATATTTACAGTACTGGGCAAAAACCTTACGCATATGTAAATAACTGCTGTAGACAAGTTAGAGAAAAAAAGGGTGTAAAAAATACTATTAAAAAAATAAAAACATTAATTAAGAAAACAAAGTCGATAATTGATATGAAGACACTTTGCATGAAATATAGTCTCAGGTACAATTTGTGCAGTTTTCATATCAAATCAAATCACTCATTCATCGTCCATATCGCTTTACCCTATGTTCAAGGAGGCTTAGGGCACGAGGCGGGGTACATCCTGAATGGGGTGCCAATCCATCGCACGGCACAGACATACACACTCTTACACGCTTATTTACACACCACGGGTAATCTGGGAACGCCAATTGGCCTAATCTGCATGTTTTTGGACTGTGGGAGGAAACCGGATTACATGCACACAGACCTTGAGGCGGGAATCGAACCCTCGATCCCGAAGGTGTAAAGCGACAGTGCTAATTACTACACCACCGTGCCACCCAAATCAAGTCATATCCAAGTTGTTGTTTTTTTGTTGTTTTTTTATAAGGAAATTAGCTGTTTAGTTTTACTGAACATCTTGCAGAACCAGCAACAATCATAAAATAAACATGTATAATAAAGTTTGTCAAACAAAAAAAGACAGTATTGACAATCTCACCTGCAAGCCTTTTCATCCAGGAGGCTTCATCTATACCCAAGTTATTGTTGAGAATCTTGAGAATGTTGCCTAGGATGAGGCTGAGGTGCTCGGAGGTGACCGTGGTACTGCAGCTCACGTGACTGGGGGAGTTCTCAGGACCCTTTTCCCACCAGTAAGAAAGATAGTTACACAGCAAGGGTAAAATGACCTCGATGACATGGGGCATCTCCGTGTAGCGAGCCCCAGACTCGGAAATGTCGTGGATGTCTTTCATCAGGCCGTCTAGACGTGGCATCTCAGGACACATCTCCTCCACAGTATCAGGCATGCTCAGGACTAGAAGACAAGTCCAACATTGTTATAACAATAGGAATCTTCAATGAACTAATCTGAATGATTTGGTTACAAATAACCCATATAAGGATTTACTACAGTATAACACTATGTTCACTCACTTGCTCTCTCTCGTGGCGTTTTGGTGTTGAACACAGAGCGTGGGTTGTGCATGTTCAGATGAGGTTCCAGGAAAGCCACAGGCATCGCTCCCACCAGAGTAGCCAAGCATTCTCCCAGCACAGGAAGCTGCCTGTTTTTTTAATGCAGAACTCAAACATGAATAACTAAGGGAAAAGAGCCAATAGTCTAATTAACAACGCATTTAGAAGGGTACATTACTTTTCAACGTAGATGTTTTTGCCAGTTCCCAGAGAGTACAGGCTGGTCAGAATTCGATAGCAGGACAGTTGAACATCATCCACTGAAATGCAGTGACATAAAACAATAATCATTCTTTCATTTAAGAGAAAACATTTCATTTTCAAATTATGGTAAAAATTAAAATATTGCATTAAACACATGCATTAAAATATTTTAATGTTCTAATGCATGTGATAATCTTAACGCATCACTTTTTAACACAAATTAAACATATGACCAAGTTTGACCCTAGTGGCCTCCCATAATCGCAGCACCCGGCTGTGTGTGATAATAGCACGGTTAACAGAGATAATAAGATGACTGAGGAAACATCGCCAGGTGTGCTAAATAGCAAGTTTCATTATAAAAGGCCTTTAGATGGAAGCTTGGATAAAATCAAAATTCTATGCTTGTGCTACCTTCACGGGAACTATTTTTACAAGAATACATTAACTATAAGCTGTGGGTATGGGTTGCCACACACTATACTATCCCACAGCATGCAGTGCCGGACCCATTTGAGAGATTTTGTCATGCATTTTTTATTACAATCATAATACAAGTAAATTTAAGGAAGTATTTTTAAATTGTGAATAACTGTGATTAATCGTGGACTATGACTGTGATTAACTAGATATGAGTGGGTTTAATGTAGTGGTAATTTCAGTATTTAGCATCATTTGCTTATTATTTAGGTTATGTGATTAATGACCAACTGTTTACTTACACAGCAAGTCTGCCCCAAACTGGTGCTCAGTGATGTGCTGGAAGAGTGCAGTAAGAATAGGCAGCAGTGCTACTGAGGTGTAATTGATGATCTGTGCGACTCCCTTCATCTGGGTGCGAGATTGGCCGAGTTTGCCCAGCTTCAGGTTCTCTACAGTCTTCTCCAAGTCTTCCGCAGCGTTATCAAAGAATGTCCTGACTCCGGCCTTCACCAGCTCAGAACCAGACTTCATCACTGTCCTAGGAAAGCGGACCACATCATCAGCTGTGCGAGCGCTCCAAAATGATTACAATGGTCAAGATTACAAATACAATTCAGGACATGATCAGTTGATCCACTCTGACCATGAGTTATGGTAACAAATTATTGTAGCCAATCTACCAAACAGCATTTTTAGAAGATAGGAAAAAATCGGATATCAGGAAAATCAATGTGAACACAGGGAGGACGTGCACAAACCTCTACACAAAGAGTAACCCGAGCTCTGGATTAAAGCAGCAACTCTGGAGCTGTGAGCTGCATGCTGTGCCGCCCTGTTTTAGCACTTATATAATATAACATAATTACCATGACATAAGAGCTGTCCTATTTAATTTTGAGGAATTACAGTGAAACCTAAACGAAATTTCAGTTTTTCTTGCAAAGGCTAATTTTTTTTTTTGCAGAAAATTTATTCTCTTCATATGCATCTTTAAAAACGCATGTGTAACTATAAACTAAGTTTTTTTTTTTTGCGAGATCTCGCAAACTTTTGCGAGATCTCGCAAACTTTTCTAAGTTTTTCCTAGCTTACATTTTTTTCACCCATATCCTGTTAGCCTTTTTTTTTTTGCCTTGCATTTTTTTTCCTCCAACATTATTTTTTTTCCATCCATGTCCCTTTAGGTACTAGTATTAAGGTAGTATTTCTTATACATACATACATACATACATATATATATTTATATATAAGCTCTTACCTGAAGTCCAGTGAATGTGCCAAGATGTGAAGACAGCTCACCATGGTAGCAGAGTCACTTCCTGACATGGTTGTTACATGTACAAATGTTATTCCAGACCAAGAAGAAATATGATGATCAAGCTGTGAGTAACAATGAAGTCTTATTTTGGCTTACCAAACAGAGAAATCCTATGTCTAACCAGAGAAGCCAGCTTACAGAAAAGACTGTAGAAAAGAGGGGGTCAAAGACAGCAATATGAAAATAAGCACTTGCACTTTCAATTAACTTCTAATGAGCAGTCGTGCCTCGTTGTCTTAATAATTTATCCTAATTATACATGCACATTTTTGCATAAATCAATACAAAAAAGAAACCTGGTGATCATCTCCTTCTCTTTGTTAGAAGCATAACCACTGCTGCTCAGGTTGATGCTGGGAGAAGACAGGAAGTAAAGGCAGTGATTTTTAAAGTACTGGTCAAGCAACGGCAGCAGGACCTGCAGAAAACCAGGCATCAGAATCAGACATATATAAATGACAATAGTTACTTATTATAGCAAATAAGGTGGGTATTTATTTGATATACTGTATGCACAATAAATGATTAGGAATAAATTAAAGTATGTTTAAGAAAATCTATCTGTAGATATGTCAACCCTCAACCTTACCTTTGCGAAGAACTTTATCTCTTGCTCATGAGGTGATTTGTCAGTTTTTCCACTAGTGGCCATGGCCTCTGTAAAAGTTTTGTAAAGGTAAGTTCTCAAATAAGAGGCTCTAACGGAATCCAGTCTAAATGTGCAGACCTGCAGAATGTGCACAACTACCCCAGATAATCATTTCAACATTTTATGTTTCCTTGTCCTGAGAAAAGTTCAGAGACAATTGTATAGGCAGTCAAGAAGGAGTTGATGCTCTGTGTGTACATTTATACCTGTAAATTTAAAGAGAGGAGGCCGAGGAACTGTGATACATGGTGGTCCAGATAGCTCAAATGAAGTACCATCATCACACTATCTGATGCTGTGTGGATACCACAAAACCTTCAGGAAAACTAAAGTACATTTATATTGGCTATAATTAGGGGGTTGTTTTGAATTTGTATTGTATGCATTTTGTTAAGGGTTCGATTCCTGCCACAGATCTGTATATGTGCTTTCTGTATGTGTGTTCAACAAATTCTTGATGGGTTTCCTCTGGGTACTCTGGTTTCCTTCCACAGTCAAAAGACATGCAGATTAGGTTAATTGGTGTTAACAAATTTCTTGTGGTATGCGTGTGTGTGTGTGTGTAGATACTGCATGTGCAATGAGATGGACTGGCGCTATTGTGCCCCACCCCAACTGTTTGCACAAGATAAGTGGTTTCGGAGATGAATGGCAGGCATGCGCCCAACAGGCTAGAAGCCCAAATCTGCCAACCTGGTCCGCAATCTGCCCAGACTCCAGTCCAATCACGCGCCAATGGAATGCGCTAAACAAACAACCCATAGCACCCAAAGAATCTGCCAACATCATGGTACCCCCAGAGGTCTTGCACAGTTATACTCCAAGGAGGGCAGCTGTGGAAGCCAAAGCCTAGCTGATGTCATGGTTGACTGGTGTATCTGTTCTTTTCTCAGTTTGGGATAACATGTGTAAATTAGTGTTTATTTTATTCATTTGAAAGAATATAGTGAGTAATTATTATGACTTAAATTACTTATAATATTGATAATTGCATCTTTTAGTTCCAGGTACTCCGGTTTCCTCCCACAGTCCAAACACATGTAGGTTAGGTTAATTGGTATTCCCAAATTGGCTGCAGTGTATGAATGAGTGTTTGAGTGAGTGTATGTGTGTGTGCCCTGCGATGGGATTGGCACCCTGTCCAAGGTGTACCCCGCCTTGTGCCCTAAGTTTCCTGCGATAGGCTCCAGGCCCCCCGTGACCCTGAATACAGGATTAAGCGGTATAGATGATGAGTGAGTAAATGCATCTTTTTTTTAACAAATGTTCTTTATGTTACAGTAACTCACCTAAATGGGCTATGAATTCCTGTGCTGAGTCTACGTAACTCAACAGCCTCTTTAAGAATTTGTAGGCGATCCTCTTTTCCATAGAGGAGGAATCCTGCTCCAAGTCCTTCAAACCTCTAGTGAGAAAAATCAGTAGATGGTCAATACAATAGATACCCAACATGCATCATTACTGTATGGTGTGTTCATGACAAAACGCATAAACTATACACAAAATGCTTGCATCAGCAAAGATACACACATAGAAGAAGAAGAGCTTGCAGAGACACACATACAGTACCTGCTTGTTGCATATCCATTGACCTGCAAGAATTTAAAGAGCTCTTGAGCCTTTTCCCTGTCTCTGAACTTCTCCTTTGCAGTCAATGTGTCATAGGGTACCAGCAGTGGGTGAGTCCCACCTCCTGCAATTAGAAACACACCTCATGTGGTACATTGTGAAACCTTAGAGTATACAGGCATGCCTCTGAGCAAACAATACTACCTTTGCTGCTTAGTTCCATTTTCTTTTTCTTCGCCCAAATATTGTGGTAATTTTCTGCGACAGACTCTACCATACTCTGCAGACAGTGACGAAAGATTATGAATATCATGAGATTATACTACATGGAAACAATAATCGTGCATTGTGGAATTTCAACAAGCATGTATGGGAATGATTGTTCAAGTGTTTGGAAATAGGTTACATCAAAAGACTACATTGTAGATTTCATGTAGTCTGGTATGGATAACATACTTTTGTTTTCATTTACATATATACATAAACATTTATACATATGCATATTTTTTTTAATAAGTTCCTCAGTAAATTAAACATGCTAAAGCAGCTCAGAAATAAGTGTAAAAATCTATTACCAAAAAGTATTTTTTACTCGCAAGAAGCCTGGATCCTATCCCAGGGGACTAGGTAAGGGTCTACCCTAGAAAGGGTGCCAATCCAAGCATGCACACATTCACATACTACAAGCAACTTGGAAATGCTACTTAGTCTAATCTGCATGTCTTTGGACTGTAGGAGGAAACCAGAGCGCCTGGAGGAAACCCTCCAAGCACAGGAAGAACATGCGAACTCCCCACACACAAACAGACCCGAGACAGGAATCAAACCCTTGACCCTGGAGGTGAGAGACCACGGTGCTAACCTCTATGCAACAGTAAAATAATACAGACTAAAACCAAAACTTACCTGTAGCTCTCTAGACAAGGTTACATTATCCAAATCCACTGGTACTGGATGAAATCTGTCTCCCTTTAAAAAAAAAACACATGCATCAAATACATCTCAGCTAAATATTTTTTGTTCATTTTGAGCTTTTATATTTCCTATCGTATTCTTAATCTTGAATCGTCCTACATGAGAAGCCTCCGAGATCTGTTTCTCTGCCTCGCGCTGCTGTAACATGGCCTCCCCTTCTTTGGTTCTCTCAATGGTCCATCCCATAGCCAACATGCTCTTCAGAGATTCCTTCACTGGGTAGCGGTAGGTTTCTCTCTCCTAAACCATTCCCAACACATTAAGGGTTATTGCTTTAACATCTGTCTGAATAATGGCTTTACACTGGATAATTTTAGAACAGCATGCATACCTTCTCACTCAGTGATTTATATGGTTTCAGGAGAGGGTGAGTTTTGGCTTGGTCATCCACTTTCTCACCCGCAGTCCAGCCTAGTGATAACTGTCAGATGACAGAACATCAGATCATATGCATCCTACACTGGGTGTTTATTTATGTAATTCTGCACAGTTAACGCCTGAAATGTTGAATGCTGAAATGTTGTATCATGTGAACAGCCAGTAATTTACCTTCTCAGAAGACCACTTCTCATGGCAATGCTCAGCATATTTGCTGGCGATGTAATCCAATTTTTCAGGCAGTGAGATGCTAAAAATAGACAGAGTTATATTTACAAGCCTGCATTGTTATAAATAATAGAACGTTTGTACTCTTTGTAATTGATTTAAAGTTTAATTTAATCCAAAAAAAAAGTTTTCAGATTTTAATTTCTACAATACTACTCTTATGAAGCCGAAAAGCAAGCATGCACAAATTCAGCCTGAGCGGTCTGGAATTCCAGGTGGATTTACTATTACACTTCAGTGCTTACTTGGCAGTGCTGATAGGCTTGGGATCAAAGTTTCCTTGGGCATCCACAGAGACCTGCTTCACCAGAGTTGTAGTTGGGCTCATGTCTACGTAATCAGGCGGGAGGGCTCCACTTATGGCACTTAGACACGTCATAGCCATTTTAAAAAGCTCGGCGTCATATTTCTGCAGGAGAGATTACGGAAGGAAAGGTAGTGTAATGAGGGCTGCACAGCTGTGCTGTCCCAGTCTATGAATAGTAAGCAGGGGTAAAGGCTGAGTGAGCACATAGACTCCTTGGAGACAAACATGGTGTGAGTTCTTGTAAAGGAAATAATTTACTACTGTATTTGCTTGACTTTTGATTAAACAAGTCCATTACAGATACAAGTGAGCATGCAGGAATGTCTCAGTGATTCTGGGTGTGCAGCTCAGGCCTACAGAAGGTTCAAGACTTGGACAAAGGCTAAATAAATAAATAAATAAATAAAACTGCAAATTAAGAGGTTAGAGGTTTTTCTTTGAAGTATATATAAGAAAAATGTTCCAACTGTACAGTAATTTATAAAATACAAAATTGGATGTAAAATGCTATCTGGTTTGCTGATGGACTGTTCAGTACCTTCTGAGAGAGAGCATCAAAAAGACCCCAGAAGAGTTTCTTGGTGAGATGGAGCTCCTCATCTGATGCCATGCCATAACTTCCCAGGCCTGAGGGCAGGCAGTAGTATTTCCAGTTCTGTTCATAGTGATTGGTCAAAAGCTACAATGACAAAAAAAAATGCATGTTACCAAAAAAAAAAAAAAAAAAAAAGAATAAGAAGAATTAATGCTTTATATAGCAGCATCGTAGTTCATCATTGATATGAGGCCATGTTCACCATATCTACAAGAAGATTCCATTCTTTTAATTTTAATAAAAAAAATTATTCTGAAATCTCTCTACTCCTAATAAGATGGAACCCTTACTGTACTACCTGGTGTCAAAGCATACTAATGTGCACTTGCAGCCATAATTATATGTGGCACACTATTTTGAAACATCTCATGCTCCAAGTATATTAAAATTTTAAATACATTGAACAAAAGCTACATTTTAAATGCATTCATTATAGTTTTACATGATCCACTGGAAAAACCTCAACTATACAGTCAAAACCAGCAGTTCACAGTACATACTGTACACCTTAGCCAAAAACATTTCCCCCCATTTTCTGACATTCAATCCTAGTCTCGGGTCAGTTAAGATCAGTGTTTTATTTTTAAGGAAATTAAAGTTTTACTTCCGCTTATATTTCTTTCCTCACATTCCCATTGGGAATACAGTTGATCAGTATGTGCAAATATTGTCTTTAAATTGTTGTAACTGTGTCGGGTTTGTAGGCCTCCTTTCTCGCACACAGCTTTTTCACTTCTGCCTTTCCTATTTTTCTATCGGATTGAGGTCAGGGCCACGCCAAAACCTCAACGTTGTTGTCCTTAAACCATTTGGAAACAACATTGGAAGTATACCTGGGGTGATTTCCCATTTTGAAGATCCATTTGTGACCAAGCTGTATAGTGCATCCGGAAAGTATTCACATCTCTTCACTTTTTTTCACATTTTGCTATATTACAGCATTATACCAAAATGGATGAAATTCATTCTTTTCTTTTACAAACAATACACCATAGTGACAACGTGAAAGGATTTTGTTTGAAATCTTTTATAAAAATTTATTAAAGATAAAAAAAACGAAGGAAAAAAATGTACTGTACATAAGTATTAGCAGCATTTGCCATGACACTCAAAATGAAGTTTCCCTTTCCACTCATCATGCCTGAGATGTTTCTACAACTAGATTGGAGTCCATCAGTGGTGAATTCATTTGATTGGACATGATTTGGAAATACACCCCTTTCTATATACTGTAACGTCGCACAGTTAACAGGGCAAGTCAGAGCACAAACCAAGCCATTAATTCCAAAGAATTGTCTGTAGAGACAGGATTGTATTGAGGCACAAGTCTGGGGAAGGGCACAGAAAACTTTCTGCAGCACTGAAGGTCCAGATGAGCACAGTGGCCTTCATCATCCATACATGGAAGAAGTTTGGAACCACCAGGACTCTTTATAGAGCGGTCCGCCTGGTCAAAGTGAGCAACTGGGGGAGAAGGGCCTTAGTCAGGGACGTGATCAAGAACCCGATGGTTACTTCAAAAGAGCTTCGGTGTTTCGCTTTAAAGAGGGAAGAATCTTCCAGGAGAACAACTAATCAACTGAATTTACCACACAGCGATCGGATGATCAAGGATGATCAATAGAAAGAGGACGCACCTGAGCTCAATTCTGAGTGTCACGGCAAAGGCTCTAAATACGTATGTAGATGTGATTTTATTAGTTTTTTAATTTTTATTATAAATTTGCAAAGATTTTAAACAAACTTCTTTCACGTTGTCATTATGGGGTATTGTTTGTAGGATTTAAAGAAAAATACAGGCTGTAACATACAGTAGCAATATGTGGAAAAAGTGAAGTGCTATAAATAATTCTCTGTTTATATATTTGCTATATACTACATGTACATTTCTCAATAGGGATACCTGAATGTTGAAAGGCCGTTTTGCATTAAAGGACATCTCAACCACAGCTAAGTAATATGAGTAATGATACGTCATGTTACAAATACCTGTCTATAAGCCATAGTGCTTATGTGGTTAATCGAATGAGACAGTTCTTGTTTAAAAAGGGAACCAGATTTTTTTCCTGCACAACAAATTAACAGTTTGTCAGATCAGATGGCCAGTAGGTGGTCTAAGTACAATAGGTCTGTTCTGAATAGGAACCACATACTGGGCACAAGTAACTCCATACAGACATACTTTACTTTCATTGAAAGCTTCAAGGTCAATAGATTATCTTACATGAGATTCATTAGATCATATTGAGTGATACAACCAGCTCCTGGGTTGGACCAGAAGGTCACGTCTAGTCCAACTAAAGCATGGTGTCTTTTTTTGTTAGAAAAGAGGCAATTTTCAATACATTTTGTATAACCTCTTATATGGAGGAGCTTTATTGTTAAAACCGTGAGATTCCACACTAAGCTCCTGGTGAATAATAGTAGATAAAGGTACTGTGCCCCTTTCAGAATCCTCCTGAATCAGGATAGGATTGAGCTTTGCTCAAATCCCTCTTTAATTTCCTTCATAAAATCCTTTTATGTGTCATAGCGAAACCCAACTGAGCTGCAACCATTTAGAAGGTGGCTGGTGTAGCTAGTTTAGAGTCAACCAGCATTGCGTACAAGCCTATTTGGAGGCATTACTAAAAATGGTGAACATGGCAGATCAACTGACAGATCATTATCAGCCTTGAAAAGCACTGGTGTCACAGCACAGGAGATGTATGAACCACACTGCATCTTTAATAGAGTCAGTGCTGAGACAGTGAGCTCTTAGTTTTTGCAGATGTTGACCTTCTGGTGGGATTTAGACAACACATATTCAATTATCTTTATACTAAAATTTCTATGGCTTCCAAACACATATTGCTCAAAGATATCCAATCTTCAGAAATCACGACACAACATGGCCACTATTTGCACATGCAATTGAAATAAAAATAGCTCGTGAAAATTTGGGATTATTATTTTGGATCCAATTTACTCAGTTTAATATGGAAGCTAATGATCAATAGCTTATGAGGGATGACTTGTCAGGGGCGAACGACAAAGTAGAGAAGCATGACAGCGTGGGAACGTTCATGACATGACTAAAGTCTTTTGTAGATATTGAACCATAGTGGCAGATGACTAGCTCAGTGTGAGATTGGCAGCAGGCAGCAGGTTGCTGATAGAGTACATGAGGGTAGTTGAGATGTCAAGAGTATACCTATATTTTTGCACCTACTATACAAAATATCATGACAGGTCCATGATGACAGTTGGATCGGGTGACTTGAGAGCCCTTGGTGTGCTTGAGTAAATGTGGATGTGTGATGGTAGGTGTGAAGTACTAACACTTTTTCTTTGGCACTGAGCCTTCCTACTGTACCTGTATATGCCTTACAGATATAGACACCAACTGTATAGGGATAATGGCAAATTTGCACCCCTGGTGCTGGATATGGTATTGATGTGCATTATAAAGAGAAAAGAATGATGTGAACATAAACATACAGCTTTATTTGGAAATGCAATTAAATAATAATGATTAAGTAACTAAGAAAGGCTCACCTTTATGGGCATTTTGCAGTATTCTGTTAGTTGTGGAACATCAAAGACCAGACGGCGCAAAAGCTGCTGCAGCATAGATGGCCGCAGGTGTCTAAGTAGATAAGCAATTAAAGCATATTTATACAGACTCTGGAACCATATACTACAATCCACATGAATGCCTGGATTAGACAATAGCTCTTACTTGCAGATGGCAAGTAGGCACTGCTCTATGGAGTCTCTTTGGGCCTTGGTGAGCGAGCGGCCCTTGGACAGTCTGTAGATCGTGTGAAGCGTGGAGTCCATGAGTGTGGCGTAGTGCTCCGTATGAGCAAAGAGAGATGCACATCGTGTCAGCAAAGGCAGGACAGCTGAACCGATGTACCTGTTCAAGGCCAGTGCTGTCTCTGTGGTGCTCAGCACTTCCTAGTTGCAGTGAAGCACAACACAACTTTAATGAATGATAATCACTCTGATGAAAATCAATATATTGTATTATAAAATGTGTTTTTTAATGTGTTCATTTCTTCTGGGCTGAATAAATTTGGGACCTGTTATAAAGATTCAGTAAGATAATTGTAAAAAATCAAAAATCAAAATCAAAGAAACAAACACTAAACACTAAATAGTACTGAATACTGCCTCATAAATTAAAAAAAAACTCATCATGTTTCATTCTGCAAGTGGAGCTCAGAACATGGTATTACACTAATTGCATTCGACTAAAGGGCTGGAACTCAATTTTTGACCTCCGACTAGGAAAAGAAAAAAGAGAAAGCTGGTAATGAACTCACTGTGTCCAGCGATGCTGAGACTCTGAAATCGGGCAGGAAGCCCACCTCCAACAGGTTTAGCAAGAAGCTTTGGTCCTCAATACCATACACACGGTCCAGGAAGAGCACCATTGGTGACTTGTGCTCGGGACAGAAACTGGCATTCATGTCTGGCTCTGTCACACTGCCATCTGGAAAGACAAAAAAAAATATTTTAGCATGGGGAAGGAATGGAACATATCATATGCAACAGATGTAGTATCAGTAAGGTATGTCTAATCAGAGAAGAATGTTTGGAAAGACTCTATCCGTCCATCAGGATTTAACCTGTTAACCTTGCATGCTCACAGACAAAAATCAACTGGTCCTTGGGTCAAATGTTCTGGGAAACGGTGAGAAAACGCTTGCTATTGCTGAATGACCCACAATATTCCCAAGCAGGAAATGTGTCTAACCTTTGTTGATAACAGGCACTTTGAGTGGTATGCTGATGATGCCCACTAAGTCTTTAGTAGGCACTAGAGAACGCAGGATGGCACGAATACGCAAAGCTTCACCCTTGCCTGTGTTGATTAACTGTGAAACATAAACAACACAATGTTCATACACCGTATGATCCGTGCCTTACTGAAAGTAATTCTCTAAACCAGTGAGCTAAAAATTGGTACAGAAAACAAAGGCTTAAAGCTTTGAAATGAGTAGTTATTTTGTTTCAGTAAAGTTGGGCAAGACTTACGTGCATTTCAGGGGCACAGCGTCCCAGCAGATCAATAAGGCCTGAGTAGAACGACATGATAGAGTTGCCCATGTGTGCCACCTCTTCCTCCTCACCATCCTCCCCAGACCTGTCTCACACACATGCACGCACACAAATACACACACACAACACACAAAGAGTACACATTTAATCAGTCACATTCATGGCTTTCAACTGGAGGTCAGAGGCAGGGCAACAAGAAGTGCATTAGATCAAATCCAATCTCAATGGTTAGACTAAGAGCTAATGGCTTGGGAAAAGTTGCGTCACAGAGTTTTAGAGTACCTGTCTGATATATTTGAGCTGCAATAAATGAATATTCAATGTAAACACTGGTGGCAGACGGGATTTGGGATCTTACACAGTTGCGCCTCCTTCACTGGGCAGATCGAGAGCAGGGTCCTCAGAGATTTTAATGGCTTCCAACATGGCAGCCAACAGACCTTGCCCTCCCTCTCCCCGCAGAGCAGGGCCGAAGCACTCTGGACGCCTGATCAACAACTTAACCACCACATTAGCATTCTCCTCTACACTCTCACCTGAAAAACACAAAAGCAAACATTCAAGTAGCCTGATGCATATCGGTGGTCTCATTAGACCGTGACCATCTATTTATCACATAAATAGACAAGAGCAGGAGATCTGAGATACTGAAACAAAGCGCACCGTTGACAAAGACAGCGAATCGAAGGAAAGACAGGTAACGTTCTCCTTCTATAGGGTTCCAGCCGATGTCAGGGTATCCCTTAGCTACCAGCATGGGGCAGCTCTGAAGTCCACAACCAGCCAAGTATGTCACCACCTGAACATGAATAAGCATCATGGTAACAAGTCTTCTATTTAAAGTCTTTTAGAAAAAAATCCTAATGCAAAACTTTACTGTATATTCTATTCATGCACATTGCATTCCCTTTAATACAGTTTTAGAGCTTTAAATAATACTTGAATGCTATTTAATCATCATATCATGTAGATGTACCTTTTCCAGGTCTGGTTCCTCTAAGGCCAGAGCCAGACTATTGTTATCCATCACTGAGGATGCAGCCACATCCAGAGGAGTGGAGCCCCTCATGGCCGGGCACGCTGTATATAAAAACAAGGCGGTTATATTTTGTCCATTCAGCATGTTAGTATTTTCACCAGCAGGGTGCAGTCTTTTCTCACCTTTGTGAAAATGGCGTACAAAAAAAAAAAAGACAAAAATCTACAGTATTTTGCTACACTTGCTATCATAGTAGGTTTGGGAGGCACCACTGAATCTGCTTTAGGCTATTTCTGTGAATAAGCATGCATTTTAAGGGGGCAGTGTACTGTATTTTTTTGAAAATATTACAACGACGAAATTATATTCCTGCTTATGTTTTGCTAGCCCAGAAATGAGCAAATTCTACTTCCTACGTTCCTTAAAATGTGACTGTCAAGCAGAGGTGGAAAGTAACTAATTACATTTACTCGCGTTACCTTAATTGGGTAGGTTTTTTGTGTACTTCTACTTTTTAAAATCTGTAATTTTACTTTTTCTTAAGTACGTTTTGTTTGAAGTACTGTTCTTCGCTACATTAGAAATCCTATTAGCTACTGAGTAAAAAATAAATGAATGAAAATGAAAAATACTAAAAAAGAGAATGCAACGAGGAAAGAAAAAAAATTGCACCCCGGAAACCACTGCACTGATTGATTGATTGAGGGGCGTGGAGAACAAACGCGCTAAACTCACAAGAACGATGGAGACGGACAAAACAAATGCCAGTGATGCAGACCCAGCTGAAAGCCGAAATGCCATCAGATTCTCATGAAGCGAACCCCTGGCCATATTTAAGCAGTTACTTTGATTTCAAGCACAAGAAAGGCGACAGCTTTATTATGCAAAGGTGTTCCTTCAATTAAAAACGACTAGTTTGAGATTTATATCCGCTTGTTTTTTTTTTTTTTTTAACTACACTAGAATCCTCCATCTCACCCCTGCTGTTAAAAAAAGTAATTCGGTAACTTTTACTCTGACAAAAAAAAATTTATGAGCTACTTTTTACTTTTACTTGAGTAGATTTTTATTCTGGTAACTTTACTTGTATTTCTGTAAAATTTCACTGAAGTAACATTACTTGTACTTGAGTGCAAAAGTTTATTACTCTTTCCACCTCGGCTGTCAAGGAAGAAAGTGTTAATATTGGGGTGAAAAGGAAGAATTTTAATCTTTCCCCAATTTTGTTTTGTGAAATTTTCATGGGTTCTGAATGCTGCAAGATATGCATTTATAATGCATATGGAAATATATATATAGATATATATATATATATATAAATATATTTAAAAAACTAAAAAGTACACGTTGCATCTTGAAACAAATATAAGCCAGCTGAATAATGAACAGCAAGTAAATGAATTTATTTTATGTTCGTTCTTATTTTAGCCCTCGCAATCCCCCCCCCCCGCCCCCCCACCAGCACCACCACATAATAACGTTCACCCACCCTACTTCAAGTAGTAATAAAATAGTAATAAAATTCCCCTAGCCGCTCAGTTATAAATGATCATGTTTCCTATTTTAAACAGATCACATGTTCAGCCTTGGCTTTAGAGTTCATTGTAATTATTTGACTGCTTGCTAGTTTCTGACAGGAGGAAAATGAGAATTTGCTCTGGGCTGAGCAATACTGCTGAGATACAGAGATGGGGAAAGTTTCCTGCCGAGTCAGACAGCCGTAGCAGTCAGACTCATTCCTCACAGTAACAACTCAACCCCAAGAACCACAACAGCACACTTCCCTATACACTGCCATGTTAATCAGTGTCGCATTGTACACCAGACAAGTACAATGAGTGCGCCAGTCATATTTTACACTTAAGTCTGATTTCTGTAGCATGCAGCATGAAGGATAGTATGAAATCTAGTTAGAGATACAATGCTGTGTATAAACAGCATTCTGTCTACAGCATTCTGTCTACAGTATTCTGTGCGTGACCATACTCTAAATTACAACTAAGGTTGGTTCCAAAATATTCATCAATATGTTGATAAGATGTTCTGTTCCCTAAATTAATGAAAAACCTAATGATTATTCAACACCTACAGTAACATATTTTGTCCAGTGGTGTAGTGGTTAGCACTGTGCCTTGCACCTCCTGGGTCCGGGTTCAATTCCCGTCCTGGGGTCTGTGCGCATGGATTTCCCCATGCTTGGTGGGTTTTCTCCCAAATTGCCTGTAGTGTGTGAATTTGTGTGTGAATGTTGACTGTAGGTCATAAAACTGTTCTATTGGAATAAATACAATGGTCTCCATTGGCGTCCACGATCCCTAGCTGGACTACAGAGATTCTTTGATGGATGGAACATAAAAACGTGCCTCTGTGTGTGTACTGTACAGTATGTCTGTGCATTTACCCAATCCCACACTGCTGTTCTCCAAAAGGTAGCTCAAATGTTCAAACATTGCTTTCTGATTCTCACGGCTGATGCGGCAGAAGTAGCAGAGAAAGCGACAACAACTGGCCACCATTTTGGGGAAAGCAATCTCCTGCAGAGATAAAAAAAAATTTGTAACACTACATACATAAAAAAAAAAGATGGGACCTACCTTCTTTCACCTTTCCTATACCCCCATACTGACAACTCTAATCTAGTCTGTGTCCAACATAGCAGAGTGTCACCAGAGCAGTCACGTACTAACACTAGGGTTTCTGCAGTGCCGATTTTTTAAATTATAATTTCTGTTATATACAGAATAACTCAATTACTCCAACTTGTACAAATCAGAATGTCTTTAATCCTTACAGCTTATCCAGATACTTTGCATCATAGCATATAGAATTGTTTGCCTTGTTCACATCGTCAACCAAATAATTTAGCGTAAAAATTTACACCTTTTGAAAAGGTGCATTTGTTCTGTTTTTGATAAATCCAAATTCAAGAGATCAGACTTAAACATGCTTGTAAGCAACACATTTAAGGTATACACAGATGTTCATGAGAAATGTAAGCGCATGGTCTCAGCTCATGTATCTGGTGTTCATGTTACCCATCTTGAGGCCCCCTTGATGAAGCTGCCAAGGCGACATGAGAAGTAGTAGGGTGATGTATCACTGCTGTATCTCTTACCCCAAAAAGCATCCACACGTTCTCTGTTGCCATTAAATTACAGGCCTGGCACCTGGTGTTGCCCAAAAAGGAGCGGCACCAGAGATCACCTTCTCACCTGATGCCCCTTCAATCATCATGAGTATTAAGTGGTTAGACTTTGCAAGTCTATTTATCTCCTGGACCTTTTTACTTTAATAATAATTTTTTTTATTATTATTATTATTAACCACAGCAGATACAAGACTTGCACATCAAGTAGTGGTTTTCCCTCAAAACTCATGCATGATTTATTAAGAACATTTAGTTAATGTCAGCAAATGTCACCAATTTAAGTATATTCTAACGGTATGTAATACTCCACCTTCATAACATAGCTACTGTATACGATCAAAATTATCATATATTACCAAATTCATATTTTATATTATCAAAATTACATAGTTCACATCAAGGTTAGGATATTACAAAATTTACTAACTGAATATTACTAAATATACTAACTGAACACAGACTGAACAAGGACAAATGCAATAGAAAGGGAACTGTACCTTTGATTTGTCTCCTCCTAGCACATTGACCATGACCTCCATGACCGTCTCGTGCATGCCCAGAACCCGCATCAGATTTGGATGCTGATAAAACACTTTGTTGTTCATGATATCCCTATGAGACGAAAAGTGAATAGTCTTCTAATATCAGTTGTACCAAAAAATTGCCCCACTCCTAAACACTTTATAAAGTTTCAAAGCTACAGTACATGGAATGCGTCTATCTCAGACGTCCCTACCCGAGGCCATCGATCATGAGCTGACCCTCCTCTTCGCCCATTCTCACACTGAGCAAAGAGCGGATCTGTCCCAGTGAGGCCAGCAGGTTAATGGCGTCCTGCACAGACTTATCGCTGACAGTGTAGCTTTTCCTCATAGCACGCAGCAGTTCACCAATGCCATCGTACTGCCTCCGGAGTAGACTGAACATGCTTCGCACCAACGCCGGGTTCTGTATTTTGCATTCCTGAGCCCAGCTTACCATTGTCTGAGAGATCAGCTCCTTCAGGTTTGCTAATGGAGAAAGGGAATACAGAGTAACTTTGAGATATTCTTTCTGAACAATCGATTAAATAAATTGGCTGTATGAGACAAGATGCACAGTCAGACCATGCATCCAGATGCTTGTACAGTGGCCACTATGCATGCATCCCTTCCTGACCTAATCGCTCTGGAATAGCGTCAATCAGAACTCATCAGACCACATGACCTTTCTCCATTGTTCCCAAGTCTATTCCTTTTGCTTCCTAGCAAATTCAATAGATTCTGATTTTTAAGGCTACACAGCTGTTTAGTCCCAATCCTATGAGTTTTCATCCCACTGTGTGAGTACGGAAATCCTCTTACTTTCACTATTAAACATCGCTATGAGCTTTCCTGTTGATTTTTTACTATGCAACTTCACCAAGTGTTTAAGTGATCTGCATTCATGATTTTGGTCTGATCACATCCCTTCCATGAAGTTGACGTATCCTTTCAGGTTTTGATAATATGTTGAATAAGTTTCAGTCCTTTCAAATTGCCTTAGTTGTTTTCTTTGTTTGGTGCAGGCCAATAATTTGACCATTCTGAAATGGCAACTTTTTTTTTTTATCCAGGCAATGTAGATTCATGTATTTATATTTAGCAATATATTGTTACATGGATAGTCCTAGTAACACTCTACCTCTACTGTATACTGTAGCACTTGGTTCATCACATACTTTTCCTCTGCATCTCATTTTGTTCCAGTTATTAATTGTAAGCACAACTTCAGGTGAACATTTTTATATTTTATGTAATATTGGTACTAGATCCCCACTATGTGTTCACAACTGAAAAGGGCCCAATGAGAATTGAGTAATAAACCCAATGATATTGATAATTGTCGAATTTTCCGCCACTATGCTTAGGGGATCTCTGGACCCCACTGGGTGCGCCACACATTAAAGCAAAGGTTGTGGTAGGACTGTAGGTAGCTGCTAAAGTAGCATGTCTACCATAATAACGCTAAGAAATGGACATAGTAATTAATTTTTGATTTTATAATATAATGTACTGTATATGTTGGGCTGTGTAGCACCTGCTGGAAGGAAAAATGATACAGTGATAAATAAAACATCAGTGTGTAGGTACAAAGGCTGACGGCTGAGTTGCCCATCAGAGTCATAAATCTGCAAGTGTGTCTTCTTGTCTTCCTAGGTTTCTCCAGTCATATATTTTAAAATGGATGACGAGGAAGCAAACATGACACATTTTTACCTGCATTGCTTAAGGGATCAGCTACACTTCATTATTTTTTAAGAAAGAATAGTTGCTCGCTCAGCTGAACATATTTTATGCTTTCTTGCATCTGAGAACAGAATTAATCTGGGAGCCCATTAGAGCAAATGCAGCAGAAATGGTTCTTTATTCATCTGGTAACCTTTTGGTCATCACTTCCTGAATTGCTTAAAATTAGAACATTTAAGTCAGCATTTAGTGTCAGTTAGTCAGTTCACAATTAATGTGACTATTATCTTGGCCTATCTTTTGTCAAGTGAGTTTATCCTTAAATCTGCTGCCAAATTAAATGCATACGTTAATGCTATGAATTTAACTAAGGAAGTTGTTTCACTCTTTTTAAGCAATAATGTGTTATAATTAAAAATTATTTGACTATTTTTTTTTTAATATGTCATGTTAAATACTCAGGACCGGATATTAAACTGGTTTTGAATGTGTTTCCTTTCATGAGTGACTGACATGAATTTTTTTGCATGCATTATACTGAAATCCGTTCCTATATAAAGCACATATTCAAATGCGGTAACAAAAACTATGAACAAAGACCAGGCAAAGAAAGACGAAAGACAACTGAATAAAGAAGCCCCGGTTTTCTATAGCGATATTGACTTACTTGGAGCTGCTTGCTCTTCCTCTGATGGTTGTTCCTCAGTTTTCTGTGGGCGACCTTTGATTTTATATAACAAGGAGAGCAGACGGCCTTTTATAGATGTATCAGGTTCCTCCTCTTCTTCTTCTATGGGAATACCTGATGGAGCACACCAACACCAACATTTCTATTTCATTTTACTATTTTTATTTATTTTAGATGTTCACGCATCTAGATGATACTGTACGTATGAGAAAAGAACATACAGAACAATACAATATATGGTGTATTTTGTGTTTTTGTGTGGTGGTGGTGGGGGGGGGGGGTGTAGAGGTAATAAAAAGGGAAAAAAAATGGTGCAACAAGAGTCATACCACAGTGGATTCTTAGGTCATCATGGAAGGCATAAAGTTCCTCTTGGATGTCCTCCGGACAGGGACAGTCCTCTCCAGAAGCGAAGTCCAGAAGCATGTTGATCTGGAGAAAAGGCCAGAGTTGAGCTCAAATACAGGTCCTTCTATCCTGAACAGGTTGCTGTCATATGGCAAGTGGGTGGTGGATTTAAATAAGCAAATAAAGAAGATACAGGGTTCGGAAACTGCAAATATTAAATTGCTGCATCTTCTCAATGACAGATCTGTCAGTTGCCCTGGTTACACAGTGAGTTGAGTTTCATTTCTAGCCTGTGTGTAATATGGCACAATTTGTGAGCCACATTATTGTGTGAGATATTAAAAAAAGATTGATCTTGCAAAAAAAAAAAAAAAAAAAGCAAACCACGGCTCTGTCATTGTCGGCGGATCAGCGTTTATTAGAAAAGATCATAAATCTGCTCCTCAGCGGCGGTGCGATTATGAACAGAAATGGACAGGCTTCTGGGAATTCCTACCCATTTTTGGACGACTGACCAGAGTGAGCGAAATGACTAAAGCAACCATCAATTCTCTACCTTTGACTCAACTAGAATAGTAAATGAGATTTACAATGTACTGCGCATGGTTTAATGTTGAATGCATGGGTCGTACCTGCTCTTGGGGAGGAGAGCGGAATTCCTTGGTCTTCTTGGCAGTGATAGCAGCGGACATGTTGAGGGCCAGCATGAGCTCGTTGTAGCGGAACTTTTGGTTGTACTGCAGTTTGGACACGAAACTATCTGAGAAAGCCACGATGGCCTCAATACGCTGCTTCAGCTCACAGTCACAGAAATAGTGCAAGAGTTCGCACATCTGTACAGTAAACACAATAAATACAAGGTGGTGAAATCACTATAATAAACCATAATATTAGGTCTATGTCATATGATTATTTGAATGACTGAATAAATTGAAGCTCATACAGCTTCTCTAGATCAGGGTTCTCAAACTTCGGACAGTCAGAGGTACTGTATCAGCTTAGATTTGTATATACTGTATGTACAGTATATAAACATAAAAAAGGTAATTACATCAACTAGGCCTATATTTCAAATAACTCACTGTAACAAGTACTGCATGGGTAATTGATAATACAATCTTAGAATAATGTTTTAGTATAGAAATATGCAAAATAATTTTTTCCTACCCTTTTTCCCTAACACTACCTCTGCAGTTTCCTAGAAGCCACTTTGAGAACCACTTCTCTGGAGAGCTTATTGCTTCCACCGAATTACAAATTGCCTTTGACCTGATGTTTGACTGATTCAGGCAGGCTCTTCTCCAAAAGACCTTTGGGCGGCTGCTTGTGTTCTTTGCTCTCTTCCTCCCCTGCCTCCACAGCTTTCTCCTCATTACTGCTTGCCTCTTCTTTCTCGGCTGGCTCCTCTACAGTCACAAGTTGTGTCTCCTCCTCCTTGCTTTCCCCAAAAACATTGGGTTCAACAAGCAGGAGGATGATCCTCACCTCCTCACTGTTCAGAGAGCCCATAATCAACAGAGTGGCAATCAGCTTGAGTATGGGCACAAACTGGTATTCGACACTGCCCCCTACAGGGTCACGGATATGAGTCCCTCCGCCCTGCACTGCCTCTGTCAGCATGCTGATGGCCTTCTCCTTCAGAATGCCCAGTGGGATCTCCGGACTGTATAAGTGCTCACGCTTAGTGTTGATGAAGCACGGCGGTGAGAAGTTAAGCCGAGGGCTGAGTGACGTGCTCAGTCCCACGCCGGGCAACGAGTGGTGTTTGGAGTCATCGGAAAAGAGTTGGATGCTGCGGGTGTCGTCTGTGATGGGTATGATAAACTCATTCTTCATCATGAGGCGCGCTTCTTTTGCCGTCTCCAGGTGGATGCTGATAAGAACGTCATAGAATCCCTCACGCAGCTGTCCTGTCAAGTACTGGTTGTCAATGGTGTAAAGGAGCTGTGATTGGTCAAGGTGGCTGCAGAGAGCGTGGGCCACACGAGTGTTTCCCAAAGCACAGAGGGCACAGTAGAGTTTCAGAGTGTGGTAGTGAAACTGTCGCAGGTCCTCGTATTCTGAGAGCTCCATGATGTCTATGCACCTTCAGGCCGTTAGGGAAGAAAATGTACACACTTAACTGGAGGAAAAGACAGGTATAACGCAAAAATACAAAAACAGGGCTCTTAAAAATATATATTATTATTATTATTATTATTTTATAATAAGATAAAAATAAATATATTATTATTATTATTATTATTATGAAATGCACTCTTATGGATTATTGTGAGTCACATAATGAGCAAGAGAGGATTAAAAAGGAGCATTAACTTTGTACAAGATGGCTGCGGGAAAGTCCAGCAGCAAGCGTTTAATCACATATATTTCTAATATCGGTGTAAAACCATACTGCAAGATTTTAAACATGGTTATTTTCGGGACCGTAAAAAGCAGACATAAAGCCTGAGAGCTAAGCATAATAAAAGCAAATCAGCTGTTGGCTATTTAATGCCTGCATGAAAGCAAGTCTTTGGAGTCAGAATTAATTAAATGGTTTGGAGTCAGATATTTAAATCTGACGCATTTAACATACGGCTGTCTATCAATGGTCTAAGTGAGAGTACAGACTGGCATAATATTCACTTTAGTGTATCGTGTAGTTCTATGAAATAATAACTCTGGCTTGTCAAAAGTCTTTGACAAGGACTAGGCAGGTTGAAAACTGTAGAGGTGTGAGTGTGACTGGCAAGATCACTGTAGCGACAAAAATCATGTGACAATGTGATGTAGCTGCACAAGTCCTATTCCAGATGTAGTTTTCCTATGCAGTTATAATTACCTCCACTCTTCTGGAAAGGCCTTCCAAATCCAGAATACGCACCCATTTTCCTAATTTCTTATTTTATTAGATTAATTTGTAATTATGTAAATGAGATTTTTTCATTTAAATAAAACATCACATGCCTGTTTTCCTCAGGAATATGCACTGCCATCATCTGCAGCGGCTCCAGACACTGCACCACCCAGCCGTGCCTCTCGCTGACCCGTGCTGTCTCCACTGAGAGGAAAGTGTTGGGCATCCTGCTCCACAGAACAGCTACAATGGTCTGTACATCCAACCTTGGAGGACACTGTGGTTCGGGGTTACTATGAAGACTTTTGAAAATGGCCGATGACAGAGGCATAGCATCCTACGTGGAATAAATATTATTAATATTATTATTATTAGATATAATTAACTTTTAAATCTTCTTACATGCTTGAAAGTTATTCTACAAGGAAGGACTTACTTTGATCTTTGGGAACTCAAACTGAAACAGGTTTGGGCTTGTGGGCTCAACAAACACCGCAGGGAACAGTTTTGTGTTGGGTTCCACCTGATAGATAATGACTTATGAGATATGAAAAAGCAAACAAAAAATATATACATCTGACCTGTATACTTATAGTGTTTTATCACAAAAAAAATGTGTTCTTCTCTGAGACAGCATAATAAATTCATATTGCTCCCTAGCACCAATTAGAATCTGGCACTGGTTCAGCATTTTGATTTAAAGCCCCAGGCAAACTAAGATAAAAGAGCACATAAGAGCTTTATTCGTGTAAGGCAGACTGACTGGAAGCTCATATCAAACAAGTTCTTCCATATTCTTTGCTACATTTCAGAATTGACAATGGTTTTAAGTACTGCTTAGACAGTTACACTTGTCTATAACAAAAGGATGTTTCATATTCATTTTTACTTCTTCCTTGTGCAATATGTACTGAAGCAAGATGGGGTATTACATTCACAGCTAATGTGTGATAAATGTGATGAGAACATGCTACAACCATCAACCTCTTTATATTCTCAGACTTCCATGTTTATTCATACTGTATGCTTCTGGTATAAAGGATTACTACCAAAAGGCTGCAAAAACCCATGGCCAAAGAATGGGGGAAAAAAAATAACTGGCAAGCTTCATAGTTTCACACTGTAAATTGAATGAATGTCTATAATCTGAATGGGTTATACTGAAAAGCCAATTACAAATCTGCACAACACAATTCTGCAACTGGATGTTCTCAACAGGACTTATGACAAATGGTTCGAACTAAAGTAATGACTACATTAATGAATTATTAAAATAAGATTCATAAATCAAAAGAACCTGATATGCAATAGGCAGCTCCTTGTTGTTGGCAGTGAATGAGACAAGACCAGAGGCCAGATCAATGTGACATCCAATTATGAGGTCAACGTTACTTCGTCCAGATGAACTACTAGAAATGTCACCAGCGCACACCATGTAGCAATTACTCCTTCTAACACTGGAGAAACAGCACAGATAAAACACATTGTGTTGATTCAGCACAGCGTAAAATAGAATGTTCATATACTGTATGGCTAAGACTAGGAAGACCCCTGACCTGTCACACCTGTATGTGCTTGTTGAGCATCCATTTATAGATTTAGCCTCCCACCTATGCCACGTCCCTTTTTCATGCTTTTATAGTCATTTTTGTTCTTTTGGGAAGTATCTGATGTATGCTTAGCAACAACAGCATTTGTGAGGTCAAGCACTGATGTCAGTTGAGGAGACTTGGCACGCTGTCAGCATACAAATTCCTCCCAAAGGTATTCAGTGGGGTTGTGGTTAGGCCACTCCAGTTATTTCACTCCAACCGTGGTAAATCATATGTGCAGAAAAGCACTGACTCTTTGGGCTCCTTGGTTCCAGGAAAGGGGAAATGTTAATGTTATAGAAGACATTCTAGACTATTGTGGGGTCATTTTCTACAGTACCTTGTGACAATAATCTGGAGTAGGCCTTTCTGTACATACAGTACAGGTGTGACTGTCAGAAGTGTTTTAACACACTACACCGGATTACCAAGCCTATTCTGCCACATCTTGTTAAATATCAATAACTTACCCTAATAGGTGCATCCTGACTATATGGATAATGTACTGACCTCTCATGAACACGGCCACGTTCATCCCCAAGAGTTACAGTCACTGTGCGGACTTTGCTCAAGTTAAATTTCTTGCTGTAGTAGTGGTAGTCTGGTGTTACCCAGCCTACCCATACCGAGGAAGGATCCTGACCTGCAAACACCCTCACTGAGTAGAAATACTGAAACACAAGCAAATAAGAACAATGCATTGAACTTGTTATGTAACGCTGCTTTAGACTGTTAACAAGAACCGTATCTACAATATTTAAATCCGTACCTTCGTAATGCTGCCATAATCAGTCTTTCCACTGTCAACCTTCTTGGTTCTTTGGCCATCACCGATCACCTCGTTTATATCGGTGATTTTTCTGGGACTGGAATAAAACTCAACAGGCATGCTCAAGCGGCAATAAATCATGTCGTTGTTGCTAGCCTGTGTCCCAAATGTCTTGTGGCTCACCTTTAGACATGGTGGCGAGTCCACAGTCCCATCAATTCTAGTCACCTAACATAAAGATGTTGTTTAAATGTACAGTTGCGTGTTTAATTCATGATAAAGTCAAATATTTTCCCTGTTCGGATTAGCAGTACCTCAATGTGCTCATGGTCCAATGGCACATTGACAAATGTAGGAAGGCGTTTGCTGAACCACATCGTAACCTCTCGGTTCATGTTGACAGCAAAAGGCTCAAAGCCCTCCTGAAGGCCACACATGGTGTAATACTTAAAAGTGCTAGCATCTTTGCCCAGGTTCATATGGCCAATCTGGGAAAGGCCAAGGCTGCAAACTGGGATGAAGCCTGAAGAAAGGAAACTTTATTAAACTCTAGCATGATGTACTGATTCATCCCATTCTCTGATTGGACCAGTAAAATAAACATGAAAAGATGCCCCCCCCCCCTCCCCCCGCCATGTGACTTTCACAACTTACCATCTTCAGTCTCAAAGTCAGTGAAGCAAAGCTCAGAACCCTTGTTGGTAATAAGGATCTCTCCATTGAGAGTAAATATCATAGATTTATCCTCCATGTTAATCATGCATCCCACAACGTCACCTTTGTTCCATGTTCTCCCAAAGAAGTGGCTGCCCATGTGTACCTGTCGACCCTGCAAGACAGGTTTCACTTTAAAGAAACGACCAAACCTGAACAGATAATCTGCTGGAGCAACACTACAGGAACACTTACTCGAAACCCATCAAAAACATAGGCTTGGTCATCCATGCCCAAGCTGACGTCAGGTCTGCAACTGGGCCGAGCCCAGCCGACGCACATCTCTCCTGCGGTCACCGCCTCAAACTCAAAATACCATTTCCCTGATTTCACTGCATAACTCTTCTCCACACGGAAGAAACGGATGTTTTCAACACTTATTTTCTCCACCACATGGGCAGCTGTGGACAAAGTGGTGACATCATGACCCGGCTATGGCTTTCATTGTCTTTGCACAAAATACAAAATGGTGGTGACAGTTTGAGATCCATGCGTACCCTCTTGATCTGGGGGCTCAATGTTGTATCCATATCCAATTAGTGTTCGGATGGCCTCTCGAAGGCTGTCTCTGTTAGACTTCTTTGTGCGCTCATCTAACAAAGAATATGGCACCAAACGAGGATTGCGTCTGCTCTTCAAATCCTTTGGAGAGAGAAAAAAAAGAGAGAGAGAAAATTTGACTTCATATATGCCGACTGGGTTTTGCTTTTCATTGTGGATTTACTGGTAGTTTTTATTACATTTCCACCGTTTTCAAGCGTTATAAATTTACCTGCTGAATTCCGTAGGTCCATCCTTGTTTTATGCGATCTTTGGCCCAAACGTTATGAGCGTTTTCAGCCAGTTTATCAACCAGAACTTCCTGACCAGGTGTCAGTTTCACATCAGAAAGCTCTAGTGGCGAAGGCTTATAACCATTTGACATCACATATCTGAGCAAAAAAGGAAGAAAACTTAAAACCATCACTCATGTACAATACATTCCTATTTCTTGAGAGTCTAAACTCAATACTGAATAGATTAATGGAAAAAGCAACAGATTTGTTCTGTGAGCAGCCACACACACAGCTTGCTCAGTAAGGCACTGAAATTGGATGGCAACATTAGGAGACACTTCAATGTGCTAACAGTCAGCAGCTCCATCATACCTTTTTTGCTGGAATTTAGTACAGTACATCACACAAACACAGAGCCTGAGGCTGGCAGGCCAAAGAGCTCAAACAACAGTGGCGTCAAGTACCACTCGAACAAACTACTGATGGACGAATGTCGTTTTCATGCTGTCACTGTTTTCTCTCTTGTTCGATTCATTTGCTTACTGTTTTCATTTACGAATAAAGATCAGCTGCTATCATTGCTTGTACTATTCTTTTACTTTCTTACACTACAAACATGTCTTATGTGCATATCCACATAAAATAATGAAGTATAAATCCCAAAATGTTATCAATGCATTGCGAACATTAAATAAAACACCCTGGAATGTACAGTATATTCCACTTGTTTTTGGTATTTTGGTCCGTCCGGCGCATCAGGTGTTGGATACTCGCCCCCCTGGAGATCAAAACCATCAATTTTCTGTTTCAGTTACTTAAGGGGTCATGTTGCCCACTCGACACCCAACTGTCATTCAATCACTACAGTCAATTTGGGAGTGCCAGTTAGCTTAATCTGCATGTCTTTGAACTGTGGGAGGAAACCAGAGCACCCAGAGGAAACCCACCAAGCACAGGGAGAAACTCCCTACACACAGACCCGGGGCAGGAATCGAATCCCGCACTGTGTCACCCATATATCCCACTACTTTCTTTATTTTATGCATTATTACTTCGGTAACAGGCCAGTGACACAGTATATGCCTATACTTACTCTTTGGGAAGTTTGATCTTCTTCAGTTCATCTTCAGCATTAATATTAATTTGTACAACGTGACATCCCAAAGCTAGTAAGGTCCTGCATTACCAGGAGGAAAAAAAAAAGTTTACAGATTTATACAGCAACCATAAACATTCAAAGGTATATATATATATATATATATATATATATATATATATATATTTTTTTTTTTTTTTTTTTTTACAGATCCACAGTGCATTTTAACAATGCTTAACCCTTTAATGCTCTGCTCAATATTGTGATAAAACAATCTTTGATTTTTGTTCCTACTGCATCAAAAATATTAGAAATGAAAGAAAAAAAAAGAGATTCCAGTGCTTGTCTCTTATTATGGATGTTAAAAAGTTAAATAAACATATACATAAAAAACAACAATCAATACAAAGAAAACAACAGCTGTTTTGTTAGCACTTTGTCTAGCATAAAATATGAGGATGAGTTAAAAATTATCTGTGCTCTTGCTGTAGAATTTAATTAACTTTTAAAAAAGATAAATACATCTTTTTTGACATAATCTGTCAAACAAGCTTTTGTATTGTCTCATTAAAAATATTTTAAACTGAGCTGCAAGCCACAAATGTACTGCTGTCTTCACTGCTTCATCGGAATTGAATCTTCATCATCGTATGGCTGCTTTCAGGGTTCCAGAAAGGTGAAATAATCTGATGAAGCAAGATCAGGACTATAGGGGAGGGGGATGCTTTAACACCTTAAAACGAGATTTTTGCAGAGTGTCGACAGTGTTTGCAAAAGTATGCAGATGTGCATTGTTTCCTTGGATACCAATCGCTGTAATGAACACTGTTGATTGTTGAACCTTTTTTCCTGATAATGTGTCAATACTAACCCTTAACAATCCCTGTGAACATCAATTTTGCAACTGATGGTTGGCTTTAGAATTTTTTCTTGGTCGTCGGTTGAGGACGTCGATTCCTGTTCTATACTCGGCTATTTACTCTCAGTCTTGTAATAATTAAATAAGTAATACAACTTTCACCTTCTTTAGAGTATCGGTCCATTTTGTTTACAGATATCCAAACGCTTCTGCTTATGCTCTTTCCTGAGGTGTTTCGGTACCAGGTACACCCTCGGATCGCAAAAAATTAATCATTGCACGCTGCTCTTCTTTCATGCAAATCACAAGTGGGACGTCAATTTTCGCTCGCACAGCAGTTACGAATGAACTGATGTAATGCGTTCACACCTGCGCAGCAGTGACTGGGGAGACAGCAGCCTTGAACGGAAAGCGCTGATAACACGCAGGAGTTCTAATATAACCGGAGCCTGATACTTTTTGACTCACTCTCATATATATGCCTATTCCAGAACAAGAACAATGAAGAGTACACCCTAGATAGAGTGCACTGATCCCATGGCACAGGTACACACACTCAATCATACACTATGGGCGATTTGGAAAATCCAATCAGCCTACACCTTTTGTCTTTAAACTGTAGGAGAAAACCAGAGTACCAAGAGGAGGGAGAACATGAAAACTCCACACACACACATAGATTAGAGGTAAGATGTGAAACCCTCAACGAGGGAGGTGGGAGGTAACAGTGCTAACCTCTAAGCCACAGTCCCACTAATGCTGACTCAAAAACCATTTAATTAATAAAATGCCTAAACTTAGTTCACAGAACAATCAATACCTTAAAAGGCACAATATAAGCTTTTAACTCTAAACCATAACTGTCCTACTGTTCATATGCACTCACTTTAATGTTTCTGTTGACATTTGTAGGTTATAATTTTTTTCAGTTTCAGGCAGCTTGGAAAAGTCAACCAGGCAAGGATGCTGCCTCTTGTTGTCATCACGTACCTTAAAAAAAGAAGGGAAAAAAAAGACTAAGGAACAATGCTTGATAGACTTCCTGTACTTCTGGAATCTGTATAGTCACCTGAGTCAAAACCGGTCTGACTGCGTTACGTAGAAATTGACTTTCGGTCTGAAAATCTAGAATCATTTCCGTCTTTGGGAATGAAATATTAAGGCAAGTCAAGAAAGCCATCCCATGCCTATTTGGTTGTCACTCCTAATGGTACTATAAGTTCTTACCAGAAATGCAGAACAATGTGACACTGGGCTAATTGAGCTGTCATTGAAGCTCTGTAAACATCTGGAATGATCCAAAGTAAGTGATCAGGTAATACCTCTGGAGTAATGAAAGCGATAACTCCTAATGAATTTCTCCTTGAGTGATTGTGCCACTCAATGAGATTGCTTCATTAGCCATTGGAGTCCAAAGCTCCGCTGCAATGAGCCCCGTCTATATACTGTATATGTATGTGCGTGTGTGTGTGTGTGTGTGTGTGTGTGTGTGTGTGTGTGTGTGTGTGTGTGTGTGTGTGTGTGTGTGTGCGTGTGTGTGTGTGTGCGTCTGTGCGTGCGTGCGTGAGTGTCAGCAGTTTCCGGAGCTGCTGCTGCACTAAGCAGTAGACACACATTACCTCTGTGCACTCTCATCATTCTTCGCCCGATTATCTGAAAATGAGATCTACATGCCCATCTGCTGGGTAGCTATTTGGGATGTTTAAGATTAGTCAGGCACTCTGAATTCAGGGTGACTTTTTCACTTACACTCCCCTGGCTTTATCTAGCCGGTCAGTGTTTGAGGGAGAAGTGAACGGTATGAAACAGAGATTGATATCTGGATGAGATGGTGTCACTGCCGACGCAGTACTTTGGTTTAAGATGGGAATTCCTTTGATTGCAGTGATATTCTGGTGTGTCTACAGAATGTCAATACAGATGTCTTACCTTGCCATAGGTCCAGCCGAGCTCAATTTTGTTCATACCCCAGAGTTCGTGGATGTTCTCTGCTAGCTTATCACGTACATTTTCCAGGTGTGGAGGCAGAACAATCTGACAAATACAAAGACAACATTTATAGTCACTGGTGTGATTTTTTTTTTAAATAGAAGGTATCTAAATGTACAGCATAGAGTAAAAGAATATATATTGATGAGAAATTGAAAGATTCGTTGTCAATGTCTCACCTGGCCAGTATTGACAGGAATGGGAATGAAGGTGGCTTGAGACAGGAATTGGGTGGTTCCCAGCAAGTCCCTCACTCCCTCCGCATCTCTCTTATACTCCTTCACTGGCTCCACCCGCATCTTTTCTTTGGGGAGAAGGGCTTCATAACAAGGCGCATAACCAGCAGGGGGGAGGAATTTAAAATCACCATGGCGACCACCCAGCAAGAAACGAACCCTAGTGAAAGATATAAAAGTGGGCGCTGATTATTCATATTATCTGGTTTGCATCACCGTTATTATGGATTTCCCAGCAATACCTCGGCTGTGGAGAAAGAGTGTAAAGTAAGGTATGAGGCTCAGTAGGTAATAAATCACTAACTGCAGTCTCAAGGTGAAAGGTAATGGATAGGGAAAAAAAGCCCAGTGGAAAAATGTCTGCAGGTTCAATGTCAACCTCCAAGTTCAATGTTGACCTAAATATAGCCAGAAATTTACCTTTGAGCAGTTCTACAGGAGACCCTGTGTCCCCATCAATAACTCTGACCTGTCTCTTGTCCCACCTCGAACCATTTAAACACATGCAAGTTTGAGCAATGTCAAAAACAAACCCTTCACTTGTTCATTTTCATCATTTCACACGGGTGCATGTAGTCCTCACATTCGAGGCAGTTATTTATGTACAAATATGATAAAGCAGGAGAGGTGAGGAGCCTGTGGTGATGCTGACTGCATGACTCACTTGACCCCTGCTGAGAAGCTGACAACAGGGAAGAAGAAACCGTCCGTGTTGAAGTCCTCGAACATTCCCTGCACGGGCTGGCCATTAATGCGGAAGGACATGCTGGGGGCGCCGAGGTCCAGACAACAGCTTACCACGTCATCAGAGGTCAGCAAGTGCTGGTTAATGGAGGCCACGGCCCGCGGGATTCGCCCTGCAACACATTATCATGGTGCCATGTTGAGCTGCACCATTATCTGAGTATACCTTTAGCCCATATATTTTATTCAAGCTATTTTACTAAAAGTGGAGCAATGCTAATAATGAATTTTCCCACTTATTTGGTTGAAGTAAAGGTCAATTTGACCTAGAAATAAAATGATGAAATAAAGTGCAACCTCTTACATGAAGGGTACATATAATAATATAATAATATAGACAATAAGTGAGTGAGTGAGTGAGTGAGTGAGTGTATACTATTCACTAATACTAATACTGTTCACTATTGCTACCCAAATGCCAACTTTGTTGATGCACACACACAGTGAACACACCTGACCACAGATGAAGTCCATCAAAGGCGTAGGAGTAGAGATCATCACCAACACCGTTGCCCCCCCAGCCCTCTCCACCCCCAGGGTAGGGAGCATATCCTTTAGTGCTGGCCCAGCCTACACGCAGATGAGTGGATTCACTTGTGACAAAATGGTCCACCTGATCAATCATCAGCTCAAAGTACCACTTCTTATATTGAGCTGATCCCTCACTTATACCCAGGAAGATGTTTGGCCTGATGCTGTCAACAGTAGAAAAAACGTAAGAGTTTAAGTTCTTATTCATAAAAGGACTATAGTAGGGAATGTTTAGGAATAAAAATGTAGAAAATGCCTAAAGAAATGAAAGCAACAATTGTGAAAACTATATGGCAAACAGATTGTGAACACTTGCCAATCATAGCCTCTATACAGTATGCATACAGTATACACCAATACATTGTTGTTACCTTTGCACATCATTAACCAGACGTGTTTGGAGCAGGAGATCCCTTCTTGGAAGCAGGTGGTCACAGATGATGTTCTGATTGGCTCGGACTGCCACTCCATTACACACACAAAGAGAGCAGAGGATATCCAGAATCTGCAGAGAAGCGGTTAAGACAAAGAGCTTTTTAATATTCAGGCCTTAGAGCAGCCATTAAAACATTAGAAGATCTACAGTATCAGTTCTAAATGACTCAATGTTATGCATTCCACTTATACTTTCTTGGAAGGGATTGAGTGCAATATAAAATCTCTCTCTCTCTCTGTCACTCTGTGTGTGTGTGTGTGTGTGTGTGTGTGTGTGTGTGTGTGTGTGTGTGTGTGTGTGTGTGTGTGTGTGTGTGTGTGTGTGTGTGTGTGTGTGTGTGTGTGTGCGCATGCAGACATTTAAAAGAATTCAGGTTCCTTTTGTATATCACAAAATGTCGGCTTATAGCTATGTCATATAGCTGCACTGTATTGTGGATCATTTCATCCACACACATCAAATATAATATTACAACGCAAAGCATTATGCCTATAGTATAGTGTATATTCATATTATTATTGTTGAAATTTGTCCTGTTACAAGCCACTAAAACTGTGCCAGCTATTTCTCCCGGAGATGTCACCATGGCACGGCTCTCCAAAGATGATTTTATGTCTTTAAGTTTTCCCAATAGTTTAGGAAACAAAAAGTTCAATGTTGGTTTGTGTTTCCTAACCTGGCAGTCTGGCTAAATACTGACCTTGTGGTTGCGTCCATGTTTATAAAGAAGGGAAATGATGGATCTAATGTGGTCTTTCTGGATGATGTTTAGAGCCTCTGGACTCTCTGTGAGGATACAGTGCAGCGCCTCCAGGATGCCTGTACAGAAAACCCACTTGCTTATAACGCAGGCTGTTCAGTATTATAAGTCTGTACACTCTTACTATGAAATAATGTAGAGGCACAAGCAAAGCGCAGAGAGCTGGTTAAGCATACTGCAACTTCCTCCTAATGTGCTCTGGGCCAAGAAGCAACAAAAACCAATTATTTGTGCAGCTGCGGCTAGTGGACCATGTGACAGTACACTAAACTAAGGTACTGCATACAAAATAAGAGCAGTTATAAACACATAACTCTGCCTGTGAGGTACCTGAGGAGGACTCCAGCCGCTCCAGTTTGCTGACTAGCCAGTCCAGTTTGCGGGAGAACTGTGTACAGTTGGGTCTGTTCCCTCGGATCAGGGCGGCTGGAGGACGACAGTGGAAAAAAATCATGCATTTGTCATGTTCTTTACACAGAGAGTCATTCATCTGCTGCTATATGCAGGATACGCAGAAAATAGAGGTAAGCTGAATTCTACCACTAGGAAGAATGGCTCTGCAGCTACAGACAGAAGCACATTTATAACAGCTTCCAAGGTCCTGCAGTGATTTTAGCAGTTTTTATAAATGCTACATAGTAAAACGCTGAAGCTGGTTAAGGCGGCACGATTAAGGTGGCACAGTGGTGTAGTGGTTAGCACTGTCGTCTTGCACGTCCAGGGTCCGGGTTCGACTCCCATCTCTGTGTGCATGGAGTTTGCATGTTCTCCCTGTGCTTGGTGGGTTTCCTCCCACAGCGCAAAGATCTGCAGATTAGACTAATTGGCATCCCATAGTTTGTGTGTCCTGAGATGGATTGGCAAATTGTCCAGGGTGTACCACACCTTGTGCCCTAAGTCTCCTGGGAAAGACTCCAGGCCCCCTGCGACTCTGAATACAGGATAAAGTAGTATAGATGATGAGTGAGTGAGAAAATGATTATTACTTACTGATGAATACATGCATAGTGGTGACGGGTTATGTTGCTATTTTCCTCCCGGATCACCTGGGGCACTGCTCTGTTCTTGCTCCAAGTCTCTTTGTTTCTCATTTCTAAAACAAGTCACATTTTCTGTCCTCTCTGTTGACCTTTAGCTGCTTTTGAATGCTGATTGCCTATAATGACTGGCTAGTTGTCAATACCATGCTGATGCCTTTTTCTTCTAGTGTTTACAAATCAGCCATGAGCTCTCAGTAAGTCTAAAGAAAGAGCCACTGAGTGTACATCATACATCATAGTTTCTTGGTTTTATTACTGAAACAAGTACTAATGGTAGTGGATCCAAATGTCTTCTGTCCCTCTAAAATGAACACGTCCAAACAACAAGGCAATACATGAATCTGTCAAAGACAAAAACGCTCTCATGTCAGCAGACTGATGCATCATGCCCATAGTCCTGCCCTTAAGCCTCTTCTGAGGGTCACCTCCACATTTGGCTGTTAGAGAACCTAAGGCGTGTTTGTAGTTGCCATAGTGACCTGAAGAAGGTGTCAGACAATTAAAGTGAACCATAGCAGGTTTTCACAATAGCAACCTCTCAAATTGTCTCAAAACGCAGATTTCTACCCACAGAGATTTCTTAATTCAAACAAAAGCTGTATGGAGTTTCATGAATATAAAAAGACAACTGTAATTCAAGCATGCCAAAGGCCTTGGCCTTTTACAAGTTCACACTCACCCACTCATCGTCTATACCGCTTTATTACATATATAGGGTCTGAGACTTCGGTCACAGTACACCCTGGAAGGGGTGCCAATCCATCGCAGGGCACACACACACATACGACACTTCGACACTAGCCATTTGGGAACGCCAATCAGCCTTTGGACTGAGAGAGGAAACTGAAACACCTGGAAAAAACCCACCATGCTCAGGGAGGACATTTAAATTCAAGCAAACCCTGGAGGGTGCCACCGTTTTTTGCAAGTTATCTTGGGAATTAGTCAAAGTAACCCAGAATGTGGACAAGTTGTTTAATTCTGTACATCTGCAAAGTAAACGCAAAGCACAGAGAATTGAAACCTAAACCCTTTTAAGGATTCACCTAAACTCAATGAAGGCAAATTCCCCTAAAACAAGCTGGAACTGAAAATGATCTCTTTACAGTTATGGGAGAGGATCGGAGAGAGAGAGAGATAGGAAATTTATTTAGGATATAAAACAGGGCCAAGATGTTTTTTTTTACTAATCAGTGGAAGCTTGTCCACTGGAACAGAGCGCAGGTCAGGCAGACAGGGACATCGTTTACAGTACTGCACATCAGCCGTTCAATAAATCGCATTGAACTGCTTATGTATTCAGAGTTACAAGTAATTTTTTTATGTTTCAATTTGACAGATATAAACTGCTTTTCCATTTATTTGCCTGCCTTTCTAGATGTTGTGCAATTGTACAGCAGAGCACATTCACTGCTCAGTTATTGTGACTAGTGATGAAAAATGAGAACTGCAACAATCACTCATACTGTACAGGCCAATGGATTATCTGTGGTGTGGATAAGCTCCTTATATAAGAACTGTTTGTAGACCATGTAAAGGCTACAAAAAATATCTTCTTTTCCCAATGTAAGAATTTGGGGCTTTTTGTGTAGTTCTTGAGATTTAGTTGAGATGAAATTTTGTTGAAACTTTGCCACCCATGTTAATTATATGACCTCATATATAGTATATGACAGCATGAACAGTTCATATACTATGTACTGGATTAATGTACGTTTCTCATGTCAAGTGATATTAATTTGACAAAAAAATTAAAATAAATCTAATATCCTTCACGGCAACATGGCGGTGTAGTATACATAGCAATGTACCCTTGCAGCTCCAGGGTCCGGGTTCGGTTCCCGCCTCAGGTCTGTGTGCATGGAGTATATTTTCGCCCAATGGTGGATTTTCTCTAGGTACTCCGGTTTCAACCCATTGGAAATTGGCGCTCTTAAATTGCCCGTAGTGTTAGTGTGTGGGTATGTGTGCCCTGCGATGGCTTGGCACCCGGTGCAGAGTGTACACCACCTCGTGCCCTCATGACCCTATATACGGTATAAAGCGGTATAGACGATGAGCGAGGAATGAGTGATATCCTTCACAGCAACATCGAACATAACCCTTTACATTTCACACACTAAAGTCCACGTAAATGTCATCAGCTCAGCTACTGTCATCAATCCTATCATGAATGGAATGTGTGCATGTGCCTTTATGTGTACATATCATGTGATGTCATGCCTACCAAGCAACTCATAGAGAAGGTTTAAGATGTCCTTCCAGGCCTCTCCTGCCTCTTCCCCTGCAAATTCCTCAAACTCAGCAGCACTGTTGTACACATTGAGCCGGTCGATACAGATAGAGACCAGTGTAAGCATTCCCTAAAATAGAAAGAAAAAGAAGGACATCATCCATCACTACTGTACTGTACATTCTCAATCTTAGGGTACTTTATATTTTTGTGAAGTGCATAGTGTTCCTCTAGGGACCCCAGTTCGATTCTGAACCCAAGTTTGTGTGTGCATGTGTGTGTGTGTGTGTGTGTGTGTGTGTGTGTGTGTGTGTGTGTGTGTGTGTGTGTGTGTGTGTATGTGTGCGTGCTCATTGCAGTTGACAGTCATCCCAGTTACAGTGTACTCTCACCTATTACCCAATGTTCCTAGGTTCCATTAAAACCTTGACAAGCTGAAATTAATAAATGAATACAAAATGGGGCATGCATGTTTTTTTATGTTTGTTTTTTGTGGATATTTATTAAAATCGTTTAGCATTTATCAATTTTCATTACATGCTAATTGATAACAACACTCTGTAACAGAATGCAAAGACATTATTCAAATTGAACAGATAATGTGCTTTAAACAGTTATGCAAATACAGATATGAATAAAAGACAGACATCAGGGGCCCCATGGGCCTCAAAAAAAAGCAGTGATTCAAATTAGCATATTAGTAAAATGGGCAAAACTGTCCTGTGCATTATGAGGCTGAAGAACAATTTCTTTTCAGTAGCGATACCCGAATGCACATGCAGATAAGAGAAATTTGGATCTACAAACAGATGTCAGATACAGATACCATATACACAGTGGCATCTCATTACACCACGTAGTAGTACAGAGAAATATGTGAAAATTCAACAGCTGTTGATAGGTTGAAGAACACTTTTTTTTTTAAACCATATGATGTGCTTTTCAGAAGGTAATGATCTTACCTCCTCTTTGAAAAGGTCCTGGCGTTTGATGAGTGAGCGAAGTTGCCTCTGTTTCTCCTCATGCTCTAGCTCTGAGTCGGGCTGTTGGAAGTAAGTGATGAGGTCCTCCAGGGTCTGTAGTACCTCTCCCACCGGCAGACTCACCCCTGATGCTTTCTCGCCCTTCAGTTCATCCAGCCCTCTGACGACACATGAAGAGTGCCAAAATACATTTTCTGGCTTTATATCAATAAAGTTAAAATAACAGTTTATATATAAATTATATTATACATCCCAGGAGTTCAGCTGCATTATGGAAAAGCAATATAAGGAGTATTTAATATAAAATATAAGGAAATAGGAAACTCATCAAATGCTTCAGGATATTACTGTATGTAGATATGATTGCAAGCACATATGTGAGTTTCCATAACATGACCAGCACTTGCAATCATTTTAAGACGTTGTTACCATCGAGTCAAAACGACTTCACCATACCGACCACAATATGTGCACACATGACTATGATTATGACACCTACAGTATATAAGCTTGTTGGACATCCTATTCAAATCCATGGGCTTTTTTTAAGAAACTGGCCCACCTTTGCAGTTATAAGAGCCTCTGCTCTTGCGTGAAGGCTTTCCACTAGATTTTGGAGTGTGTCTGGGGGAATTTGTGCTCATTCAGTTAAAGAACATTTGTTGGCACCGATGCGAGGCCTGGCTCAGGGTTTACACCGGTTAAAAAGAAACGGTGGCCCAATGCATTCTAGTAGGTATCCTTCTCCTGGAAACCTACATCCATTGACTGCCAGGTAGTGAAATATGATTTATCACTCCATGGAACAAATTTGCGTGAAGCTGCTTGTCATGAAAACTCACTACCAAAGGCAATCTGCAACTCTGTAATTTGTGATGCAACAGAAGATGTGTAATTTTTGCATTCTGTGTGCTTCAGCATGTCGTGGCTGAGCTGGCATCGCATCTAGATGCTTCCATTTCACAATTATTGTATTTGAAGTTAACAAAGACAGATCCAACAGTGCAGAAATGTAATTAACGGAATCGTGGAGAAGGTGGCATTCTACGAGAGTGCGTCATTAAAAGTCACCAAGCTACTTCTACTAACCCTTCTACTGTTCATTGTTTGCCTACGGAAATGACATGGCTATTACATGGCCTGTATGCAATGGGTGTGGATAAAAAGCAAGCTTGAACACAATAATTAGGAGAGGGGTCCATACTTTTAGCCATATATAAGGTGTATATAAAAGTTTTGAGACACACAGATGGCAGCAAAAGGTTACACGCACAGTCACAGGGAGCACAGAACTTCATAAGTCAGTGTGCCAAAGGACATCGTCCGGTGTATATCAGGAGCTGTGCAACTGGTGCTATTCTGACCACGTGTGTCACCACATCTGCTATTTCATCATGGACAGCAAGTTAGAACAACGAGTAAACTGGAAATTCTGTGTGAATTCTTGCCACAGAGACGTTTTTTCAAAGTTTGCACGTTTACATCAGATTTGAGTCATCTTGACTGGCAAAAG
This sequence comes from Clarias fuscus, assembly GCA_030347435.1. Classification (NCBI taxonomy): domain Eukaryota; kingdom Metazoa; phylum Chordata; class Actinopteri; order Siluriformes; family Clariidae; genus Clarias; species Clarias fuscus. Next base: position 12,472,482 of record CM059229.1, on the reverse strand, counting down.
TGCTGCAAAAGAAGAAGAAGATCAGTGGAAGACAAGAGATCAGGAAGATCGTAAATAAGCTCAACCCCCAAAAATGTGGAAACCGTCCAAGAACTTGTGATGAGGAGAACAATCTACAACTTTGCTGCCATTTCCGGTATGTCATTCTGAACAGGAAGGCAATCCTCATGTGTGTCACGAGCAACCGGAGGATAAACACAACAGCCTTAGCAGTTAGCCCGTGTAGCGTGGATGGTAAACCCAAACGCGGAAATAGCGCAAGTAGGCAGGATAACCACGCGTTTAGTCTAAGAACTCTCTTACACAAAGAGCAAGGATCTATACAAATAAACCCGCATTCTAGCAACATACACTCAATCAAAGAAGCAACCCGAATTGGTGAGTACTCACAGAATAGTTGGCGAAGCGTCGGCAAAGGCATGGGCGAACTCAATGACTGAGCAATGTGAAGCGCCATTTTGTATCCTTTTAAGCTTCCTGGTTCACGAACGTACTACTTCCGGGTCCTAGTGCCGGTCGTGTTACAAGTGTGCATGACAGTACCCCCCTGTTCAGGACCGGCTGTCGACGGTCCTGGGGTGGAGGATACCCGACGACGGTAGTCCTGGATGAGTTCGGGGTCTAGGACAAACTGAGCCGGAATCCAAGATCGCTCCTCGGGACCGTAACCTTCCCAATCGACCAGGTACTGGAGCCCCCTGCCCCGAGGACGTGAATCAAGGATCCGGCGAACGGTGTAGGCAGGACCACCCTCAATGATACGGGGAGGAGGAGCAGGGTGGGTGGGTGGAACCATGGGTGACGTCGTGAAGGGTTTGAGTTGTGATATGTGGAATACCGGGTGGATCCGGAGCGCCGCAGGCAGCTGGAGCCGGTAGGTGACAGGATTGACACGGAGGGTGATGCGATACGGGCTGATGAATCTGGGTGAGAGCTTTTAGTATTCCGTGTAGAGGTGTAGGTTTTGTGTGGACAGCCATACCTTGTCACCTGCGTGGTACAATCGTCCCAGAGGGTGTCGACGGCGATGTTGTAAGGTGTAGCGGATGTTGGCGCGCTGGATGGCCTCCTTGGCTTGAATCCAGGACCGTCGACACCATCGGACCAACTGTTGGGGCCGAGGGTACTTCAACCTCCGGTTCTTGATGTTCGAACATCGGAGGTTGGAAACCCTGGCATACCTCAAATGGGCTCAACTTCGTGGCAGAGGAGACGTGGAGGTTGTGTGATAGTTCCGCCCAAATGAGGTAGCGGGCCCAGGAGCGCTGGCGATCGGCAATGAAACATCTCAGGTAGCGCTCCAGTTGTTGGTTGGCCCGTTCCGTCTGACCATTAGTTTGGCGATGGTAGCCCGAAGAGAGCCTGCAGGTAGAATTGATCAGACGGCAGAAGGCCTTCCAGAACCGTGCAGTGAACTGGGGCCCCCTGTCCGAGACGATGTCCTTTGGGAACCCATGCAGACAGACTACGTGCTCTAATATCAGCTCGGCTGTCCTTTTAGCTGACGGGAGTCCGGTGAGGGCCACCAGGTGCACAGCTTTGGAAAACCGATCCACTATGGTCATGATGATGTTCTTTCCCTCGGAGACCGGCAGGCTCGTGATGAAATCAATGGCAATGTGCGTCCAGGGTCGACGGGGGAACTGGGAGTGGCTGGAGTTCCCCTGGTGTTGGTTGGTTGGAGGTCTTGGCCCTGGCGCACACTGGGCACGCCTGGACAAACTCCTTGATGTCCTTGGCCATTGAGGGCCACCAGAAAGCACGCTGAATGCATTTAAGAGTGCGCTGCATGCCTGGGTGCCCCAACAGTGGCGAGGAATGGCCCCACTGGATGACGTCAGCCTTGATGTTCCCGGGTACGTAGAGTCGTCCAGGCGGCACACCTGCCAGTTCGGTTTCCGTGGCTTGTACCTGGCGAACCCTCGTCTCCAGTTCCCAACGGAGCGGGGCGATGATGGCAGGACAGGCGCAGGGTCCGCCCGGGGGACGTCCTCCTCATGTTGTCGAGAGAGAGCATCGGCTTTGATGTTTTTTGACCCCGGGCGGTATGATAGATGGAAGGCATAGTGCTCGAAGAACAGACCCCACCGCGCCTGCCTTGGGTTGAGTTGTTTCAAATTCCTGATGGTGATGAGGTTTTGGTGGTCGGTCCAGACGATAAATGGTTCTCTGGCGCCCTGGAGCCAGTGTCGCCATTCTTCCAATGCCCACTTTATGGCCAGCAGCTCGTGGTCCCCTACCCCATATCGCTGCTGAGTGGGGTCAAATTTTTTGAAGAAGAAACTACAAAGGTGTAGTTTCTGGTCTTGACCCCGTTGGGAGAGAACAGCCCCAGCGCCCACATCTGAGGCGTCCACCTCCACAACGAACTGTTGGTTAGCATTTGGATGGAGGAGAATTGGAGCGGTGGTGAATCGATGGCAAAGTTCGTGGAATGTGGTGATGGCAGTGGAGTTGAGTTGAAAGTGATGAGATGATGGGCGAGTCAGTGCAGTTAAAGGTGCTGCGACTGTACTGTAGTCCCGGATAAAGCGACGATAGAAGTTTGCAAACCCAAGAAACCGTTGAAGTTGTTTGAGAGTCTTGTGTAGGGGCCAATGACGTACAACCTCCAGTTTCTGTGGGTCCATGGCCACACCCTGGGGCGAGATGACAAAGCCCAGGAACGTGGTGGAGCGCTTGTGAAAAGCGCACTTCTCCAACTTACAGTACAGTCGGTGGGCGAGCAATCTCTTGAGGACCGCCCTGACGTGTTGGGTGTGTTCTTCGGCGGTGCGGGGGTAAATCAGGATATCGTCTAGGTAGACAAATACCCATTGGCCCAACATGTCCCTGAGAACGTCGTTAATGAAGTGCTGGAAAGCCGCTGGAGCATTACAGAGTCCAAAAGTGATGACCAGGCTTTCGTAATGTCCAGTCGGGGTGATAAAGGCTGTCTTCCACTCATCGCCCTCTCTGATACGCACCAAGTTGTAGGTGCGACGGAGGTCCAACTTTGTGAAAATGGTGGCAGCAGAGAGGGCATCCAGGGCTGAGTTGGTAAGAGGCAGCGGGTGTCGGTTTTTTATGGTGATGTTGTTTAGCCCCCGATAGTCGACACAAGGGCGTAAGTCGCCCGAATTTTTCTTTACGAAGAAAAATCCCGCGGCGGCGGGCGAGGAGGAGGGTCGGATGGTACCTTGGCGGAGAGCGGATGACACATACTCCTCCATCACCCGCGTCTCGGTGGTGGAGAGAGAATATAGACGGCCGCGGGGTGGAATGGAGCCTGGCTGGAGTTCAATAGCCAGGTCGTAGGGACGATGAGGAGGAAGGTGGTTGGCACGTTTCTTACAAAAGACTTCAGCCAGGTCCCAATATGCAGTGGGGATGGCTTTGGTGTCGACATCAGGGGCCTCGGACTCCCTAGAGCACGTCCCAGCCGGTGCCCGTAGGCAGAGTTCGAGGCAGGTCGGCCCCCATTGTGGGATCCGGTTTTGAGACCAGGAGATGAGAGGGTCATGTTGAAGTAGCCAGGGATATCCGAGGATGATGGGTGGTGATGAGATGGAGGTGAGGTGGAAGCGGATTAATTCTTGATCAATGGTGAGGGTGATGGGTCGAGTCTGGGTGGTGATAGGGCTGGAGGAAAGGGGCCGGCCGTCAACAGATGTTACTCGAACAGGCTGGGATAACGCTTCAGTTTCCACCCCCAACTTTTTGGCATAGGAGGAGTCAATAAAGTTTCCGGCGGCACCGGAATCGATGAACGCGGAACTTTGTCCAGTTTGTGGCCAAATTGGATGTGTACCTGAACCAAGAGACGCAAGACGCTGGGCGTGGAGGAGGCGAGATGAAGGGGACCCGGTGAACTGCACCCCTGGTTCACCGGGCCTGGTCGTTTCCCGGGCGTAGAGGGCAGATGGGTCTATGGTGCGCCGCCGACGCACAATAGGCGCAGAGTCCCTCCCTGAAACGTCGTTCTCGCTCTGCGGGGTTCAAGGAAGCGCGTCCTAATTGCATGGGTTCCCCAGCTCCTGTGTCAACCATGGCGGGAGGTGGAGATCCGGCGGGTGTCATAGCGGTGGTGGTGAAAGCTGGTGGTCGAGGCGTAGAGTGTGAGAAAGATGGCGTGATGGGCGGCAGGGTGCGGGGGGCTGGCGAGCTCGTCCTTGATGCGTGAAACCAGTCCCTCGTAGTAGGCCATTCGGAGGGCGGCGTCCCCCCAGGTGGTCTGCACAGTGAGGGTATGGAAATCCGCAGTGTAGAGGCTCACGGACGACCCACCCTGCCGCAGATGGTACAGTTTGCTGTCGGTCTCCACCTCAGCAGCAGGATGTTCGAAAGTCAATTTTAGTTGGTGGGTGAACTCTCCATACGAGTAGGCCGTGTAGGCACTCAGCTGCCTGCCCGGATAGTCTGTGGCGTACCTGGTGGAATTGAACTCAAACACAAGATCCAACGCAGTTAGAAAGACACTTCCCATCAGAACCATTCCATTTATCCTGCAGGGCTATGAAAACATCAGAGAAAGGGGGGGGGAACGGCGCCGCAGCCACTGCGACGGGCGTGGCAACAGCCGACTGAGCAGCCGCCCCGCAGAGGGTCGCGTTCTCCTGCCATAGCTCCGCCACCTCGCGGCGCAAAACCGCGACGTCTTGGAGGTCCTTTTGGAGAGACGCGACTTCACCACGGAGTTTATTGATCAGCTCGGCATGCTGGTCAACCACATTGCAGAGGCGAGCAAACTCCGCTGGGTTTACTGCTTTGGGCTCAGTCATTCTGTCACGAGCAACCGGAGGATAAACACAACAGCCTTAGTAGTTAGCCCGTGTAGCGTGGATGGTAAACCCAAACACAGAAGTAGCGCAAGTAGGCAGGATAACCACACGTTTAGTCTAAGAACTCTCTTACACAAAGAGCAAGAATCTACACAAATAAACCCGCGTTCTAGCAACACACACTCAATCAAAGAAGCAACCCGAATCGGTGAGTACTCACAGAATAGTTGCCGAAGCGTCGGCAAAGGCATGGGCAAACTCAATGACTGAGCAATGTGAAGCGCCATTTTGTCTCCTTTTATGCTTCCTGGTTCACGACCGTACTACTTCCGGGTCTTTGTGCCGGTCGTGTTACGAGTGTGCATGACAATGTGTGATTTGAACATGTGCCATGTTGCTGCCAAGTTCATCCCCAGGCTGTTGACCCAGGAGCAGAAAGAACATCGCATCGAAGTCTGCCAAGAAGTTCGTCAGCGTGCCGTGGATGACCCGTCCTTCATATCGAGTACCATTACCGATCATTATCATTATTATTGCCTTGTAATTGTTGAAATGAAACTAAGCAAGTCTAAGAAACTAAGAAAATCCTATAATTAGGTCCCAAGCATTATAACACCAGCCCTACTGTATATCGTCATAGTGTGTGAGGGCCCTCTAGTCCCTTTAAGGATTTTTTCGGGGTCTTAACATGCTCACAAGGTCTTGAAAATTGGCAGACACGTTGGAATCTGCTGCCACTGGGATGCTTGATAGTCTGGGCCCCATGCTTGAGCCCACTTATCCTTGCTTGCAACTATATTTATGCTATTGAAACAGGTCAAACAGCCAAAACAGGCCCAAAAAAAGATAATAATTCTTGGTGAAGAATCCTTTGATCTACCATTCACCTACAGCAAGATAATAAAGAAGTACCTGATGAACTGGGTGAAGAGTTGTGTGGTATTGCGGATGATGCGAGCTGCTCTGGACTCCTCATGTTGGCAGAGCTGCAGAATCAGTCCATCATCCATATGACCCTCTGGATAGAGGAAGGCCTGCAGACAACATACACAAGTTGCTTACAGTATCTAGAGAAAGAGTCTTCAATTAGAGTCCAGCTTTATACTGTAAGATTACTACAAAAAAGCGCATTTACGTATATCACAATCAGCGAAGAAATAAAAGCCGTGAGGCATTTTCAGCCTTACATCAGCCACTGCTGTAGCAATCTGTAATAATTTCAAACTTTGAGAAAGTGTTACCCGCTTCAGAACAGGGTCTTGACATTGTGTTGGTATTGACATCATACTGTGTTATGAATATGAATAATCAGACAAACTGGTAATTTCCTAAATCTGATTGATTTTCACATCTGGATTGTTTTTCAGTCATGATATACACATTATGTTCCACTTACTGCAAGGATAGAGGAAAGTCTTTAGAACATCTGGAATATTTAAATAAGAATGTAATTTCATTCATTAATGAGGTAATAATGTACCAATTTCTGAAGTATAAAATACTTTGGGATGTGATCTTACTGGACAAAACATCCACTTGGGAGGCCTCCAGAAGTAAAGTTCAGCACCCCTGCTGTAGGAGGTTTTGATGTCTATTAATTAGGTAATTCTTCAATATGTTCTCAGAATTGGTGGTCTTGTTTCTGGATTTTGTCCCAGAACCAAGCTGCATGCCACAGCACTGAGGAAGCAACCACTAAGTCAGGCCACTCGTGCAAAATGCTATCACTATGCCTACAGCATTATCACATTTAAAGCATGGTATGGAACCAGAGGCTACTGCATTTACGCATACACAAGCTAATATACACGTGTCTCACAAGCAATCAGAGCTCAGGTCATGGTCTAAGAGCGTCAACTTTCCTTGCATGTGGTGCCCTAATTTTCTCAACATTTAAACCAGGTTTGTCTCCTCACCCTTCTCTTGAGCGGCCCGAGGCGAGAGGATTTTGCATCCGGCGCCTGATAGGACAGCCACAACCCTGTCGCCACATGCATGATGAAACAGACCGAATCGCCATACTTGATCTCTGCCACCCCCATGCCGTCAATGTCCCGCTTTGGCCCAGGGTCCACTTTCTCCTGCAAATGATGGACAAAAGAAATAAACAATTAGAGAGACTGTGAAACTGTAGTGCTTGCCATGACTGACTTCAAAAATATTTGAAGCACTAAATTGATTTGACAGCAATTTTTAAGTGCAAAAGCAAATGCTGTTAAGACTGAATAAATCACAGGCAGAGAAAGGCAGGCCAATGACCTTTCTGCATAACAACTTCTTCCAGCTAAGTCGTGACTAATTAATGTCTACAATAATGATGAATTCGCTGTTTAGGATTAAATAACTGGAACACCACTATAGAAATTACATCTCTGCAACAGATGCAGACAGGTTCCCTGTGTGTGTGTGTGTGTGTGTGTGTGTGTGTGTGTGTGTGTGTGTGTGTGTGTGTGTGTGTGTGTGTGTGTGTGTGTGTGTGTGTGTGTGTGTGTGTGTGTGTGTGTGTGTGTGTGTGTGTGTGTGTGTGTGAGACAGAGATAGAGAGAGAGAGAGAGAGAGAGATACCACAGACACACTGCACCATGTAAGTTATTGATATCACCTATTTTGAAAATGATTTATCACAGCAGGTGACATGAGTTTTAAAACCCTCGCTAAACTGATATGCAGGCTTTATAGCAAACCTTGCTTGGCCTGTAGCAGAATGATGTAGCAGCAGTGTCAGACTTCTCTCTGTCCAGCAGCACCAGGCCACGGTCCTCTGTCTGACCTAGGTAGTTGCCAGTGGAAAGATGGCGCAGGCGGAAGGGCTGACCCCAACGAATATGGCTCCCGCTCCAGCTGTATGACATAAAAGAGCACACAGACCAAAAAAAGGATATGTAAGTTTCCCTATAATTAACATACAGTCAGGTCCTTAAATTTTTTAATAAACTAAGTTTTTTGGCTTTTGGCCTCTGTTCTGTACACAACCACATACTGTATACTGTATATGAAATAATACATTCAAGATGTGAGCGAAGTCATGATTTTCAGCTTTAATTCAAGGGGTTTGAAAAAAGTGTGACGTTAACAATTCAGTAATTACACCTATTTTCATACACACACCCATTTTGGATCTCAAAATAGAGGAATTGCCTTTAATACTTGGATGAAAGTCCTTTGCAGTCAATGACTGTCTGATGTCTGGAGCCCATTGATATGACCAAATGCTAAGTTTGCTTTGCCAGGCCTTTACTGCAGCTTCTGCCTTCAGTCTCGTCTTCAAAACGTGAAACACTTGCTACTTTTATCAGCGGTCAGGTCAACAGTAAACACCTGTGACATGGTTCCATTGGCAGCCATACATGCTAATGGAATAACACGTCCTCCACCATGTGCGACAGATGATGTGGTATTCTTTGGATCATGAGCTTTTTCTTTCTTTCTTCATAGTTTTCTCCTACCATCATTGTAGTATAAATGAATTTTGGTTTCATCAGTCCAGAGAATCTGACCAAGTTTTCGGGCAATGTCTAATCTGGCCCTACTGTTTTTGAGTGTTACCAGAGGTTTGCATGTTGCTGTTAAATGTCTGTATTTAACTTGGCCAGATGTTGTTAAAGAGTTCTTACTCACCATGGAAAGGCTTCAATGGTCATCTACTTTAGTTGCCTTCTGTAGGCCTTTTGTTTTTGCTGAGCTTGCCAGTTAATTCCTGCATTTTAAGAAAGTTCCAACCTGTTGTATTGGCCAACCTGTTGTGTTTGCTATCTCACTGATTTGATGATTTATTTGGTTTTGGTTTTATGTTCAGCCTAATGATGGCCACCTTCATCTCTTTGGACTTCATGCTGAGTGTGAACAGCTACCAGCTATGCAAATGTAACACTTAGAATCACCTCCCATTAATCATGGAGTAACAAGGGAACATGCCACACCTTGCCACGCAACTACTGTACTTGTCATTGCCATTTGTTCCATTTATTCATATTTCTGATAATGGCTGTAATTCCTGAATGGTTAATGCCACAATTTTATCAAACACACAACTTCAGTGTGGTGATGTACACAGGCCAAATTCTAAAAACTTATCTTTGTTCCAAATTCCATGGACCTGACAATATGTCCTGTATATCCTAAGTGTCCAATTATTAGGAAGACCATACTAAATACTCTTACTATGTCTCTCTCACAACGTACGCAATTGTTCATTGCATGGATTTCACAAGGTATTGGAAAAATTCCTTTGGGATTCTGGTCCATATTGTCATAATTGTGTTATGTACATGGACACAGGCAGATTTCTCAGCTGTACGTTAATGCTGCATATCTCTTGCTCTTCTACATCCTAAAGGTGCTCTATTGTATTCAGGTCTGATGAATGGTGACATTCACACCGACCTCGTATTGTCATGTTAAGAACCAGTTTGTGATGATTTGAGCTTTGCGACACAGTTCATTATCAGTCTGAAAGTAGCAATCCCCCTCTGTACATAAGAGTCAACATCAAGTGTCCAACCCAGTCACAAGTTACAGCATCATCACCGCAAAGTGATTTGTATAGAAGACATTCTCCTAGGCCTTTGCTGACTGAGCTACTTCTTCATGCATAATTGGAAGAGACAGGTTAGAAACTTGATTAAATTTTAGACGTGTAGGTCATATAAAATTGAACAATCACTGGGGATGTTGACAGGTTTGCCCTTGTGGTGACCTTTGGCTGGTCGCCATGAAGAAAACAACAGCTTTTTACTGTATAAATAAAAATCATCTATTTTGAAAAGGACAAAAGTTTTCCTTTTGCTTACTGAGATTAAGTTCATGAAAGATAATCACAATGATGGATAGGTTAAAAATGTGTGCGTGTTCAGTCACCTGATCCGAAGTGGCTCTATCCTCCACAGAGATCTAGCCCTAGACCCTGATTTCCCAGTTTCAAAGTTCACCAGCCTGAAGAAAAACACAGCATTTAGCGCCTGGTGCTGTCTAATTCACACAGCAGCAAAGCCACACATATTTAGATGCCATTAATGGCTGTTAGTTAAAATGATAACAGTTCAGGTGGAGCATCACACCTCTGCTGCTCGGCGGACTGCTCCGCTCCTGGTATAGTCAGGCTCTCATCGTGTCCATGGAACAGGCGGATCACGTGCCCCCCCAGTAAATATCCTAAAAACACAAGGTGAACTGAATCTTCAAACAAGAGTCGTACTGCTTTATAAATGCAGCAGTAAAAATCGCTTGTTTATGAAAAGAGCCTGGTTAGGGAAAATAGGTGTCATTCTTTAAAATAGGAAATAAACTGACCCACTGCCACATTGCTGCCAGAACAGGTGGGCTGAGCATTCCACAGTGTTTGCATAAAAGAAGCATCCACTTGTATGTTTCCATTGGAGATAGACAGATGCTGAAAAATAACAGATTTAATTATTTTATGTAGTGTGTGTGCGTACGTGTGTGTGCGTGTGTGTGCGTGTGTGTGTGTGTGTGCGTGTCGCCATGACGATAAAGAATGTATGACAGATTTGACTATATGTCTGATTGTCTCTTATACAACAGTTAGACAGTTCAAACCAATAATCTGATTGGAGGATAGGCATTTCATTAGTGGTGATAACAGCCTGTAACACCACTGGGGCTTTTAACTACATATATCGCTCTGCGTCCCAGGTGTTCCAACAGTCATTAATTACGTGTCGGTCGCCAGCATAGGGAAAGTAGGCTGGCACGGTTTGCAGTACTGGAAAGATGGGAGAGCAGGACCCACGTTCAAAACCAGCCACGGAAGCAGTTTCAGCAAGAAAACGCATGATAATATGAATGCTAATGATAACGTTATGTCATCTTAAACAACACTTGTCTCCTTATTTATTGCTTCTAAAAATGAACCATCCATGTTTTTGTTTGTTTTTTCTACAGCTATCAACCAAACTAGCTTGTAACACATTTACATTTAGGCATTTGGCAGAAGCTCTTTTTCAGAGTGACTTCGTGCTTCGAAGTTTCCATCATTGGATATATTCTTACACTGGTTACTAGGTTACTAACTATAAGAGACGTCAATCAAATATTGTTGGGAAGGATTTAATCCAAATGGGATGTGTTGGGAGGGTTCATCCAAATATCTATTAAACAGGTCTTTAGATTTAGATTGCCGGTGACTCGGTTGTATGGACATCTAGGGGAAGTTCATTCCACCACGTAGGTGCCAGAACAGAAAACAGTCTAAATGCATGTCTTCCTCTATCCCTGAGAGATGGTGGGACCAGGAGCATCAGAGGGAATGTGGTGGGATGCAGGGTGTGATTAGAGCTGAAAGGTGAGTGGGTGCTGGGCTGTTTTTAGCTTTGTATGCAAGCATCAATGTTTTGAATCGGATACGAGCAGAATCTCAAATCCCTCTCTAACCCCTGAACAAAGGCACTACTTTATGTGTGAACAAGTATTCAACAAGTAGGGTTTTGTATACCCTACATCGCACAGTAGCTTTCGATTTGATGTGATTTGGGATTCAACCCCATAACCCCAGATGGCAGCTGATGTTCTAAAGTGGTGAAATATAAGAAATTCTTGTAAGATTCTTCTTACTGTCCAACAACTCCATGGTTTATTCTCCTCACCTTTGGGTTACATACTGTGGTACCTGTAACAATGTAAACCTACTATCATCCCTGTTAATCACACCAGCTGTCGGTCGCCAGCTCTGCCAGTAGCAGTTAGTTAGTTCTGCCAATTGCGGAAGGGTATGTGTGGGCGGAGCAAAATAATAGGTTAAACAAATAAACAAATCATAATCTGTTGATAATAAACGGCTTTTGTTAACCCGTTGTATAAAAGCAATATCACACTCGGGTTGCACCCTCTAGTCTACAAGCACACAACAGCGATATTCGGTACAACAGAACTCTGTCGCATGTGATATTGCTTCATTTGAGCAAGGTATACATTTTTAAAACCTTTTTTTTAAAAACTTTAAGATTTGTGCTCAATTATTTAAAAAAAAAAGCAAAAAAATTATATAAATAATGCTACTAATATATTCTAATGGTTACAAAAAAAATCTAATACTAATATAGTGAATACATAGTACATAATGTGCAGTATTTAGATTATTATACCAATTTAGAATATGCACATATTTAAGAGCCTGTACAGCATATAGAGCATAATGCTCAGCATAATAAAAGTCTAAAGATAATTCAACAAAATACCTCATTTAAGCACATAATGATGCCCAGTGTATTGTAATATGGTTCTCACCAGGTATCTCTCTGAGGACACACTGACCAAAATGAGATCATCACCGATGCGAACCTTTTCACCCTCAGACCTCTGTTTCGAGGCTGGATGGATGGTCCACCAACAGGCCTCGCCTTTGAGAAAGAAGCCAAACAAGTAAATGCTCATGAACAGAAGAATGAAGTCATAGTTAGTTTCATCAACATTTCACAACTGTGAATAAATCATTGCATGTGATGGTACACTATGATTAAAATATAACTTTTGCCCCTGGCCAACTGAAGGACATTTCCGTAGATGCATATCAAGATATCACATATGGGTATCTCCCAGAGAAGCCTTCTCAAATAAACCCATCCGACGTCTACAATATATAAAAATAGTAAAGGCTCAGGGTGGAGGGCAAGTGTCTGAGAGCTGAACATTGAACCGATGAATGAAAGTTGTTGTTTTTTTGGGTTGGTTGGAATTGCACAAAGCACAGAAACACACAGAAACAAAGTCTTAAGTTGAGCAATATTTTATATTTGAATCTGAAATACCTGTCGAGTCCTCCTGTAATCCTACATCAAATGATAGCTTGTCTGTCAGAGACCTTGACGTTTTTAGACAGGCTAGATACTGTTGGGGGAATAATCAAGACATGAGGTCACATCAGGGCATCTGCAACTCAAATATCAACAAGACATACTAACATTTCTACAGCACTGACATGTCAAATACGCTGATAAATTATGAAACTATCGTAATCTGCTCAAATCCAGCTCAAATCCAACTCGTAGTGAAACTGACTAAGTAGATCGTTTTATTTATGCGTTTCTATTAAGCCTATTTGTATGGATTATACAGTACAGCCGTCCCTCATGATAGGATTTGTGGTGGTTGAAACAGGGGGCTAATCCTCCCCTCAGTGTCTTTAATCGGTGTGGCACATTCTCACCATTCCACTAAACGAATGCCTTAGTAGGATGGCGTGACCATACAGCAGTGTCCGATGTCCTCCCCCCTGTCCTGCCTGTAGAGAGACAGAGAGAGAGAGAGAGAGAGAGAGAGAGAGAGAGAGAGAGAGAGAGAGAGAGAGTTAGAAAGGAGAAGCAGTGTGAGTACAGATGGAAGGAAATGTTACTATTTTCACAGCAAGTGATTGCTTGTAAAAGTCAGACAATAGACCGGAAAATCTAATGTCACTTTAGAAGTATGAGCCATTTTCATGAAAACACTGAACCGAGCACATGCTGGGTCACTCAGTTGCATGTTTTAGGAGAATATTTCCTGTTCATTACTCTGAACAGGAAAAAATTTCGTTGTACCGTAGATGAGGAAATGTAAAGAAAAAAAATTCTCAAAAATGCATAATGATTTCCTAATATTTTTTGCAAAAATGAAAACAGTACCAGACTTGTATGATGAAAATGCAGATTAAATAATGAGAAATCAATAATTAACGCTATAAAACTACTTACCCGTCTTATAAACTTCTGAAAGCATTAGGGGAAAAAAAAATCTTTATTATAACATTTTTTCAAAATATCGGCAATACCAAAACACCGTGAACTGAAATCCGTTGCTAAGATGTATTATTCAAAGGACAGAAATGAGCATTTTTTTTTAAGATTAAGAATTAAATGCAGAGTTAACATTCCCAGCTGTTATTTCAAGGCTGTCCTACATATTTTTTGGCTGATGCATTGCATGAGGATTAGTGATCTTTGGTTGCTGCTCACTCTGATATCTTTCTATTAAAAGCACAATTTTTTACTTCAGACGTTTATTTCTTTTGCGAACCCCTTACAGGAAAATCAGATACATTTTACATCTGATCATATGCCAGTTGTGTTGTGCACTGAAATTGGAATACTCTGTTAAATGTCAAAATAATGGCAAAAAATCACAATAAATAAATTGTGTAAAAAATAAAAAAAAAACATGCGAATATAAAAAGTGCAAAATTGTGAAAATAAATGAGCCGAATAATTACCCAAAAAATGATGAAAAAATAAATGAATTATGTAAAATAAATAATGTGACAAAGATCTTGTAAAAACTTCACGTGAAATAAGAGTGGGTAGTACCATGTAACATGTTTAAGTGTCAGGTGTGAAATTTGTCATAAAGCTTGTATGACTTTTCTGTAAGGGTATACTGTAAAATGTGTAACAAGAAAACCAATAGGATCTTTAATGCAGCTTTAAAAGCACTTAACCATCTGTTATGAAATGTTCATAGAACATGAACAAAAAAAAAAGCATTATACAGATTTAGACAAAAGGAAATAGGGAATCCATATAGGCTAAAAAAAATAATAAAAATAAACAAATATAGAAAATATTTTGTGGATTTGTGTGAGGGGATTTCCACTCTGGAATCAACATTCCAGGACATTTCCTCTTCTTTGGTACCCATGAAATTTGACTGGTTCATATTTCAGCTGTGAGAAGGAAGACGTTAAAACTCAACAAAGTCAGGTTCAGGACATTTAGGACGTAGGAAGTCTTGCAGCTTATTAAGAGGAATGTTAACCAGTACTTCGTAGCAAAATGACGGCTCATGTCAGGTGTAAACTGTGCTATAGTGTTGTATTATTTGTTACTGTTTTTTATTAGGTTTGTGTTGGGATAGTCTAATAGGTTTTGTGGTGTTATAAATAGTAACGTTAGAAAATGAGCTGCACAGAACTGAGACAAAATAGATGAAAAAGAAACTCAACACTCTCGTTTCTGAACAATTTAGAGCATGTACTGTACAACCCTCAGGGCCATGATGATGAGTAGTGCACGCTTGTTTTCCATATTAGTTCGTGCAACATTAGTTGTAACTAAAGCGTTTTACTTTGGAAAATGTTCTACTTCATCATGTTGATTTCTCACTGTTAGACTTTCGTTACATGAAAATCTGCTTTGGCCGGTTGTTTTTTCCCCCAATTTATTTGTAATTGCCTTTTCCAACCAGTGTAAAGTGCCCAGATTGTCTGATTTTCTGTGAAAAGAGAGTGTTGATGCTCTGAGACTAATTGGATTGGTTACTTATTAGTTTGGTTAGTGTCTCAATAACCTCTTGTGATTCTAACAAATACTACAGGCAAAAGAAGAAAAAAAATCGATTTAAGTATTAAATGTGGCTGATTTATCGGTGAGGCAGTTCTGGACCACATGAAGGTTAGTTGTTTGGTTTATTGACTTTTTATTAGCCTTCGTGCATTTGGTCGAAATGGGGAATGAACTGTAGACATAACATACCCATCGCTCATGATCAGGTTTCTAGCCATGTTGAACAAAAAATACAGATTTAGAGTTAATAAAAGTAATAATGCATTCACTAATTTGCTCATTAAAGCTAAGATTGGAATTGTGATGTTGTAATCAATAAGCATTTCAACAGTCACAAACATAAAAGTCTGTTATATTACCAATTACAGTATACCAATATAAACATATGTTAGACAAAATCTCAATTAAGTTTCAAACATGTCAGAGAAGTGATACATTAAAGGAAGACTGTTAGCTATATCACGCTGTAGGGGCATGTTTTAGTCCCCTTGAAGAGAAGAGTCACTGTAAATCAACACAAAGGTGATCTGTCTGATGACCTTTGTCCTATAATAAAACATTTCCAACATCCTGATGGATGGAGACCCTTGGTCTATTCCAAGATAACGAGCTCCTAATTCACAGGCCCTGATGGCTCACTGCTCATTGTTTGATACAGTGCTTGTATCATATCATGCTGAAACAGGATCTGGCACGTGGATCAGGTCATCAGCTGCTTATTTCAATGTAATAAAAAACCTTGTTGTTCCTCTTTCATGTTCTCCTCATTTTTGGGTCACCAGGTCTGGATGCCCTTCCCGATCCAACCCTCCGCAGTTTATCCAGGCTTGAGGCTGGGAATAGGTGTGCACGGGCTGTGGCAGTAGCAGTGAGAGCATTGAATGATGGGCACTAATCCACCAGAATGCTTTCATTATCAGTGCGCATTATGGATAGAGTGGGAAATGGCAACTGACATTACTAACATTTTTAAAAGAAGTAATCGATGATAGACAAGCAAGCACATTGTTACTATGAGATGTAAGTTACATAACTGTACTCTAGAGTAATGCTTACAATTAGACAAGCTCTTTTCACTGATATCAGTATTTGTGTTGTTATTCGAGGTGGTTTAAAAGAAGGTGTTTACAAGAAAGTAATTTATTACTTATTACTTACTTATTAATACTTTAATATTTATCTGGTGGGTAAAATGGGTGCGGAAGTTCTCTGAAGATCATCATGCACAAGTTGCTGAATGGTTTAGACATTTTTAGGGGGATCTTGTTGAAGGTCTTTCTGATCTGATCATCTTCCAGTGATGTAACCCCTGAAGTGCATGTGCCACTCAAAACACCCTCACTGTCTTATCGCAGATCAGTATATCAGATTTCTTTCCATGCTGACTGAATATTTAAAATAATGTCTTCAACTTCAAAACGTACTGAGTGACACTGGGACCAAAATACTAAAGAAATCAGTTTATTGATACTGGTACATCTTGGTACATATAGACCATATGTTGGGAACTGCTGAAACAATATTTGAAGTATTTTATAAAAACAAATATAATAAAATTATAAATTAATAAAAACAGATTTTGTGAATTTGGTGCAAAAGCACAAAGTCAGCATAACTGCATATCAAGCCATTCTGGTAGTTCATGGGATTTGATTTAGATAAAAAGCTAATGAGTGAGGTACAATACAATCATAACTTTCATTGGGTTCCTTATGATAGTAAGTACCTTACTTGAAGTGTTAGTGAGAAGAATTTGTGATGATCAAGTGGACATGTATGGTGTATGGAGGACGATACAAGACCTTGTATAGAACTCATCATATGGTAATTCCTAGAACTTTCATTTGAATGAACATCATTCCAAAAAGATTCTCCAAAAGGGTATACACATGGACATTAGTAGCAATGGGACCAGCTTGTGGAGATTTATAGGTGGTCAGTGCTAAATAAATATCAAGAAAAAGAATTACTTACCCATAGCCATAAACAAGAGAGTAGCATTACAGGGGAAAGGATATTGGTGTAATCTTTTTTTAAATGACAGCACATTTACTTTAACATTATCAGTTTTTTAGATGTTTCTCTTTTATTAGCATATGTTATTTTAACTTTTAATATTTTGCAGTGGACTTGTCATAAAGGTTTTTTGTTTTTTATGGTATATTGAAAGCCTGTCTAATATTACATTAGATCTCGCCAACCATCTAGGAACCTCTGTAGTCCAACTGGGGCCTGTGGTGGCCAATGGTGATAAATCACATTGTATTAATTATTACATTAGGTATATAGAAATAACAATCACAGCTTCTGTTGCGTTCTACAAAAATACATGAGCATGTCACTTTTTTTTTTTTTTTCATTTTAATTACAGAGATTACAGTGATATTATTTACCATAATTCCTTGTCCTAAAATGAAACCCTGGCTATGTCACAGTTCACAGTACTCTGGTAGTATTATATCAACTGTGTTACATAAAGTTGTCTGACTTTCTACACACATGGCTATAACAGTGACTGAGGTGACATATGGCTACTTACACCTTCCCCATTTTGATCTGTGTTAGCCAGCATCTCCTGCAGGGCTCGCACAGACAGAGACTGCTCCAGCACAAAGTTACAAATACACAGGTCAGGAGGAACATACTGCAGAGAGAGCAAGAAGCAGAGACTGAGTGCTACAAGGTCATAGTATTTAACTCATATATAACAGCTGCATATGAAATTCTAATTAGATTCAACGGCATAAAAGGCTCTATTACACATCTCTATTTTAGAATAATAGCCAAGATGATTAGAAATCTCTTAAGGGTTCATTTCCTAATTTTTGCTAGTATAATGCTGATGTACAGTACAACTTTGTTCTGTTCCCGGAATGATTATACATATTAATCTCAACAGTGTTCAGGGCTATACTTCGCTCTACTAATTGCACACATTGCCTATGTTATTCTAAAAAATTAATAAATGAATAACAAAGTGCCTGATGAGATTTAAAGACATATATATATATATATATATATATATATATATATAGATAGATAGATATATATAGATAGATATATATATAGATATATATATAGATATGGCAATAAAGCACACATAATCATATATATATATATATATATAGAGAGAGAGAGAGAGAGAGAGAGAGAGCATATGAGAGCTGTAAGACAGTGGTGAAAAGTGCTGTAGGTGCGACAGGAGAGTTCAAGATGGAGGTGGGTATGCATCAAGGATCGGCTCTGAGCCCCTTCTTATTTGCTCTGGTGATGGACAGGATGACAAATGAGGTTAGACAGAAGTCTCCATGGACTATGATGTTTGCAAATGGCATTGTGCTGTGTGACAAGAGCAGGGAACAGGTGGCGGAAAATCTAGCAAGGTGAAGGTATGCTTCTGAAAGCAGAGAAATGAAGGTTAGCCAAAACAAGACAGAATACATATGTGAATCAGAGTGACGCAAGTATAAAGGCAAAGCTATAGGCATCAGAGGTAAAGAAGGTGCTCAGGGTCAACTGGCTTAGAGACAGCGGCACTGAACAAAGGTCAGAAAGCAGAGCAGGAGGTAGCAGGAAGAAAGATGTTGAGGTTCTCTTTGGGAGTGACAAGGATTGACAGGATCCCATGTTAGATGTTTTGGAGATGAAGTCAGAGTGGCCAGATTGAGGTGGTTTGGACATGTTCAGAGGAGAGATTGTGAATATATCGGTAGAAGGATGCCGAGGTTGGAGCTGCCAGGCAGGAGGTCTAGAGGAGGACCAAAGACAAGATTTATGGATGCAGTGAGAGAGGACATGAAGTTATTAGTTGGTGTGAGAGAAGAGGATGCAGAGGATAGGGTTAGACAGAGTCAGATAATTTCCTTTGGCGACCCCTATGCTCTTTGTACTCATTGGCATAGCCATTTAAATGATCTACTGTAGGCCTGTGGGCATGTGTATATATGGCCCACTGTTATAAATACAATTATATAACTACATGTTTTTTGAAAGCCAAGTACAGTAAAACAAAACAAAAAAGACCTCTTCTTATATAATGCTAAACATAGTATTTGTCTATAAAGCTATGAAAATTAACTCATCATTCTTGTTCATTTCTAGATGCAAAAAAGTGCAGGGGGTTCAAATGTGTTGGTGTTGCCATGGTTCTCACCACATACATTTCTTCCCATTACCCTGATGAGAACACTGGTATTTTTGAACATAATAATAAACTCCAACTGCACTTAAAGAAAAATGCAACTGCTCAATAATATGTTATTATGTTTAAATTTAAATAGGTAAGAAAAGGTGTTATCTGCATTCTAAATCAGAAATGTATTAATAATTCACTTAAATGTGGTGATGATGTGCTTGGTTTGTCATTATTCAGATTATTAGAATAAACTGTCTGAATCTCGTCAACCATACCTTAGCTTCTGAGGTGGGCTCAAGGTAACACAGTCGATTTCCAAGTCCCTCTGCAGACAGGCAGAATTTACGATTCTCCTTCTGAATGGTAGCAACACACTGGAGCACCACTTCATCATCCTGCCAAGCAGGAACACAGGTGGAGGAACTGGTTAGTTTAAACAATCTGAAAGTCAAAACTTTGAAAATGTAATTAGTCAGCAGTATCAGATTCCAGTGCCAAAGTATCATAGACTGCAGAGTTTAGCATTCTACCTCATTCAAAAATAAGACAAATCCCTGTAGCAGAGCTGTGAAGAGAACCTTAGAGGAGAAGGTGTTCAAAAATAAATCAAGACATGTTGATTAAGCTTTTACAACACCAGTGACAGCAGGAACTACAGCAACCAATATATAAACAGAACTTGATAAAGTGCCATTTATCAAAATCATATACTACATACCACATAATCTTTAATTAATAAATGGCAATAAAGCACACATAATCAAATTAATTTGATATTTTATAACTGAACGCAATGGGTTGAGTAAAAATTCTAGTATTGCTGACGACATACACAAACTGCGTACAAATTTACAAACCATAAAAATAAAAAAAAAGACAAAACATCTATTCAGCCAGTATTGATCCTCGCTACACAATGTCCCAACACTGTACAACACTTTAAACACAGCACGAATACAATTAAGAGTCTGTAAATGTCTACAATACAAATCACTACTTTATTAATATTGCCTATAGCAACAGACCAAAGCCAGGGCCTATACTATATATATGAATTCAGTTTAATTCGTTTTTAATTATTATCAGGAGCAAAAAGGTTCCCTGACTGGGTGCTGTTTATGTCCTACTGATATTATATTTACATTTACAAATATCTCACTCATCGTGAGGCTCATTCACTCTCGTCACTCATTCACTCATCGTCTATACCGCTTTATCCTTTACAGGGTCACACGGCGCTTAGAGCCTATCCCAAGAGACTTAGGGGAGGCAGGGGGAAACCCTGGAGGGACACACACATACATACACACTCACACACTCATTCACACACTAGGGGGAATTTGGAAATACCTAATCTGTATGTCTTTGGACTGTGGGAGGAGACTGGAGCATCCAGAGTGAACCGACCAAACGCGGGGAGAACATGCACACAGAGCCGAGCCAAACCCTGGAGGTGCCAGATGACAGTGCTACCATGTATGCATGTATTAAAAGTTACATATATTTTAGACCTACAATTTTATATTTTGATAAAAGATATATATATATTTTAATCATATAACAATACATATACTTTACATTTTGTGCATGTTTCTGGTAAATTATTTAAATATCTAAAATTGCATCAGTAAAATGAACAACTGTCAGCAAATGGACAATGAGATATTGTTTGCCAAGATAAGTGTCTAGCGAATAATTTCCTCCAGACTTTCACTGAGGAAGAGAAATCATGTGTTGGATCTTAGCAGACAGTGACTCCATCACTACATCCTATAGCAGGATTTCACTCAAGCGAGTGTTATTGATTTAGGTCTCAGTGGCTTTTCCTGCTTGGCTGTGCTCTTTAATGCTTCCACACTGACTACATTAATCTAAGCTGATAGTGTATGGCTCTGTACTATCAGGGTAATAGCCATACATTAAACACAGCCTTGGCATAGAAAGGGTATCGTTCAAAATTCAACCCCCAAAATGAGATACATCTCAGCCATCAATGTGATATAAGGGCAAGTAAGAATCTCCAAGTGGTGTCATGAATATTTAAAGCCTCAAAAATCATTCTCTGACTTTTTTCTCATGATGAAATATTTTCAGGCAATAATCATTAGGATTCCCCTTTCCACTTTAATAGCTCATTAATGCATACTGTAGTTCAAGAGCTTCAAATAATATTGTCATCAAATATCAGAATGGGGAAAATGGGATGTTAGTTAATTTTATTAATGGGATGTTGCTAATGCCAGGCACACTGTGATCTTCATGCATGTTGCTGTACAGTACTATAAAAATGTGCAAATTCCAGAATTCATGGCATCCCCTAATCAGTCAACAATATAAAAAGACAGGATGCCACTTGTATCAATCGAAACAGGACTATAAAGTTTCAGTGGGTGCAGGCTCACCAACATTGGATAATTTAAGACTGGAAAAAAGCAATGTTTTTACTGAAGCTTTAAAAGTATTTCTTCATTTACATATAACTCTGCATTGGTAGTTTCACGCTCTCAGTTAGAACATCTGCATGTAATAATGGTTTTCGTCCCAGATGCTAAAATGCCTCAACCAGCTGATGTAAAATTGGTTTGAGCAAAAAAATGCATTCTTTTGTTTTGTTTTCATGCCTTTAATAGAGAAAAACATGTTCATATTCTCCTAAGCACACTTAAAGACCAAGGTGTGAATTGAATTTCCCACACTAATCACATTTGCGCTTTTGACTGCAGCCATTTTCTAGCTAATTTTATGCCTGGTTAATCCAATGATTATTACTACACCGTATTAGTTCACAGTTCGAAAGCTCTAATAAATAACTCTTCTGATCTTTGGCTGGCTGATCAGAAACCTTCTGAACTCAAGAGACATATTGTATGCTGTGGATAATGTAAATCAACTGTGGGGAAAACTTCAATTAGCCTGTTCCTGCTGGAAAACATATAAATATTAATGATGCTTTCAATGATTTTCAGGTATTTGTTGGTTATGCCTAACAAATACATGCAAAAATAATTTATTTATAAATTAAATGGATATGGAAATTAGTGGTTAACAGAAATTAAATAAAGTGATTTTTAACTGTTTGTTGCGTCATGGCTACTATAAGAACCAAAAATAAATATTGTGCCAAAACCCATCATGAGGATAGGTGTTATGCAACTAATTCATCAGATTGATCAGATTGTGATTTACATAATTATAATATAATATATATATATATATATATATATATATATATATATATATATATATATATATATATATATATATATATATATATATATATATAATAAAGGAGCAAACTGCCAATAGAGAATACCACTGCAATAAAATACTTGGCTTGCAGTAATGTTTAGATAGGTGATAGATACATTGCCAAGTAACATCCAAATGAATGACAGGAACCAAGATTTCTTAGTAGTTCATTGCCCACAACATTATTCTGCTGCTGTCTGGTTGTCCATCCTTGGACCACTTTTGGTCGAAGTCCCCCACATACGAACATTCACGTTATGAACTTTTGCAGATACGAGCATGTATTTGCCGTGTTAAATGGCGGAAAGTAGATCACATGTCTGGCGAATATCGCCACTTGTTGTCTAGAAGCCAACATAAAAGCAGCTGTAATGAAGCTGGTACTGCTAAGAATTGCCACGCAATAACGATGGAGACAAAAGTGAAATTAATTGAGAGAATGGAGCGAGGTGAAAAGATGGCAGACATTGCTCGTTTTTTTAACATGAATCATTCAAGCATCAGCACGATTCTAAAGAACTAGAACAAGATCATGGAATATGTTAGTTTTATACTGTGTATAGCCAATAGTGTTAGTATCCTAGTACCTAGACAATGTTTGTTGGACTTATGAACAAATTAGACTTACAAACAAACTCTTGGAATGCAACTCATTCAGACTTTCACAGGTGACAAGATAATCAATGTTATTCTTCCAGTGGTTTCAAACACTAGAAAAAAAATACTAACACTAGAGCAATTGGCCAGCACATGCTCCCACAAAATGTCTTTCTTCTGTTTTTAACACGCCCAGAGTGAATGAGTGCAGTTACCATGTCATCGATTAGATACGTTAAACCGAGGTAGTTATGGTTACTTACTGATATCCAGATCTCTCTTTAGTAAGTGCAATAAATGTAGCTTATGCAAACTGCCTCACATTCACAGTTTTTTTCAGTGTCATAGAGTTCATGTATTTTTGTATGAATAGTTCCCCTCAAAGGTAGCTTGAGCACACAACTTTCGTTTTAACCAAACTTCCTTCTGGAAACTTTTTGTAATTAAACTTGCCATTCAGCACACCAGGTGATCTTTTCTCAATCACCACAGTATCCACATTAAATTTGCCATTATCACAGACAACCAGGTAACCGCACTACGATTATGGGAAGCCATTACGGTCAAACTTGATCAAATGCTAAATTTCCGTTAAAAAAATAGTAACGCATTAGAATTTCTAGATTAACAGATGCATTGTCGCATTAATATTGGCAGCCCTAGTTATACTGTAGGCTTTATATAATAAACACAGAACAATCCATGTCTTAGCAAGAGCAAGATTGTAATTATAAAACCAATGCTACTGTGTTCCACATCTAGAAGAGACCTCCAGCCCCCTATCTTCTTGCTTAAATGGATCTTGTGCCAAGGAATCTGGTGAATCTGCGGCAAAGTGATCCAGGGGGCAGTGGCAGAACCATCTGCTAGAGAGCTAAGAGTCAGCATCACAGGCTATCTATAGGGCCAAGGGGAGGGGTGTGTGAAAGGTGCCCAGGGAGAGAGGAGGTCCATTCTAAGGGTGACCCCAGTCTGCTGTCTTTAATTCCCTTAGATTTACATTTAGGCATTTGGCAGATGCTGCTATCCACAGCAACTTACAAAAAGTGCTTTGACGTTTCCATCATTGGATAGATACTTACACTGGGTTACTAGGTTATTAACGTCTGTAAGTGTTATTCGTCAAACACAGTTGAGAAGATGAATTTTTTTTATTTGTTAATTTTTTTAATTTGGGGGGGGGTGGGGGGGGTGGTAGCTCCACAGCCAGTGAGACTCTATATCACTCCAAGTTATCATGATGGTAGTCTACCCTAATTCTTCTCACATTCCCAATATCATGCCTGTGGGTTTAAAAAGCAGGTGTGAGTGAGAGACCCTGGTCTTCTCAAAATTCCCCCTTTCTTCCTCCCAGCTCAGAGTATGTCTTTAAGGACATGAGCAGGTGCACGCATGTCTTGAGAGCCCGTAACCCGAGAGCTCCTGATGTTTTTCAGTAGCAAGCAAGCTCGCAAGTCACCACCCAGCCCCTGTCACTGACTTGAACTTGAGAAAAGGTGAATATACTAAATCTGCCTCAAGCTTGCTATTTTGATACACATGGCATGCACATGCTCACAACAGCAGAAGCTTAGACAGAAAAAACTGAATTGGACAAATGGCAGTGTATATTTGTTCTGGACATAACTTACAAGACCCCCTTCTTACACACACACACACACACACTAAGATATAAACGCTACATCTCAGAATGACTGTGCTCATAAATGTCAGGCAAGGTGATAACATTAGAGGATTTTAACGTGTTTTGACACATTACTGTATGACATATAACATACAGTATAACTGTGAATGTAAATGGGAACTATCTAAGTTGGGTAAATGCTGTGATTCGATTGAGCTGAGGCTTTGTGATTCATTTATTTTTAACACATATCATATGTACACAGAGTTTTAGCCTTAAACACTTCTTTTTCTGTTAATCTGGATTGACTGTGTCTTATTAGGGTTGGCATGCAATTTAACGGACAAAAGATAATAGCAGGAAAACAACGAATTACTCAGACTTTCTCCTCTGTAAACAACTCATATTTTTCGCCATCCAGTGAACCACTCTGGTCAGGCTGCTCCCACTCCTGTGTCTGACAGATTAATGAGATAGCTCACTACATGCAGCTTAAATCTCTGCCACCTCTGTTTACTGCAGCCTTCCCACATGTTGTGAATAAAAACTCTCTCCCCAATGGGGGGGAGCTGGAGAACAGTAGACCAACAAATTAATGCCATATACATATTAGGGGATCATTTCCGAACCATTCATCCATCAGCTGTGTTGATTAAAAAGGTTATTCTTAAGTAATTCCAAGGTTATTTTAAGGTCATTGAGGTTAATTAAGATTTTTTTTTCTTATGGATATTTAATTAAGGTTATCTTTTACATAACATAACTTTGAAATATACAGAGTCTTACCATATTATATCAAGAACATTACCCACCAACCCATAACAAACACTTATTTTACGAATATGATTCTGGAAGATCTTAAACTGAGACCATTCTTTCAGAGGAGTTGACATAAAGAGGGAAATTATGCAATGCATGAAAAAAGCCGTTACACTAATGTGGTCATTCAAGCCAATGTGGAGCGTTTCCTCTCGCTCTTCTGTGAATGACACAGCAAAAGCCATATTCCAAAATTTTAATATAGACGCAGCCATCTTGAAACAGTGCAGAGAAAATAAGACCGCAGAGGTTCACCAGCTCAACAGAATTACAAATTGGATTTTCCCAGGCTTACTTTCTATGCATATTGCTGTAAAACAGCCTCGTGAAACAAGAGAAATGGCTCGTAAGGACGGCTGAGCAACTTCCATCAACAGTGAAAAATGACACTGCCAGACACAGGCTCAGGGTAAAATTGGAAAAAGGAGGGGTTTTATATTATTATTATTATTATTATTATTATTACTATTATTATCAAGAGCACTTTATTTTAAACAAGACAATATGAATCTGCATGCACGGTAGAAGATTTAATAAAGAAATCTAACTGCACACTACTGGAAAGTAATGCAAAAGTGGGCTTTTTTTATTTATTTATTTATTTTTATTAATCGACATAGATTGTTCAAATTGCATATGTTTGTAGACATATGTAAATCCAACTATCTAATCGCCTTTGTAACAGTTGATGGCCTTCCAATGAACGGTTTATCTTTATCGCCCGTTTCACTGTGCATATCAATTGTGTCATTGCATGTTAATGGAGACTTGAGTAGCACTTTTGTACAGAGGAAGATTTGCTCTACCAACATATGCAATTTAAACAATCTATGTCAATGTATAAAAATATTATGCTCACTTTTGCATTACTTTCTGACAGACCTCGTATATATCTAAAGGTATCGAGCAAACAAGATAACAGCCTTTTATTGTAAGCAATGAGCAATGCGCAAAGGTTAATGGTAAAATAAACCATGTGTCCTAAAATGTTTCCCTTTAGCTGTACGATATAAAGAGGCATGAGATGATATGCCCAGCGGGTAATGATTCAGGTTTCAATCCATAGGTTTCACATGTTCTCCTCATTTTTGAATGGGTTTCCTTAAAGTTCTCCAGCTTTTGCTGCACCACTCAAAAAGCATGTCAGTATGTGGATGGGCTATGATAAATCGCTCCTAGATGTTTGTAAATGTGTGTGTACATGAATTCCTATCTCACACCCAGTGTTGCAAGGATAAGCTCTGGATGAAAGAAAGATATTTAGCAGCATGTTAATATTAGAGCCATGGTATGGATATAGACCTAAAACATGACCATGGGGTCTTCATTTATTTATTTATCTTTAGTAATGACTTCATCCTGGTCAACATAATAGTGGATCAAGAACCTGTCCAGGAAACAATGGATGTGAGGCATGAATTCCACACCATGGATAGGATGGCAGTCAATTACAAGGCCCCTTGTAAATGCATATTTACTGTACAGTATATGCTCAACAAGGAGCAACTTATTGAAGTCAGCAAAAGCATGTTTCTGTAAGTATGAGAAAATGGAAGAACCCCAAACCTCCAACACCCAGGGTTTACGTCTTGCCTTGGGACTGTTAGCCTGGAGTTTGCAGGTTCTGCATGTGCTTGGTGGGCTTCCACCAGGTGTTCTGGTTTCCTTCCACCTTCCGAAGATATGCAGAGTAGGCTAACTTGTGTTTCCAAATTATCTATAGTGTGACTGAGTGTGTGCTGGTGCACCCTGCAACAGATTGGCACCCTGTCCAGTCCAGTGCCTGAGTCCCTTGGATAAGCGGTATCGAGAATGAGTGAGAGAATTAAAGAATAAAAAAACAATAGCAAACCCTCAAAGACAGAAAAACATGCAAAATTCCACACTGAAAGTAACCCGAGCTCGAGACTGAATCAGAACCCTGGACAGCAATGTTACACTGTACACCACAGATAACAATTTTATGATGTGTAAATCCATGTGCAGATTAGTACATCTGCAGTTGGAAAAGTAACTTAATGTTGCAATACCCATACTGCAATATGAATTGTGAATGCAATGGAAAACTACATAGACATGTAAGTATTTGACAAGCTGCTTATACTGCAGTGTTTTATGTAGCTCAATGTGCTGATATGATAAAATGGAATGGTGATTCTATAAAGCATGCAAATGATATGGAGAACCTATAAAGCAAGATGTAAAGTACAGTAAGAACTGAACATGTGAATAATGATTCCCATGTGATGTTTTTTTTTTTTTTTTTAACATTATATGTAATTTTACTGAGCCGTGAGTTGATTTCAGATATATACAGTTGTGGTTTTGGTACTATGTTTGGATATGGTTGCTTATGACAGGAAACTGTGATGTTGTAGACTGCACTTGCAATACCTTGTGTGTCCAGTTAATCTGTCAACACAGGCTCAGATTTGACCACACACGGTATCCGATATCTCTCACATTAATCCTTTGCCTCATAGTGAAATAAACAGAAAGAGCTTTATTGCTAAATAAAGCAGCACTCCATCAAATGCAGAAAATACGCGACATTTTAAAAGACAGAACATAGCCCTTTCTTTCCATGAAAGAATTGAAATATCTTTGAGAAAAATCCCACAAGTTAAAAGCTGACTATACAGTGCAGCTATATTCTTTAAAGCATCCATCAGGTTGAGATTAACAACTGAAAAAGATCAATGTATTCATGCAAACCTCTATTTTAATCCAAAGGTGTACAGGGCTTATCTTAGAGGATCACCGCGAGTCAATTACACACTTTACATATTAAAACTTGATTCAACAATGTGAAGGTGATGGATAGAAGATGACATTTTGTCCTTCAGCACAGATGGCTCCAAAACCTTCAGGACCAAACCAACGGCAGGGATCACACCAAGGCAGTGACGTCAGACTCTGTTTTCAATCAATGCGCAAGAAACTAAATTCAACACATACAGCTGGAAAAGGTCAGAAGCCCCAGGGAACATTATATCACATGATATGACGAGACGATCTGCTCACATATTGTAGAATTTCATCACTGGTCCTAAGCTTTTACCTGGGCATTCCTTCATTTCAAATCACAGCCAGAAATCTTCACTCAGCACCTTGTCTTTTCGTGAGTGGACAGCTGCAGAGTGTCCACTACACACTGACAAGCAGGAATAGCTCCAAAATGAATCTGTCATATGCCTTGTCTGCACTTCTGGTACTGATCTGAGATACTCTAGCAAAAGTCATCAACACAGTTTTGTGTGACATCAGAACCAAAGTGGTAGAGTCAACCGAAACACCACATGTATATCGATTTAGAAGAAACCTTCATGGGGCATGAAAGATGGTCACCTTGGGCTACAAGGTGACTAGAGCAAAACAGGAAACAGAAACAGTGGTTGTTTATCATTTACCTCAGTGAAGAGCAGCCTGGAAGAAAAGAAAAACCCTTTACAGTGTGAAGGAGCTATTTTTTTTTTTATTCTTATTGTACACATTGCTTTTATACAGTACGCATAAAAATAGCTGAAAATCGTTCATTGTACAAGAACAGTCTTTAAAGCATTTTGCCATTCAAATGAGTAGAAGAGAAGCAAATACATTTAGAAATTATTTATTATTGCTTGATGTAATCACCTACATCAAACTGAATGCAGTCAGAGTAAGTTTGTTTGCAAAACAAACTTACTCTGACTTATGACTTACTGGACTTACTCTGTATGACTTACTGGATTTATTAATAATTCATTAAAAAATAATGGGTTCCTCTGTGTAATTTTATTATACTATTCATTTCTACGTTTATTTATTATTTATTACCATAGCTATTACTGTATATGTCTAAATTATATCTGAGGATAATTAATTAAATATAAATATTTTATATAATAATGTCATAGATTATTATTCCACATTCTGTCAATATATATACTTTTTTTTTGCGGTGCACTCTCTATAACTGTCCTGTCCCAAATAAAAAATGTCCCGTTTGCTGAAAAACTATAGTGGATGTGTAATAATATATTTCCTAAATTAAACACTTTTTAAATATATATATTTATTTTATTTTTTTTGCACTACTACTATTGGTTTAGTTTGAAAGCTTAGTGGCCAGCCAATTTAACTGAGATAGCTGATGCAATGACCCATGTGTGGGCTGATGCCAGAATATGTGAGGTGGAAAGGAGGCTAAATTTAAACCCCAGAATCTTCTGTATGAATGTATATGCCTACCAAAACAACATAAACACCAAATAAGCCCAGTGCTCTATGAAGCGGTAATACCAGAAACTCTCTTTTATTGTTAAAGTTTATTAATGTCCCCACCACCAATGTTCTAGTGTGCTAAGAGAACCTGCATAGCAATTTAAGCAAAGTATTGTTTTTAATCATGCCAGTGCCACAATTGATAAAAATATACACAGATACACAGAAGAAAAAAAACAAGATTCCATAAAAGCTCTGAAAAATTCTCTATACTCACAGAACCCAATGGTCAGTGCTATAATAATGTAGTGGCAAATATGAAATCAAGCAAATGTTTTATGTCTTTGAACTCAAAAAGGCAAAAGTCACCAAAATGTAGAAAGATATTTGGTGTATAATCTCAGAGTAAATGTTCATACTGCTCATATCCTTTAAGTACTTCCCATGTCAAAGTAAACCCTCTTCACTGCCAACTTTCCCACCTTAACACCTTAACAGCATGGCAAAACACTGGTGCACACCTGCCCCGTGCAGTATCTTCCAAGAATTTTTTTAACACAGCGTTGTAAATTATTTTGCACACAGTCAAGCTGGAACTCAACCACAAGAAAATGTTCCATATCCTAAAGGTACATCCGACATTTCTGTAATCAATAAATATTACATGACATTGGTGCTTATGAGCACAAAGTAAATGTGCAACTGTACACCTGTATGGCTATATGGTCTGAGTGGAAAATGTCCTCGCAGATACCAAATATACCAAATTATATGTTTGGTTCAAAAAATATAATAATAATAATAATAATAATAATAATAATAATAATAATAATAAACTGAATGAGTATTGGCTTAGAACAGTTATTTCCTTCTTGGATGCATATGCAAGAAATCCTCCACTCAGGCGAACAAATATAGACTGTTTTTGAACATGACCTTGTTGGTTAACGTCCATTATGGTCATCATTCACTCCGGGGATTATATCACAATTTGTAATGTGTTCAGATTGTTAGCATGCCACTGACAAATGGAATGTGTGTGTTGTGGGTTACATTAAGCAAGCATGTACAGCGAGTATGCCAAACACTTAAAGGTGACAATTATTAACCCTTGGGAATCTCAGTCAGCTGAAACAGCTAATATTATGGGAGAAATCAAACCACAGCTAAATTATTATTTATTTATTTATTTATGTATTTTTACTGCTTAATAATGAAGACTTATAACGGGAGATATTACATTGTAAATCAGCAAAGAGCCAAGTATCCAGTAGGTGCCTTTTAATAACTACACTACCATATACAGATGCATTGGCTGAGTGAGACTGGTATGTCATATCACCACGAACAGATAAACACATTAACAACATCTGAATGTAAATTCCAGTTTTTTTTTTTTTTTTTTTAATGGTTACCAAACAACAAGAGCCATTACAACTGGACAAGCTCTCTGCCTCGTATCGATTACAGAGAAAACTGCAGCCAATGTCATTCATCTTGGTCGGACAACCGAAATAGCAAATACCTAGAGTGAACTTGAACTTACTGACAAACATGAATGCTTGTTACAGAACACACAGCATGTCAAATCAGTAATCATTAGATTGTGATAGTGAGCAGAATCATTGTCAACTGGGGTTCAACTGCGTCTACTCTGCATAATCGGAAGTAAAAAAATAAATAAATAAAAAACGAGCAATAGCTATAGGACATATTTCTTTTGAGTTAAAACCAAAAAGCTTTATGAACTGTGTGGGGGGAAAAACTTTTCAATAAAACCTAGAAGCAAGTCTCGTTAAGTTTCCTGTGTGCACATAGAGGGATCATCCCACGTTCGCACCCGCAACCTTTTTTAACTGCAGGTGCGTCACATGCGCGTGCAGCTCGCACCGGAGTCGGCTTACTGATTCACCTTAAAAGCGTTACTATCACGTTCACCTTACTGGCAGAACACGCATGCACAAAATCAAGCCTGAGTGTGAAAATCATCCTCAGCCTTCTGAAAGCTGATATTGTGCGCGGAATGTCTTTTTATATTCAATTATTTTTATTATTATTATTATTATTAGAGCATGCATTTGCAAACGAGTTGAAAGAAAACGACTTGAATGATAACCAGAAGCGTGTTTCTGTACTTACAGTTCGCAAGAACTGGATTTCATCTTCCCCTTCTCCCCCATCAGCCATGGCTGTAGTGGCAGAGCCTGGCGCTGTAGACTGAGAGAAGCACCGCTGACAGCGCGATATGTGCGCACAGCTCCGTTCAGAGCCATATAGGGCAGCGCAGGCAGTACCACTGGAGACTGGCACTCACACTGACCACTGATGGCACTCCAATGCTCCTGTCAGTCTTTTTTTTTTTTTTTTATATTTTTTTGGATTTTTCCCCGATTTTCTCCCTAATTTACTCACTAAGTACCTCTCATCCCTCCCCTCTGAGAGAGCTCGGCCAATCAGCTCTCTCTAGACCTCCGGCTGCGAGAGGTTACAGCACCACCCGGGATTCGAACAAGCGATCTCCGGATGATAGGGCGAGCGCTTTAACCACTGCGCCACTCGGAGGCCCTGTCAGTCTTTTTACCAGCCATGCCCTGACATTGCCACTCGCATAATCCAGCTCATTTACTAACAGGTTGGATAGAGATTTGTAAAGGTGTTTGTAGATCTGGAGTGCAGTACTAAGCTTAAACTATGCACAACTACATAGCCTCCATAACCTCCTCTAGAGACTTACCCTACATAAATATCAAACATAAAAATCCCAAAGCATTCGATTAGCTTTATTTACTTGCATGCCAGAGCTGGCACAAAAACTAATAACATTACATGCTTTTCTTAGCGTAGGCTGTTAATTCTTTATTACCTACGTTACCATACACACGTCCTAATGCAGCCTGGTCCAGAGAACAGCTCCATTCTTTGAGCAACAAGGCCATCTGGTGGGGAAAATGGACCCACTGTTTTGACCACTGGGAACGTAACCAGTTACATCAATGCCAAGCAGATGTTAAGAAAATTCTACCGAAACAGCTGGTTTTCACTATATGGATAAAGTATTTGGCCAAGCCTGCTATGACATTGTATCCGAATACATAGACTTTAATATGGAGTTGGTCCCCCTTTTGTAGATATAAGAGCTTACACTCTTCTTGGAAGGCTGTACCTTCTGTGGAAATGCATGCCCATTCATTCTGTAGAGCATTTATAAGATCAGGCACTGATGTTGGACTAGAAGGCCTGGCTCGCAATGAAAATGACAATTTTTTATTGTAACAATATAATAATATAACTAATTATATTATTAAAACTTGTTTTGGACAGTTTTCCAGAATTCAGCCATAGACATGTTTGATGGAATTTTTCACACCACTACATGTTTACTTACCTGTTAAACATTGTGGGGTGGAAAAAGTCTTCATTGTTTCAAGTCTTACATGCAGCAACTATAAGGGGGGAAATGTTCTAAATAAAAAGCACTTCTATTTGTTCTCGGGTTAACTAATACTATGGTACACCTACTGTAACACCCTATTTAACATATCAGAAAACAGGGGGAGTAAAGACTACTCTCAGGAAGGTTTTATCCCATGTCAGACTTGCTCATGGCTTTAAGAAGAAGGGACTATTAAGAGCAAAGTCTACCGTTCTTGGTAAAAACAGATGAAGGCAGAAGAGGTGCTTACAGAACCACAATGAATGAAGGACCTATTGACTGTTTGCAGGTTATAAAGCCAAGGTTGCTATGGGGAATCAACGGGGCAACAAGAATTCTGGTCTCCCTAACAACTAGGAATTTCAGAGCGTCTGACAATAAGGACAGCAATTGAGCCATTCCAGCACCCTACAGTAAACTTCATATCTCTTCATAGTCCTTGAGAACATCCTACAGAGGCTGAAAAAGGCTCTTCATGATGAATACTTTGATTATGGAAAAGCTGTGTTAGAGTCAGCTTCACTATGCATGTGATACAGCAGTTGAGCTACTCTTACAAAGTTAATCAAAGGTCATCAAAGCTTATCTCACATTCTGAACTTAACATTTGGCAATGCTGAGTATTTCTTATGTAATCCCCAACAGATCACATGGCACAGAAGGGCATGCATCCTGCCCTCAAGAGGACAACGGAAATGCTGAAATGGACGGAGACTTAAATAACAAGATGTCAGGATTTAACAATGAAGTCTATTTTGTGATGTGGACTACGGGAGAGTCTGTGGATTTACAAGATGATATCAAGCTAAGGAGCTTAATGATTAGTTCTACACAGCTGGGCATTTTAGTAAGAGATGACAACTGTTTGTCTTTTGGGTTTAGGGTCAACAAGAAGGTGAAGGATGTCATGCAACAAGCCCACATCATTATTTTTGACCAGGTTAGAATCCATCCTTCAAGTACAGATGTGCTGAAAACCATAGACAATGACCAAAGACAGCCTCAAATGGAGGACTTTAGCATGGATGCAGGATATAGGCAAGACCTAGATACTTTAAAGCAAAAATGTATAAGGATATTCATCTGCCAAAAGAAGCCAGTGGATTTAACACACAGCAGATTTAACATCAAACCAAGTGCAGAGAATGTATTTATCCTGTCTGCCTTTACACACTTATTCAGATCCTGCAGTACAGGCAGGGAGCTGCCATTTGTTTCTCCTTGTCCCTTGGGAATATCAATCGTACAGCTCAGCATCCCATTCCTGCCTAGAAAGGAGAGCAAAAGAAGCCTGCAATTGCAAAATGACAATGCAGAAATGGATTCTAGCAACGTTAGAACAACCGCGACAGCTCAAAGGCTGATCAGTAATGAGCAGAATACTATGTTACCAGTCATGTCAGTCATTTCACTTGTTGAAGGTGGGCATATTCTTTTTTTTTACTTTCTAAAAATACCTAGTCATTGCATATACATTATGTTATCTTTAAATTATTATAATTTATATAATTGAGTACTATGGGATCTTTCAATAAAAGGCCAAAACTGATGTTTTATATATATATTG
Organism: Clarias fuscus; assembly: GCA_030347435.1. Lineage (NCBI taxonomy): Eukaryota > Metazoa > Chordata > Actinopteri > Siluriformes > Clariidae > Clarias > Clarias fuscus. The sequence goes on along the minus strand of CM059229.1, from coordinate 12,437,827 downwards.
TGTTGTGTGCCACAGTGTTCTGCAGTCTTCTTCCTCACAGATGTTGTTACCCAATAACCTTATAAGTTTATTAAGTTATATATCATGTGTATCTTATACCTCAGTGAATTTGAATGGTCAATTCCGATACTTCAAAGTGTTGTTTGATTTTTTTTTCATAACAGCACGGTGCTGATCGTAGTGCCAACCACAAGGATTATACTGTGTGAATGATTTTGCTCTAATATACTATTGTTTCTATGGTAACAGTTTACATAGGGACTTGTATAGTGGATGTTGCCTCTAAAATGTTTTCTCAGTGTGAGCAATATATGGTGATATTTTCTTGTTTCTCATTATCCCCATTTGTCTCAAGTGTGGAAATAATAATTTGTATTAATCAGAGATAAATATTGACAGAAGGCATTACTGTTTATAATAAGTGTTTTAAGATAATCGAAATCACGAACTAACTTGTTTTGGACATGTTTCTTAAAATGAATCATAACTGTAAACACATAAAAAGTCATATATGTCTTCTTTTAACAGTGCTCTGTATAAACCCTCCTCTCACCCAAAGTGTTATCCTGTATCTATCAGACCCCACCAATGTTCACTTTAAATACAGTTTATAGTATAAATACATTGTGCAGCACTTGCACTTGAGAAGCTGCCTAGTTCTAGTCATCCTTACCTGACTACTCTACTACATGTTACCTGTATGTATACCGAGCACTTATATTTAGAGCGGAGGTTTCCCACGCTACCTCACCAGCAGCTATGGGACAGGCATCCAGTAATGCTCTTTTCTCATCAGTCTTTGAGGAAATGAAATCTCCCAAGACACCCCTGATCCATAATGCGATTAGCACCAGACAGAGAGATTAGTGTGTGGATTGTGACACAGCAGGGACACGTCTATGTCTCTGTGCTTAGCAATAAAATCTATTTGAAGTGTACTTGAGTTGAGCATAGTGGCCCATGTTTACTCGTACTGTTTACTCATTTCTGTTTTTACATACTTAAAAACAGAAAACTTTCTCTTAAAAGTAGTTGTCTTAGGTTTTAGATCAGCCTTTAAAAGTGATGAACAATGTCATGTAGTGGCACTGAATTTCCAAAAAACAACCACATGCAAATAGGGGTGTTGGAAAAACAGGTAAACTAATTAAACATTGAAGGAAATTATGCTGTTTTTTGAACCTCCTCTACAGCAAATACACCCAGGAATGCTTTTGCATAGGTGAGTCATTTATTTGGTTAGGGGACATACTATTGCAATAATTAAATAATGAAAGGAGTATGAGGATGACGATGATGATTTATTTATAGGTCTTATTATTATTATTATTATTATTATTATTATTATTATTATTATTATTATGATGGTTGTTGTTATTATTATGATTATTACATTTTTGAGTTGTTGAGGTTTGGATTAAAGTAATTTAATTCAAGCAATGAGGTTAAAACAATAAAAAAAATTATATTAAACAACTTTCATAATAATAATTTGATGGGATCAGCTCTGGATAGGCTCTGGATTCTGACTATTGTTAAAAATATTTCAAATTAAAATTACAATTATTATAATGCACCCTCCAGCTATGCTGGGGGTCCTGGGCCCCACTCAGAGGACCATATGTTTGACCAGTTTAATAAGCAGTTGTCTAAAATTTACACAACGCTTCTTTTATGAAACTGTGGTAGATGCTGCAGCTATATGGTGTATGGGAAGTTAGGATTGTGGTATCTAAACCTGACAAAGCACAGCACATGCAGTACCTCTTCATGTCCATTAAGGGGCATCCTAGCAACTCTGATGGAAGAGCCAAACTATCATTGGTATAAGTTATACATTTTCCTGCTATACATATTCTGACCCTAATCAGACAATAAATATTGTTTCTCACAAAAGATATTAAACATATTAACCTTTTAATTCATCTACACAGGAGAGGACACTTGGATATTGTATGAGGCTCAGTGTGTGTCCTGCTGCAAATCTGGGGATTACACCTTCAGACACACGCACTTCCTAAGAATAATTTCTGCTGGGAAAGGTACCACCAGTGACCCAGTTACCGCGCCCAATCTGGTAATAACTGTAATATCATTATTTGAAAAAAACAAAAAAGCCAAGAAAATGCATACAATTTTTAGCATAACTTGTGAAATACTCTGTAAGTAAGGAAAGTGGATAAAATGCAAGGTATTTGATTGTGCTATAGTTGTGAATTATAGAGTCTATACCTGGGAGTGTGTCACACTGAACCCTTTTCAACTCAAAACCAAAAATTCAACGAAATGAGTGGTATTACATTTGAGTTCATTACTAGAATTAATTCATCTATCTATCTATCTATCTATCTATCACTGCAAAGTTCAATTCACTTTTACATCACCATTGAATAAACAATGTGAAAACAACAAATACAGACATACATCAAAAATATAGCGCGCGTCAGTACAAGACAAATCACAAATGTAGGATGTTTTATGTAATTTTAATATAATGATATCAATGTACTTATATATGGATGTTTTTTTTTACTAAATATTAAAATAATTAATCCACCTATAACGACTTTTTATTGCACAGACTGGACTGACACTTTAATGACTTGAAGATACACTTTGTACAGTATATCTACCAAACAAATAATAGTCATAATTGTAAAGATAACAAACTATTGTTTACAAGAATGTCATGTAATCAATCTTGATTAATTAATACCTAAAAATTAGACTTCATATAGTTAAAGTTGTTTTATTTTCCTATTTAGGCTTTACATCAGTCAGAAAGAACCTGTGGAAATTCTTATCAGTTGCATATTTCTATGTTCTTTATCTTATAGCTTTACCACTGCAGTTGCAGACAGAAGTTCACATACACTTAATCATGAACATAAAATAGCAATATAGGACTTTCAACAATTTCTTAAAACTAGTGTTTTTTTGTGGGCAGAATGACTGTACAACACACATCTTTAATAGATGAAAACCCTAAGAATTTGGAGCATTTTAATTTATTTTGGGTCATCTGTAATCAACAAGTGGTCAAGCGTAGTAATGCATGGTCACATACTGTAAATACATACAAAATAAAATTATATAATAAAAATAAAAATTAAAATTAAATAAATTACAATAAAATTTTCATTAATTGACGCTTAAATTCCCAATTTTTTTTTGTCCAATGCCTCTCAACTTCTGTTAGTGTACATGGTTGACTACAGCTAGTATGATCTCTGGGCAAAATAGAAATGCGTTTATTTGACAACACTCATTGGTCTGAACAACACAATGATGTCAGTACAGTGTGAAGGTCAGGAATGTCTCAGAGATATTTCTTACTAGCTGCCAATTTCAGTTCTATTTCTATAAACAATAAGAATTATAAGGTACTGGAAGGTGTCATTTTCAGCTGAGAAGAAAATGGTTTAGATGGTCAGGAACAACCCAGGAACTTTAAGTTGGTGGAAGATCAGTTTCTCTGTCTCCACTCAAGCCAGTTTTATCTCATTATGGAGTGAAAGACTGCTGCCCAAGAAAGAAGACCCTGTTCCAATACATATAACATTTAGGCTTGACTAAAGTTTGCAGCTGACCAAATGGGCAATGAAAAAGGTTTTTCCCTCAGGTATGTTTGGAGGCGTAAAGGAGAGGCATTAAACCCCAAGAAAATTGAACTGAGCTGTTAATCATGGTGGTGGTAGCATCATGCTCTGTTCTTCCTGTGCTTGGTGGGTGTCCTCCAGGTACTCAAGTTTCCTTCTGCAGTCCAAAGACATGCAGTTTAGGCTGATTGGCCTTCCCAAATGCCTGTATAGTGTGAATGAGCATGTGAATGTTGCCCAGAGTTTCTGCTATGCATAAAATGGGACTAAATACAATGGTAATCACCGTTGTTCGCCATGGTCCCTAGTTGGACTACAGAGGTTGCTAGTTGGATGGATGGATGGATGGATGGATGGATGGATGGATGGATGGATGGATGGATGGATGGATGGAACTGGTGATGGGACTGCACAAAATGGATGGAATAAAGGAGAAGGAGGACTATAATTCTTTAGCATTAAAATCATCACCTAGTTGATTGAAACCGTGTTCTAACACGAAACTGATCCCAAACATTCATCAAAGCTGGTTATGGCTAATAAAGCAGGCTAACTTTATCTTAACTTAATCTTATCTTTTAACTCAACCTCATTGAAAATTTGTGCCGTATGTTCAGACGTTTGTTGTCTGCTAGTAAAACTTGCTAAGGAAGGGGACTCACAACCAAATATTAAGTGTGTTTGGTATATATAGTAAAATTAGCTCATGACTTAAACTATGTGCGAATGTGGAGCTATTTTTACACACAGTGACACTGTATGATTAGAAGGTTTCATTTCAGTCTTTCTTGTTTCTGTAGTAAGGACTAAGTCATATTTACACTACAGTCCCAACTAGATCAAACAGAGCACAATGATCATTTTTCCTTGTCAATATAACATAGTCATATTGTTCCACACTTAATGGTCTTACCATGAAAAAAGGAATAAGCAAAAGGTATATTTTACGTCTTTGCATCTACAGTATAATGTAAATGAACATGACTTAAAACATGACTTGTAGTCATTTTAATGAGAACCCTGCAAACGGTTTTTGTTGTGTGCCAAAGTGCCAAAGTCCAATACCCTGCACTGATGCCCTAACATTTTTGTATGGCATTTACCACAAACAATCTGACAATCTTTATTTCAGATACTCTAGATATTCTCAGTACAAACAGTTGAGCAAACAGTTAAATGGTTAACAAGAGTTTTGCCATTCCGTGGATATTTTATTGTTATAGGGTCAAGGATTTGCACTGCAGCAGTTTTCCCCCATTATTTGGTTTGACAGCAGAAAAATGCAGTTAACTTTTGAAGATATGTTGCACATTGGCAGTCGAATGTGTGGGTAGTCCAGGTGAAAGAGGCTAATTGTTTTTGATCACCATGGCAGTTTGCTTTGTGCTGAGGTGTGGTGCTCTCTATCTGACCAGGGCAGGGGTCTAGTTGAATAGACATCACTGCAGCAAAGCATGCTTTACTGTCTAGGCATGGCCTGTGTGCATATAAGCGTGTTGAAAGGTGTATGCAAACATTGTGTCACCAGGAAAAGAACAGAAGGTGGAGCACAGAGTGGAACAGAGTGTAAATGTGTGAATGTCTGCCAAATGCTTAAATGAATAAGATCTCATTTTGTTGTGTCGTGGTTCCTGTTTGACATTTGGATTAAAAGCAAGAGGATGTGCTGATTTTATTGATTTTATTCAATGTAACCTTCAGCAAAGGGATGACTGAGTGAAGGGAAAGGAAATTCTCTTGGAGCATCTGTATAATTTGGAGAATCGATTTACTCCCAGGTCCAATGAAACGTTTGTGGATTGTAATTTGTGTGTCTCCTTTGGACTGACAACTCATCTTCCTGGACATTTCAGTAAGAAAATATAGGATATCAAGCTGACCACAAACATACTGGAAAATAAAGATTTGAAGACCAGACCTGGTAAACAAACACGTACAATACGAAGGCTTACAGATGTTTCAGAAGTTTGATATGACATTTATTTAGCATTCAAGCATTCAGTAATCAAATGATGCCAACAAAACTGGATTACTGGATTAATGCTTAAAGGAACTGTTTTGCTTAGTGGAACGCTGACTGTATGTAAATGATAACGTACTTGCAATGAAACCTGTCTTCGTCTGAAAAATGGATAGGTATCCTGTTAACTCATTGTTTAATAACTTCACCAATATTTTCAACCATATAGAGAAAGATGAAGATACACCAGTTCTTTCATCCTTTCGTTCCCTGTCTGAGAAAGACACTGACCCACAGGATATCAACATCCAAAACCATCCAAACCAGGGTGAACAAACGGTGGCAGATGATCAAGCTGACCTGCACTCCAAAGCATTTACCCAGAAAGAGATTCCCGGAAGTATGAATCTCTTAGACAATTTCAGCAAACAGATCTACATTTCTACAGATATCAATCCAATCTCTACTGCAGCAGCCTCAGATCAGACAGGTGAGGCCATGCCTATCTTTAAAAGTAATCTGGTTATACCTGATGGAGATTTTGATACAAATACAGACAATAATAAGATCAAACCAAAAGAGAAATCTTTGAGCTCCTTGAGTCTGAACACATGTTATGTGGAATCAGACAGGCAGTCCTGTTCAGAAACTGGAGAAACATTCCTCAAAGTTGGGTCTGATCAAGTCCTATTAAAATTAGAAGCGTTAACTTCAGATTGTCTCAATGAAACACAAAAGGGGGGAGGAACAAATGGAATTAATGGAACAAGAATGGAACAAGAATTAAGTGAGCTAAAAATGAAGAACAAGTTTGAAGAAGATCTTGATGAGAGTGATAACCTGGCACAAAAGGTGGAACAAAACCAAGAAAGACTGAAGGAGGAGAAAGTATTCCAAGAAGATAGCAATTCAGAGCTCTTAGATAGTCCCACTTCTCCAGGGAGCCCAGAAAATGCTTCTAAGCCCACGAAAAGAGTTACGTTCTCTCCAGATCTAAAGTTGGGGAAACCTCATCAGCTACCCTCTATCTTTAGTGGACTAAAAGGAATAAAAAAAGAAGGGCATGACCAACAGAAAGAAGCCCATGACCAACCTAAGAGACCTTTCCTGATGAAACAGGCCTCTGTTAAAAGGGCACTTTTCTCGGAGAAACACTCCAAAAGTGAAGCTAAAGGCAGCATCCTTGAGCAGCTCTCGCAACTCCTAAGCTTTGATGCTAGCAAAGTAGGAGCAAAAAAATCACAGGAAGACACAACAAGCCCACCACTCTCACCAAGCAGCGAGGCCCCACAAGCGGAAATGCCTCCTGTAGAGGAAAGTGTTGAGGGTTCTGATGTGGCTCCATCAGATGAAAGTGGCAAATTAACAAATACAGAAACAGCCCTCAGTGCATTCAAGGCTTTCTTTACCCCTAAACCAGTTAAGAAGGACACTTCGGATCATATTGATCTGGATGCTGTAAAGAGGGCATTCAACCCCGAGACAATCCGAGCTATCTTTGACAGAAATTCTAGCAAGTCTCCAGACAACAAGAACGTCTTCGATACCAAAGTATGCACTTAGAAATTACTTAAGCAATGTATTAAGCATAATATTTTATTTATCAACTTCTGTTGATCTTCTCTGAGTGTAAAATAGTAGAATTTTACATGGCACCTGTAATGGAACCATTACCCAAAGAGAAATTTTTTTTAAAAATCCCTCTTAAGTTCCTAACTTTTTAACTATTTTATTACATGGCTATGTTATTCTCTATTGTATTTTTGTATTCAGCTATCACATGTTTAATTACACCAGGGAGACATGAATTAAAAGCATTATTTAGTGTTTAAATTTTATAAATGAAACAAATGTAATAATGAAATTTACGGAATGAAGCAAACATGGAACAGGTTAATGGTTAGCACTGTCGCCTTGCACTTCCGGGGCCCGGTTCGATTCCCAGCCAGGTTCAATTCCTGTCTCTGTGTGCATGGAGTTTGCATGTTCTCCCTGTGCTTGGTGGATTTCCTTCGAATACTTTGGTTACCTCCCACAATCCAAAAACATGCAGATTAGGCTAATTGGCATTACCAATTAGTGTGTGAGTGACTGTATGTAGGTGTGTGGATTGGCACACTGTCCAGGGTATCCCCAGCTCATGTCCTAAGTCTCCTGGAATAGGCTTCAGGCTAACCCACCCCTGAATACAGGATAAAGCGGTATAGACGATGACGAGATGATGTTAACAGTTTATTGAACAGTTTGAATGCCATTTAAACCTATAAACACTTTTACCAACTATTACATTTGTACAGTATTGTAGAAAGCACCTATTTAAAATTTAATGCTGTACTAAACAAATTCACATCATATGTTATGTCCTCTTCTCCAGCCTCCCGACAGTGAGGAGCGGACACCCGGCCGTCTGCAGGCTGTCTGGCCCCCGCCAAAGCCCAAAGAGGAGGAGGAGAAAATTGGGTTAAAATACACAGAGGCTGGTAAGTGTCTTCTATGCATGCATATGGGCATGTGAGAAAGGTAAAGCAAATGTTTGTCCAGCACGAACTATTTGCTTATTATGTAATGGTACAACACTCTCCAAACAAATGCTTATACACCTCCACCCTCACTGATTCTTCAGAACTTTCAGAACAGATTCTTCACACTTTTTTTTTATTGATTGTATCTTTTGTGGTTCCATATTCAAACTCTTTTTTGCTCCTAAATAAACCATCACATTAAATTATATTCTATTAATCAGGTAAAATTAAACCAGGTCAGCTTTGGGTATTTTGTTATTTTGTTCTCACATGCTACTACTATTGACATTCTCTGTGTAGTCCACCAGACAAATATCCTGTGATCCAGCAAGGTGCAGAGTTTGCAGACACACCTTAGTACACACTGGAAGAATAGTCCTATCACACATATGACTAAGTCATTTATTAAAGGTGGAGTAAGCTATTGTTTTTGTCAGGCCACTTTTCGTAATAGTCTGTAAGTTCTCGTATTCAGGTGGGTTGCAATATACTATATGCTAAGAGAAACCAATCTGATCCCTGTAGCTATATCATGCTTTGCAAATAGGAGAAAAAACTAATCATATGAACCACCAATAGGCAACAAATCAGGATAAGAAAACAACTCTACTTTTGCTTCAATTGTGTTGATTATCATTTCAGAAAGTTCCCCCTGAGGCACCAGCAATCAGACATTCTATGCCTGGGTCTAAGAGGTGTGGTTTCTGAAGGAATGTATTTGTTTGGTTTTGTATTAAAAGAACCAGCATCTGTTGAAATGCTAACTATACCTTTATATGGTTTACTATTTCACATTTTACCCATTTATCTGTCCTGCCATCTTCTGGAAAGTGGTGAATGTCATTGTTTGTTACACCTACAGTATCTTGGAGCTATATTAACTGGATTTGCCCATTCATCCATAAAAGCAAAGTTGTCTAGTACATGGTAACTCCAGTCCAACCATTGGCAAATTATGTCTTCATGGACGTCGCTTTGTGCACATGGGCATTGTTGTATTGAAAAAAAGGTTTAGGCCCCTTAGTTCCAGTAATGGAAAATTTAATTGTGTGCTTCCTAATTGGGCAGCTGTTTAACGAATAACCACATATGGGTGTCATCGTAGGATGTCCACAAACATCTGTCAGTATAGTGAATGTTGTGACCTTTTTGTCACAGTTATGATCTTACAAATAAATCAATCATTTACACTCTATTCAACTGATAAATCATTTAGATTTTAGTGTCGGTCTGGAAAACTCTTTATAAATCTTCATAAGAAAAATATATTGTTGTAACAGATTGGTGTAAGAAAGACAATGTTTAACTATATTTTAACAGATATTGTAATATACTGGTAGGTGAAAAAAAAATTGTGCTTAAGTAAGGATATAAGCAGAATAGCAGCACTATACCCTGGCATGAAGGTTCTTCTGGTTTACTGGTTAAGGCTGATTAGAAGGTTGGTAGTTCAAACCAAGGGGCTATTAAGCTGCCGCTGCTGGGCCACCGACGCTTATCTAGTACTTTCTCAACATAATCGCAGCATAGTCCCTTTAATTTGCTAAAAAATACCTGCAAGGGAAATTATGAAAAAAGAAATACTGTACTTATGGTATGATCACCATTCACCATCTCAGACATGGTGTCCAGTGGTGTTCAGCTGAGCTGAAATCTGGTGATTGAGAAGGACATATGTTCTCATTTTCATACTCGAGTGTGCCATCAAATCCTCTGGATGAGGTTAACCTGGAAGAGGCCAGTCTCATCTGAATTTTAATGTTCATCATAGGATATCAGTCAGGTGATCAGTCAGAATAACTTTGTTCGGATTTGCAGGGAGTTTTCTCTGTAAGGGGGCAGCACGGTGGCTTAGTGGTTAGAACTATCACCTTGCACCTCCAGGTTCTGGGTTAGAATCCACCTTAGGTCTGCGTGCATGGAGTTTGCATGTCCTCTCCATCCTTGTTGAGCTCCTCCAGGTACTTCGGGTTTCTCCCAAATACATGCAAATTAGGTTAATTGTAGCATGTAAGTGTGTTTATGTCTGTGCCCTGCGAGTGATTGGCACCCTGTCCAGGGTGTACCCCACCTCGTGCCCTAAGTCTCTTGGGATAGACTCCAGGCAGATGAGTGAGCGAGTAAGTTTTCCTTAGAAGGTACACAATTGCCACAATTTTTTCCCTTTGTCACCCATCTGTACATTATTCAACTATTTTATTACATTATTTACTATTATACGTACTTATAATCTAATATGTCAGATGTTTTGCTTGCCTTCTTAGTTTTGTAAAGTTTTGTGATTTTTTTTGTTTGTTTTGTACACAATATATATACATTGGAATATACATATCAACAAAATATTACTCACTACATAAAAGTTTATGTTCAGTGTAAAGTATTTTGTCCTTGCAGAACATCAGGCAGCTCTTCTACACCTAAAACGAGAGTGCAAGGAAGAGTTGGATGCATTAGAGGCAAGTTATAAAAAAAGGCATGATCTTAAACTGATATTTTAATGTTCGTAGCAAGTATTGAATGTGTAAGAGAGTGGCAGAGCTGTGTTTCTCAGTCATTTACCTAACTGCACATACTCAACCTTGTTTATCCCTCGCTCCCTAAAATGATCCTGCGCAGGCTGACTTTAAGCTCCAGCTCTACCACCTCAGAGAGGAAAACGAAGAATCTGTGTCCAGACTGAAAGCAGAAATTGCGGATCTAAAGAACACTGCCAAATGCTCGCATGGTGAACTCAGAGATGTGGCTGTGTCAACAGAAGACAACTTCCCACCTCGCATTTTTCGCACTGTGTGCATTCAGACAGACCGAGAAACTTTTATTAAGCCTGTCGAGGAACCAGAGTTAAACAAAGACCTTTGCCCTCAACCAAATATCCCTAAAAAACTTGATCTTGCATCAATTACTCAAAGCTTATCAGGCAAACAGGAGCCTTCTCCGCCCCCATTACTACCATTGCCACCACCACCACTGCCATTGCCACCACCACCACCACCACCACCACCACTCTCTGTTCAATCAGGTTTTGATAGTGAAACAACTTCAAAGCCTTCACCATCACTGCCTATTCCTTCTGAGTGTTCTTCGAAACCTGCTCTATCAGAAAAGTGCCCATCACTCACACAAGGCAATGGTCCACCACCTCCACCACCACCTCCACCACCACCCAGTGCTGGTCTTTTTCATCCACCACCCCTACCAGGCCCTGTACCTCCCCCTCCCTTTGGAGGTGGCTTGTTTCTCTCTAGTGCTGAAGAGAGACCACAACGAAAGCCAAGAGTGGAACCCATCTGTCCAATGAAGCCACTCTACTGGACAAGGATACAGATTCAAGACAGCAGGTAGTTCTTCAGGCAGTCATATCACTCACATCATCAACATGCTCATGAGAAATTTGTTAAAATCCAATTTATTATTAATCAAGGGTCGTTGGATAGATTTTCTAGCTGACTTTTACTTGGAACTCTAAGTGCTAGGGAAATAGTCCATGGCAGGGGTCTATATAGAAACTTTGAGATACAAACAGATTTTTTAAGGTTTTTCATTTCAAAATGAACAACTATAATGATTGATTTTTTTCTGTTAGACCCTGTTCACACATGTATAATAATATTTCTATTGCAGAAACACAGAGACATAACAGATATCATTTATCACTCCCTTCAAAGAAAGACAGATCTGTGCATGAAAACGGGACGGAGACATTTTCAAGACTTCCTGATCAGACACCGGGGCGGTATAAATTTAACCACAGCAGCCTGATGTCTGTCTTTGGGGCCAGTAGTAGAATAAGCAGACCTTCCAGGACCTCTAGTGGTGGTATAGATTTCTGTGGGATCCTGTTTCCAGGCCCTTGCTCCGCTGTTGCACTGTTATTTGACTCCTCTTGAAAGCCTTCTTCCCTCACTGAGCAACCGGCAAGCCAAAGCTGAACCCAGTCATGCTTAGCCTTGCTGGCTTTCTAATTGTTTTCATGGGAGCAAAAGTTTAGCAAGGCAGAACACTTGTATTTGACCCCCTACTGATTTTATGGGTTTTTAGGCATGGTTACCCAGAAACAGTAACAGTGTTATTATTTCCATTAGTTTTTGAATTCGCCTAATATTTGGTAGGCTGTCTGTCTGCTGTCTTTGAAATGTGAAAAATGAACCTTGCAAGCCGTTCGCGATGAGAAGATAAACCTTCCATTATTCAGGATTATGTTGAAAACAGGGTGAGGGAGAATGGCTTATAGAAACCAAGGCTGAGTGGTGTCTGGATGTCTGTCTTAATCTCTACGTCTTCTCCTAGAAATGATACACTGTGGAGCTTACTGAAGGAGCCGGACATAGTAAATACTAATGAGTTTGCTGAGATGTTTGCTAAAATGGCTTCCCCTATCAAAAGAAAACCCCTATCTGAAGCCTACAACAAGACAGCAAAAGGCAAGAAGGTATAAAATCCTTTCTGATCCTCATTATAATGAGGATTAAGGGATACTTTATACTGTATGGTTTATATAATTGATATGAAAACAGTTTTTGTTTTATTTTAGGTAGATGGCCGTGGTATGATTTCACTGTTTTATGTTGTTGTTGATGATCTGATTTTAATAATTAAATTACTATATACTTACTATTTCAGGCAAGATCAATTTTGATTGAGGCCACAACCACATTTCCTGAAACTGACATATGTAATTATGTTGGGATAAAAAGTCACAGATTCCCTCTAGATCATTTAAGAGTTTATTAAAGACAATTCCATGACTATTACTCTTGGCATGACTCCGCTCTACTCATTTTTTTCCATTTGCAGTTATTAGCTGTCCCCGGACTTGCCTAAGACAAAGCCTTATTATTTGTTTTATTTAACTTAATCAATTGGCAAGCGTATTTAGACCTTTCTGTCTCTTCAGATTATTAAGGTGTTGGACAGCAAGCGTTCTCAAGCTGTGGGGATCTTAATCTCAAGTCTCCACCTAGAGATGAAGGACATACAGAAGGGTGAGAGGTTTTACAGAAAGAGCTGAACACAACATGTAAACAAACCATGTCACCCCACAATCAAGACACTATCTATCACTATCTTACTAATACTTAGCAAGAAACGACCATTTCACATACTGGAATAGAAGCAAATGCATTTGGGCCTTGGATTCATGTTTGGGCTGAATGTTGAATGAAAGCCAAGTCAACCAGTTGATTTTAGACAGCATCCAGTAAAAAATACACAAGTTTGCTTTTTGGCCCTTTATTCTGCTTAGTTGAAATGGCTTGTCTGGATAATAGTATTTAAATGCCTTATTTGGAAAGTGCTTGTGTTACATAACCACATGATCCTTCCCACATCGGCCTCAGATGTTAGATTCCTCAAGAAAACGCTAAAAGTTCCTGAAATTGAGATCGCCCACTCGTACAGATCAATTAGCTAATTCCATCTCTTTTTCATTAGACCAGTAACAATTTGTTGCTTATCCAGTTTGGCATATTTTATAACGTGTTTTATATTCTTCCTTAACCCAAACAATTTATGTCTCCACGTACTAAATAATATAAGCAAAAACTATATAACCTTTGAAATGTGCAGCAATGCTAGGTATGTATCAGGGAACAATCTAAAAAAAAAAAAAAAAAAGTTCATAATTTTCTAATTGTTAATTAGTGCTCATTTAATTGCTTATTGCGCAAACCAGGGACCAGCTATTTTTTTTAACCAGGTCGCATTAAATTCAACCTTTTCCGTTTTTGAAGCTTTGGAAGTGAAAAGAAGGTGGCAATGTCATCAACACTCAGAGAAGAAGATATGGGGTCTTAAAAAGTGAAGCAAAAAAGTCCTAAGTTCTCATAAGAAGAGGGGTTTTCGATTTTAAAAAATCAAATTCTAATCATTTTCATTAGTGTTGTACCCTACTTTTTCCTTCTTTTTTTTTAATATAAATTTGCAAGTTGCACAAGACATAGTGTAATTCAACTGCACATCTTCTCCTTCACAAAATCAATAAGGTAAATGTAAAACAATTTATTCAGTTATGTACAAATTTGTAATTTCTTTGATGAAGCATGACTTGATTGGTAAGGGTTTGATTGATTGGTAGGGGGGTTTAAAATTTCTAGCACAAATAAATATTTTCTAAATAAAGGATAAATTAATATTAAAAGAGCTTAACCATTCCTTATCTTTATTTAGTTAGCTATGCTGTGAGTACCTGCCATCCCAACCCCCATTCTCCTCTTTATCATAATCATCACCAGCTTGGAGCCAACCATTTTTTGTTTGTTTTTTGTTTTGTTTTTTATCTAAATCTATTTTTCTTTTCATATGCTTCCTCTACACCATGTTTCCACTTTCTCTCCACAGTATACATACATCCATATACACAAAAAAACTGACAACTGAAACCTAATTCAAAAACGTGATGGACTAAACTAATCACAACTCTCTGAGCAGGAGTGTCTTGCTGCAGACTGTGTCTCCTATGCTAGAGCATATTTGGGAGGGGTGTGGGAGCATGGAGTCCACCACTCCTCCACAAATCCTTTTCAAAATCCTAAAAACTTTAAAGTTCAAACAGCACCAGCTGTTAAAACCTAAGATCAAACTTTATATTTCTAAGATCCAAACTAAATCAGTTCACCAGATCTTACACTGAATTACTTTGCATGGTAGGTCACGCATACCTCATCTGTAATATAAAAAAAAATGTAGAAAAGTATAAAATTACACACTTCAAAACACCAGACAAATTCCCATGAGCCTCAGACCTCACACACTGACACATTTTCAAAAACTTGTTGACATTCCAGTAAAAACTCAGACCTACCTGAATTCAAAGTAAACAAGATGCACTACACTATCTACATAAATCTAGTCTATATCTATACTGACCATACAGCTCTCTTTCTTTACACGTCTCCTTCACATCCATCTTGCTGTTTATCTCTCTCTACATTCCTTGTCCTTTTTCCCCTCCCTGCATTAGTTTGCATTAGATTACCATTTCAGGTAAGACTGCCCCCTAGCTGCCTATTCAAGAATTATTAGATAATTCATGAATAGGAATTATAGGAATAAGAGATTATAAGCAGGTATATGTGTGGGATTTTGAATATAACTAGTAGTTTTAGTAGTAGTGAGGTTAAAATTGAGCAACAATTTCATTAAAAATTACTTCATTTTAAAAAATAAATGACAAACTGGAATCTGTCTAAAATATACAGTGTATAGACTGTTATTATGTCCTGCAAGTGTTAGCACCTTTAATATGGACTTATAGTCAAGGTATTAGTATGTTATGGCAGCATGGTGGCGGAGTGGTAGCACTGTGGTCCAGGATCTGGGTTAGATTCCTGCTGCAGCTCTGTGTGCATGGAGTTTGCATGTTCTCCCCGTGCTTGTTGGATTTCCTCCGGGTACTCCTGTTTCCTGCCACAGTCCAAAGACATTCAGATTAGGCTAAATTGCCAGCTGACCGGAGGTTCTAAAAATTGTTGTAAAAATGGGAATAAATACAGTAATAATATAACAGTTCCTGGATGGATGGATATATGGATGGATGGATGGATGGACGGATGGATGGATGGATGGATGGATGGATGGATGGACGGATGGATGGATGGATGGATGGATGGATGGATGGATGGACGGATGGATTGATGGATAGTATGTCAGAAAATATTCTCAGCAATATCCATTCATGAAAGTGACATTTTAACATTTGACTTTGAGCAAAATGTCAAATCTAATTGAGAAACTAATACACATAGTGCTTTTTCCCCCCTCATAGCTATTTTGATGATGGACAACTCTGTGGTTGATCTGGATGCTATTGAAGCCCTGTATGAGAATGTAAGTGTTTTTTCCACGCTTCATATTCGTATGGTAATTAGGTGTGGGGTGACAACTTTAATCAGTGCCGTGCTATTAAAGTGTTTACGCTGCCAGCTCACATATTAATAAGAATGGAAAATTGCTAACTAGGGGTATTAATTATAAAGAAACAGCTGCCTTAAACCCTATATTTAGCTCCTTAGCCAAGGCATTTTATTTGGTGCATAAAGTTTGCTTCTTTAGTTTTAACACTAGCTCCAAACCTAATGATGTTATCAAGTAATGTGAGTAACAAACAATTTATAGACTTACATTTCACACACTCATCTCAAGCGAAGCAAGTTTTAAAGCCACCCTATAAAGACTTGATTATGTGGCTTCTGAAACTTTAGGACACACGGATTTCTAAAAAAAAATTTATTTTTTTTTTAAGTTCTATAATTTTTTACCGTACACAGAAGCGGTGTAATTTTCTGGTCAGGACTAGTTGTTATTGCAGAGCCCATGTTACAATAAGTTGTTAACATCTGCATTATGTTTTAACATTAAAGTAATACCCAGACTACTATGTAGACTTCAAGAAGTGACTTATAGTTTTTGTCGTATTACTAAGTATTTTCTTATGGTTTGTTTAAAAAGCAAATTTTTTTTCTCTACTAATTTTTTTACTTAATAGCTATATGTTTGCACAGTCCTGTTGATGATTTTAAAGTGTTCCCTTTGTTAGCTGTGTGTCTGGTTCCCTTTGTTTTTTATGGTTGTCAGAGTTCTCAGCCTGAAGAGTTGGAGAAAATAAGAAAACACTATAAAACCTCAGATGAAGAGCATGTCAGACTGTTGGACAAGCCTGAACAGTGAGATACTACAGATACCATTTTCATTTTTGACATAGAACACGAACATCATGCCAGGGATTATAAAACTACACGAACAACAACATCAGAACATGTTCTAATGGTATACAGTAGATGACCTGCTAAATCCACGTTCAATGTCCAAATGTTTTTAAGATATTAAGAATTGTCAGCTACTCATATTTAGTGCTCATTCTGTGGGATCAATGGGAACTGTGAAATGCAATGCAACACTATACTATTAATACTCTATACTAATGATTGCAGGTTCCTCTATGAGCTCTCTCTAATTCCTCAGTTCTCTCTGAGAGCACGCTGTATCATTCTCCAGTCCACATTCACTGATGCTGTTGCCTCTATTCAGCGCAAAACAAACATTGTTCAAACAGTGTGCAAGGTACAGTGCAGTTGTCAGTGATACAACATTATTTCTATTAATTATATGATTTAAAAAAATACGTTTTTTAGTATTCCAGCCTTTTTGGAGAACTGTTTCAAAAGAGTCATTGTAAATGCCATATGTAACTGTAGAGCATCTAAGAGCAGTATGACTTGAAGTTAAGGTTCAGGGAGTCAACTGGTGTCTTTGGCACAGTAGGAGTGGGTATGGATTTTAATAGTGATGTGTTAACGTGTGACAGGGTCTCCTGGAGAGAGAGAGTGTGAGAGATGTACTGGGGCTTGTCCTTGCCTTTGGAAACTACATGAATGGTGGGAGCAGACACCGAGGCCAGGCAGACGGCTTTGACCTTGAGATTCTCCCCAAGCTCAAAGACGTTAAGAGCAAGGTAGGCTTTACCCAGAATATGATGGAAATAAACATTTTGCACTTTCTAATACCTTGATTAGAGCACACCCAACAATATAAAAGACACAGGAGAAGCGTGGTCGTCGTATAGTTTGACTATAAGCTAATAACACAAATACAGTTGTAGTCTTGGATCCTTATCATATTGGAGTCTTTTCATATTGACTCATTCACAGAGCATGCTGCTACACGTAAATTAAATTTGCCAACAACTTCTCCAAAAGCTAGTCTGATACTTTAATTAAGGAGATGAGATTGAAAGTGTGCATTGTACAGGTGGTTTGCCCTTTAAATGAAGTTACACATTTAAATCCATTCTTGTCTATAATTAATAGATTAACATAAACCATGTCGGATGGATTGCCAGATCTAGGCCCAATTGGGTCGGTCCATTGTCTGATCTGATTTGGATTGAATTTAGAAATTAGTTTGACCCCACATTCATGTCTCATGTCACAAATTTCACAATGAGTTTGAAAGACGTTGGGCTCCCATCGCTCTATATTTGACGTGGAAAGCCGTGTATCCCTCCGATCCTCAGATTGGACTGTTTCTAAAGTACTGTTTGTGTGTTATTTGTATGTTATTAGTTTAATCAGATTGTGTTTGTCTGTAGTGACATACAGTCGATGATCACTTTTTATGACATTTTTTTTGCAAAACATCCCCCACAGGATAACTGCATAAGTTTGGTGGATTATGTTGTGTCTTACTATCTACACAATCTTGATACGGTAAAAAATGTTAATTTTCTTCCTATGAAATTTTTGTTTGTACGTAAACTGCATAAACAATATTTAGCTTTTTCTTATCTGATTGTTTACTCTCGTTAGAATGTTGGGACTGAAAACTGTGTGTTTCCATTGCCTGAGCCTCAGGATGTCTTCCTTGCTTCTCAAGTTAAGTTCGAAGATCTTTCCAAAGAGCTCCGGAAGTTGAGCAAAGACCTTGAAGGTGAGAGCAATGGCCTTTCAAAATCTAACAAAACTTACCATACGAGTGTAGCTACTGTCATGAAATCTAGTAATAACTGTCCTAAAGATATATTTAGTAAATATTCTTAAAGGTTCTGTAATCCGTCAGCTTTTATCCTGTTTTTGCATCGCCTTAGTTGTGTTGTGTGATTCAGTGCTCTGATTGCTTCTTTTTCATGGTCAGTATTTCACAGTCATTTGCTTTCCCAAGACTGGAAAAGTTACAACACTGTGTCTTTACGCAAATCAGAATAGACTGAAAAACATTTGATTGCAGCAAGTTTGGTTCTCAACCATTGCTCACATGACAGAGTGGTATTAGGATGGAAGGCTTACTAGAAAATATTTTTTCTGCCTGGATTCGTTTTCTTTACATGTTTTACCTTTCACTATGTTTTAGTTTATTTACAGTGCATTATGTGTACCTCTTTGTGTGTCCATATGGCATGACCTACCACTGCAAAACCTAGAGCTTTTCACTAGTGTGTGTGTGTGTGTGTGTGTGTGTGTGTGTGTGCGTGTGTGTGCGTGTGTGTGCGTGTGTGTGCGTGTGTGTGCGCGTGTGTGTGCGTGTGTGTGCGTGTGTGTGTGTGTGTGTGTGTGTGTGTGTGTGTGTGTGTGTGTGTGTGTGTGTGTGTGTGTGTGTGCGTGTGTGTGTGTGTGTGCTTCTATGGTGTGCATGTTAGACAAAGTGGAGTCTCTGTGATTTTGCCATGGCGCCTTTTAGATATGTCTTTAATCCTGCCCATCTGATGCTTTCTGGTATTGTACGATTTCAAGGCTTTGTTGCGTATGTCATCTCAGAGGGTCGCAGGCTTGTAGTGCTGCAGTTCTTATGTAATCTGAGGGAAGAGCAGCTTATCTTCCCGCAGGCCGCTCTCTATCTCTGCACAGATGCACCGCAGTTCTCCTGTTACACTGTATCAGATTCAGTTCAGTGTGGCCCTGCAGATTTGTGTCAGAGATTCTTTTCTTTAGCTCTCAACAAGCCCTCCTTATCAGGCGACTGAGAGACTGCCAAATCTGGCCCATCACGTTCTCCCCTTTGTCTCACTGTTTGAACTAACCCTCATGCCTGCAATGAACCATGTCTTTTTTTTTTTGTTTGTTTTATATGGTGTTGTTTTGTTTTGCAGTGGCATGTTTAGTTTGTTTCCCCCATGCACATAGTTTATGCTCGTTCTCTCGTTCTCTGTGACTACGGTTGCACGGTGTGCTATTGTGCTAGTCACTGTTGCAGGGAATTTATGATATTTAAATGGAATTGTATTGCTTTGTGCAGAGATTTTGTAAATGTTGCATATGGCAATTTTTGCATTCGGGTCTCTTAATGCATTATGGACTTACTACTCAGTATCACTGACATCTTTGAAAAAGAATTGTCAGTTACACATATGACACTGTTTACATTCTGGAAGACTGCTTAAGTAATCTTCTTCTGTATCCTGGGGGTTTCATTGCATAACTAGTCACCCTACAGTTTACACAAATGTTGAATGAAAACAGTGGCATGAGAGTCTTATCAGAGGCAGATGCAGATGGACTGAATCCAGCAGCCCTGGGTTCCCATCTCTCTCTATTATGACTGGGACAGCAGTCTGGCCCCTCTGATCCTCGGATTGGACTGAACTGACGATGAACAAACGGCGCAGCCTGGTGCCACGGGGTGGGGGGGGGGGGGTATGGGTTAGCAGATATCTGCCGCCGCCATCAGCGGTGCCACGAGACAGGCTCTGAACCTCCGACTTCACCATAGGTGGAGCTTCATCCCCTGCCTGATTTGAAAAATAGTACACTTACTATACCTTCCTTGTGCTTTGAGAATACAGTAAGCTATGAAGGGCAGTTTTGCCAAAAATAGATTTTAATGATAAATTGTCAGGTAGTTCGTAAAAGTTTTAAAAAGTGAATAATATTCACTTCAGCTTCAGTAATTGCTTTATCATGGTAAGAATCGCAGTGATTCTGGAGCCTATCCCTCAACACATTCACAAGCCCAGTCCAGTCCATCTTTAAGCACCACATACACTCTTATTCACATACTTATTCATACCTAGGGGTATTTTGGGTAGCCAAACCTCCTGTTGGCATTTTTTTGGAGGTGGGAAGATACTAGAGAAGTCAGAGGAAACTCACGCATGCATGTGGAGACCATACCCAGAATCTCCACACAGACAGTATCCTAAGCTGACAAGCTAACTGGTAACCACTGGCTAATTATAATAATAGTGAATAGTCAAGTAATTAAGAAAGATAAAGTACGTAATATATTTGTCAAATTTGAACTTTTTTTTTTTTTTTTGTCATACAGGTTGTGAGAAGGATGTCCAAAGTGTGTGCTTAACATCATCTCAGGAATACATCAATCCCTTCAAGGAGAAAATGGAAGCTTTTATCTCCAGTGGTAAGCCAAGCATCCAATTATCAGAACAGATTAGTCTACACTACTTTCAGGAACATCTCTTCTCTTCCTCAAGACCCTGAAAATGGCTTCCTGGCAGCCCCATTGTAGATTTAACACCTACAATTACAATCATGACTTTAACATATATAACAGGTTCATTTTGGTTCCAGTTTAATACTCTAACAAGGTAATCACAACCCTGAGTATAGTCTGTATAATACAAATACAAATACAAATACAGTAGATACATATTTTGGTTGTTTGTGTATTTTGAAAGTATTCTTAGCTTGTGCTAGCTAGATTGAGGTACAGCAGATTGATTTCACACTGTTTGCTTAGTACTTGGAGATATTTTACCTTATCTTCTGTAGAACCTGACAGAAGTCCACATATGGAAAATTCAATTGATTCAACATAACATATATATATATATATATATATATATATATATATATATATATATATATATATATATATATATATATATATATATATATATATGCTATATATATATATATATATATGCCTTATACACACAGCATATATATATGCTGTGTGTATAAGGTCTCACAATTCTGAATACATGTCACCCAAAAAAACAAACCATGAAGTCCAAGAACATCTTCAAGACCAAAATGTGTTCAAATTGTGTTAAAACATATTACCAACCAGAAAGATAATCAAAAATCCATTGGCCCCTAATAGAGCTTTAGAAGTCTACTGCAGGGCACTGCACTGAGAACCTTCCCTAGGGAACCCACCTCTGAAATACTCTATCAAGCCAAGAAAACCTTTTCCACAGAAGCATACACTGTCAGACTGGTGCGAAGTTTAATCCTTCAGCAACCCAGAGCATATAGCCAAGACAAAGTACGGATCACTTCGAGACAAATGTCTAAATATCATTGAGTGACTCAGCAAAAGACCAGGCCTGAACCTGGGAAACATCTATGGAGAGACCTGAAGATGGCAGTTGATAGATGCTCTATCAAAGAGAACCTGCTAGGAAGAATAGGAAGGACTGGACAAAGGATGCAAAGTTGTAGACTCATAAAAGTAGACAAGTTGTAATTATTGCCAAAAATGATTCTACAAGGATCTCTACAAGGATTATCATTTTTACATACACACAGCAAATGTACATACATGAATGCCTACAAACGTTTTTTTTTTTTTTTTTGACATTATGGGTTATAGTGTATATAGAATAAATTATACACAAACAAACAGCATCTCCAAAATCACTTTATATTACCTTACCAAGCTTACCAAGACTGGAGCAATACAGACTGAAATGTTCACAATAATTACTCCATTATCTCTGATGCACAGTAAAGATCTCATTCAGTTGTCTTGGAGGATATCTGTGATTGGCCCTTTTGGGGACCTGATAACTGTCTGTGGTCTTCTCTACCTGTGTGAGATAGCTAGCAGTCAGGTTCAGAAGGCAGACAGACAGATAGGGATCGCCGAGGTTTGGCAATGAACAAGACCTCTAAGTGACTCGACTTATTTGTTTCAACCTTACTCTTACGGTTTCTTTAAAAGTTGATAAAAGGCCTGTATAGTGAAGTACTTAGAATTTGACTGAGGAAATGGAAGAAATAATTTACTATTATCATATATTACTATTATCATAATCATTTGCTATTTTCATGTGACAGCCTGAATGTCACAGCATCATCTGTGATTGTCACATTTAGACACTAATTTGGCGAATTAAATTCATTGTGTGTTCATTTTAAAATGTGTGTGCAGATGAATGTTTTAAAGGTAAATGCTTCCCTACATGGAACAATTCTGTTGTTTTTGCAGCCCAAAAGGAAAAAATATCAAGTGAACATCATCTCTTATCTGCCCAAAAAAGGTATGATGTTATTTTCATAATTTATATTTTGGATTTCTTTTAATATGATATTATTTTGTGCTTTTTATGAAGCTATTGTCTTGTTTCATTGTATTTTTTCATATGACATCATATGATGAAAAGCTGTTCATATATAGCAAAATAAAAATTTATCTCAGTTTAAAAAAAATAATAATAATAATGTTACTGCCACAGCTTTACCCCTGGCTGTTACAAACACTGTTACTGGAGACTCCCAAAAAAAAGCAAAATTGCTCATTTTAAATAAAAAGATTTACTTATATTAAAAGTAAACTTTGCCACCAAACAATTGTGATTTTATCAAACTTGTGTTCAGTCTGCTAATGTGGACCATCTGTCTCCTTTGTTAGTCCCTGCAGAATTGTTTACTCATATAAAACTACGAGTGGTTTTCAAGTCAAACTGGGACCGATGAAATTTCTCACTAATTAAAATGTAAAACTGACCTTTACAGAAGACTTCAACCATGGTAAGATGATGAGACTCTTATTATATCCATGTAGCAAGAGATTATATAGAGAAATAAAGGTAGTTATACCTTCATAACTGTATTCTGCGCAATCAAAAGTCCCACTTTGACTTGAACACCACTCACATTATCAGAGCTGCTGTTGCAAAAAATTTATCACATCCTTAATCAAAATTACGAATTCATCAGTACTGTTAACTATCACAAAGTATTTCATTTCATGATATAAAGAATTCTCATGGTGTGATGTACAGTAGGTCTTGCATATGTTTGTGTAATCTGAGATTCAGACTTTCTACATATTCTGTATTTCATCTCTTCTTTTATTCTGACTCATTCTCTTAGCTTCCATGACCTGGTGCAGTACTTTGGGATGAAGCCCCGTTCTGGTGAGCAGGATGTCCTTCCAGGCCATGTTTTTATGCTCTGGTTTGAATTCTGCAATGACTTCAAGACCAGATGGAAGAGGGAGAACAAGGCCATTTCAAATAAGAGGTAAAAAAAAAAAAATTAAAAAAAAAACAGTTTTCCCAAAGTTGCCTAAAGCTTTAACATTGGTCTGGATTTAAATTGCTTATTTTTTTACTCCCTGACTCTTTTATAGTCAAGTAAAAGTTATTCTGTGCAACATACAATTCCTTTTATTGTTAGAAATATAAACATCACTGTTTGTTACACCGTGGCGAATGATTAAATTTGTGGTTATGGGAAAATTCTGTGGCCTTTATTTTTATCCAAACTATTTCCCTGCACTCCAGGCTGAAAGAAGCCCAGCAATCAGTCCACAACATCACTGCAGACAAAAAAGTGGAGACCAGGCAGGTCAATGCAAACGGTCTGGTAAGAGCCTCACTTTGAGATGAAATCTATAGACAGTCACCTATGGACGGTCATTCAGAATTTTAATAAAGTCGTAATAGAATTACCATCACAGTAGCCAATGGTTGAGATTCATGGTTAATTTCTACTTGTGGAAAATACTGTTTGTTGAAGCAGGCCCCCAAAACCAAATTTGACCATACTGTAATTATGAGGGGAAACAAGGTCCATCTTTCCTGTTTCTATAACCAATGATTTAAAAGTCATTTTGGGTTCATTTTCAGGGTCACAACCATTTGCTGTCAGAGAGGATCATCTTAGGTTCTATGTAGTGTGTAATTAAAAAATATTGTGCAAAAGAAACTGAAACTTATGAAGGCCAAGAAAAACGCTGTTTTCTTTTTTCATAACAGAAGGAAAGACTGCGTCTAAAAGAAGCAAGCCTATCCTGCACCATAGACACAGCTGAATCTCCACAATGACAGTATACTTTTGGCATTCAGAAATTTAAGTTTCTCTTTTCTTTTTTTTTTTTTTACTTTATTTCATATTTTATAGTAAACAGTCAGACTTTCTTGTATTTTTAATGTAGTATTGAGGAATGGTTCTCCAGGCTTACTACAGGATTTTTTTGGTACATTTTAATGTTTGGTGTTTGTTAAGCTAAAGAGTGACCTATAAATCATTCAAGCATAAAAAATGTCTAGGCATGAACCAGTGAGAAACAGGTGCAGATGATGACAGATTATTAATATCCTGGTGATGTTGAATGCTGAGTGTTGGTACAAGATGAGAGAGGAAATGAGGTTGCTGCTGAGGTTGTTATGTAAACAAACAATTTTACATCGTATATTTAGGCACTTTGCAGCCTGTCACATGGAACATGTGTTCCTATTTCTTTGATTTAATCTATATAATTTAATTTCATTTAATATTAAGAAATAAGGGATGGATTAATACTTTTGCTCAGTACTGTATTAGCATGTAACTTTGGCTTTGGTACTGTATACCTTAATGAGATACAGCATGCATAGTTTTCTTCTCTATCTGCTGATTTCATGTGATAATTTACATGAGATTTGAATCAGTTAAATATTATTTTATAGCACTTTTAACAACACCCTGTCACCAACCATTTCTATGGAAATGTAGCTTTAGATCTCTAATGAACAAGCAGAATATGACTGTGGTAAGAACAAACTCCCTGAGAAAATATAAGCAGGAAAACTTGAGAGGAACCCCACTCAAAAGGAAACCCATCCTCTTCCATGTCACTGCAGATAGAGGAATAATAAAACTTTACACCTGTATACTATAAAGCCAAACAATCCTTAACATTAGGAGAGAATTTTCCGTATGATCTTATGATTACAGAAGCAGTTTTGTAACCAAGACTGGTAACCAAGTAAATGTGGTTTTAATAAATATGGACAGACTGTCCAATATCCCCAGCTTGTCTGTATTTAAAGAAAAACACCAGTCTATAAACCTCAACGCACTCTTGCCAGGAACTTTCTTCAGTCTCACTTGATCAGATTCTCCACAACACACCCACAAACTGCTACAGACAACAAAAGATATCTTTATTTTGCATGTTGAGGATATTGTATTTTGAAATACTTGTTTGCATGAATAAAATACTCAAATACAATCACAGCATAAAGGGTTGTAGTCATATGATACTGTATGTAAAGTAAACATTTGAAAATGTAAATTGTTTTTGTACACTTATTTTTTTTAAATATGCATCGACCGTAGTAGCAATGAGAAGTTTAGTTCGGAAATTCAAATACAAAACTGAAGAAAATAAATATCCATATCATTTAAAAATAAAAATACATTTTTTTTCAGCATTCAGAATTATTAAAATGCATTATGTACATTAATGACTCTTTCCATTTACTCAAGATACCCATTACTCAAGTTACCTTCATCCACATAGTGGAGACTGACAGGATTTTTCACTGATTATTAAAATAGCATATATTTACATATATATAAAATAAAATAGAAAATAATCTTTGAACACTAAACATGGCCCACATCTGTTTTACTAAGTGTCATGTTTGTGCAACAATAAGCATAGCATGCATTACAACACCCTTCACGCATTTTCATATGGTAGCCTAAACAGTAATTGTCAATTACTATTTATCATTAAAGAAATCTCCACAGAAATGGCAGTAGCTACAGTGGAATAAGAGCAACCCGGCACAGGGAATGTGTGGAACAGAATCCTTAGGACTTTCTTCCAAAGCGGCCTGGAATAGATGTTTTTCAAAACAAACAGTATTCACATTATTTTAATCCGTGTGTAAATGTAGCCTCACATTTACACACGGATTAAAATAATGTGAATACTGCGACAGAAGCTCCAACAGACCTCTATGAGAAACAATGGTGGTATTTTTCTAAAATATACTACTCACTCATTCTCTATACCACTTATCCTGAACAGGATCACGGAACACCCTGAGCATATCCCAGGGGACGTTGGCACAAGGCGGGATACACCCTGGACTGGGTTTCAGTCCATTGCAGTAATATATACTAATACTGCTGAAATAATATACTACTTAAAATAATACCATGTGTTATCAATAGTCTGTGACTATTTTCGACAAATTGCACACTCTCCGAGAATCTGCAACTAAACTGTATGTTTCTTTTTCCCTGGGGTGGTACCATCAAGAGTGCACCATTCTTACTTTTAGTAAGACTAAAACTTTAGTCTAAAATGATGTGCATTAGGTTTATAGATGGTTAAACAACTATTTAAAATTTTTAAAAAAAACAATAAAGATTGTCACTGTCCATGATCCCTAAAACTACAAGAGACTGACTGTTAAAAGCACTACTCCATTAAGAAGGAAAGGTAGGGTTTAGTCTAGCACTGTCGCCTTGCACCTCCAGGGCCCAGGATCGATTCTCCCAGTTTGCATGTTCTCCCCATGGGTGGGTTTCCTCCCACAGTCCAAAGTCATGAAGATTACGCTAACTTGGATTCCCAAATCGCCCGTAGTATGTTAATGAGCGTGCGATCGTGTGTATACGTGCCCTGTGATAGATTGGTACCCATCCAGGATGTTCCCTGCCTTATGCCCTAAGTCTTCAGGGATAGGCTCCATGCCCCCCACGACCCTGTATACCGAGCGGTATAGACGATGAGTAAATGTACCAGATTAAAAGAAATTACTGTCGAAAGTGTACCATTCTTACTTTTAGTGAGAATCTTTTACAGAGTAAAACTTTACTATTTACTCTGATGTGCATCAGGTTCGTACATTTTTAAGTATAAAAACCCCAAAACAATCAAGATACACTATGTCCAAAGTCCCAGATGAAAAATACAAATTAAAGGTACAAAAGGCTGACTCTTAAAAGCACTACTCCGTCAAGAAAGAAAGGTGGAGTTTAGTAGGTCTAGTACTCAAGCTCCAATTAGAGCTTCATTGAAATGTATTTTTTTTTTCCCCCATATAAGCAAACCGTAGTAGAAGCAGTAGGCTTTATTGTGGACTTGTGTGTGATTGTGTAATGCTGATACACAGAAACAAGTTGCCGTGATCAGCACCTATTAATCCAAATCTATGGAAGTGCAGCGGCACTGTTTGACGCGACGCACGCGCTTCCGTCTGATTCTCGGGATCTGGCTCGGGCATATCAGCGTGTACGTGACGACGGTGAACGTTTTCGGCTTGCAGAACGAGCAGGACTGGAAGACGCTTTCCTCTTGGTAGACGTGCCGCGGAATGTAAAAGGAGTTGCACTGGCCGTAGCAGAAGCTGTTAACGATCGTACGGCTGACGCAGCCCTCTTCCTGCAGCGTCTGTTTCAGCGGCTGCGTCTTGCACCAGTCCCGCTTCAGGTAGTGGCGCTCGGTCACGTGCAGAGCCTCCTGGCTGGAGTCGAGCACGTCCTGCGCCGGCGCATGCGCAGATGTTCCCGACGAGGACCAGAGCGGTGCAGGCGGCGCTGTCTGCTCCCACGAGTTCGGGCTGAGTTTCGCGTGATGAGGCATAACGCCTTGAAACCCGCCGCTGCTCCAGCATTTCACAGGACTGCAGAGTAGCCACAGCCCCAGAATCACAGCAAACGATGCCACTTTCGCCATCTTTTTAGATAAATATAGAAAGCACAAGTGCTTATAGGACACAGCAAGACGTTAAATATTAACTCATACTTTCAAGGTGTAGGATTCGGATTGGAATTATTCAAACCGACCTAAACTATCTTGAAATAGTGTAATCTGTATAATCAGGTAATACTTTTGGGAAAACTAAATATGTTTTGTTTTGTTTTGTTTTTTTTGTCAAAATCAAATTCATCACTCTTTTTAATAATGTATATAACAACAACCATCGTATTATCATCAATCATTTTGAAAGCATAAACAAATCTGACAGGTTCCCCGTTCTCATTTTCAGTTATAAGACTTTCAGTAAACCATATTTCTGTAAAAAGTTAACATTAATATACAAAAGCTTGTGGTGAACTTGAAAACACTCAAGTTTCTATCAACACTCTTACCTTGTGAATTGCCAGGTGTTGCTTTTGTGCATAAATTTCACTCGGGATGATTATGTCCAGCCTGGTTCACAGCTGATACACTGAGCGACAGAAATTACGAAGCGTGCGCGCAGAGTTTTAAGTGAAAGTGGGCAGGATGGAGTGAGACAGACCCGCCTCAGCCTGGCACGTGCAGCTCAGGCACCTCTGGTTCACTTCAGAGTAGACTCTCTTGCAAGTAATCGCTATGTTTTGATTGCTCAAAACATGCTGAATTTCTAGTGCTACACAGTTAATGTTCTACATGTTTGTGGAAGATGATTCAATAAGTTAGTTGAGTGAAGTGTCTGGGGAAAACAAAAAACTTAATTTAAAAAAATGTAATCTTAAATGTTTTTTTTTTAAACTCAAATGCAAAGGAGAGCAATGAGGTATCTACGTGGTGAAACAGATTTGATGCATTATTTTTCATAACACACAAATCATAAATTTACCCAAAACTGCCTGCTTTTCCTTATAGACATCACATCATGATTTACGGTACAGAGATTTATACAACTCACACACACACACACACACACACACACACACACACACACACACACACACCTATGCCTTGCTACCTGTAATAAGCAGCTAATGTAAACCCTGCATTTAAAACTAATGCCATCCCAAATGGTTAATCCCTTTTGCTTTTTGTGGGGTTTATCATACATTTCTAAATGTTCTACTTTTACTTTTAGTAACACTAAAGAAGAACAAAAACATACATGGTATCATGATATCTATTATTTATTTTTTTGCTTACTTATTTACTTACTGTACTTACTGGCCTATTGCATGACAAAGAATTCTACAATACCTAAACATGATTAAAGTGCAGCAAATCCCACATCTGGAAGATACAGGAGTGTGACAAAGTGTGATCAGGAGTGTGATCAAGTTAAGGGTTCAGCTCCACAAAATTAATACCAAATGTGCCATATTAAAAAGATTACAACATTTTAGAAGGTTTTTTTTTTTTTTTTTTTTTTTTGAAAACACATCAAAAATGCATGTGAATATGTTTGTTTTATTTAACTTTCTTAAAACAAAAAATGATGTCAGGGAAAAATAGTGAATGATCACTATCTTCAGTTTCATCAGTTTGATCTTATGATTCAGGTTTACTGGTTTGAATTTTAACATGCACTGATCAATACAATATAACTCAATTATACATCTGCCTTATAATATTATATTTAGACTTGTCTTGTAGTGGTTTCCATTTCTTGCTCCTCTGGAAAATGTGGCACAGATTTCTTAGCCACCACATTGTCCAGTCTCTGTCCCATCAGATATGGGTTGGTGCTCTGAAACAGAAAACAGAGCGGCGTCTGTCAGCTTTTTTCTTAACGTAATACCAGCACAAAAAGTCTTGTGGACAGGGGTGTTATGTTTTTAAATTCTTACGTTATCTTCAACCAGTCTAAAACCACATGATTTTATGTTATGACTGTATTAATGGATGGTTAAAACACACGTGCGTGCACACACACAAGACAGTTGTGAAAACTGAAGGAAAAT
Source organism: Clarias fuscus (assembly GCA_030347435.1). Taxonomy (NCBI): domain Eukaryota; kingdom Metazoa; phylum Chordata; class Actinopteri; order Siluriformes; family Clariidae; genus Clarias; species Clarias fuscus. The sequence goes on along the minus strand of CM059229.1, from coordinate 12,407,649 downwards.
GTAATTTTCATTTTTTTTTTTTTTTAATTTTTTTTTTCATTGTCTTGGCACATTCTAACTTCGTATACAAAAAATAACCTAATTGTGATTTTTTTTACAAAAAAGCAAAGCATTCATGAATTCTTTTATATTGCCAATATGTAACATGTCACTATAAGCTGAAAGAGAGTGTTTGTGACAAAAGGCAGTGTGCTGAGCAAACCTTTTTTGTTTGTTTTGTGGGGGGAAATACCAGTCAGACACATAAGGGATGAAAAATGAAAACCACTAGAGTAAGGCGCTTGGAAAATATAAACCACTAGATTGGTAGAGATATCTGTTTTATCATATATTGTGACTAAACTGTGGAACCATGACACCATGACAATGGAACATCCCTTCTAGTGGGTGATGTACATCTCAGATATTGTTAAATCAAGTTATCAAACAATAGGATTATAAAATACCCTTTTTCTTCTTTTTGGTCCTCCTTTCAGTTTTTCATACAGCAGTTTTTTATTCTGGAAGCACAATAAAAAAATCAGTAATTGGCAGAATAATTATTTTTCCCTTTTCATTTTTCTACACAAGAAAAAAGAAAAAGTTGTGATTCGTCGAAATAGTAATTGCTTGCATATTTTTTTCAACTAGAATAAAAATGGTTCAAATTAATATTTTACTATATAATAAATATATATTTTAGGTTTTTAACTTAATGAATAAAGATTTTCAGATTCAAGTCAATATCCTCAACAGCGACACATTAAGTCTGTTTCAGTTAGAGAGTTATGGTGTGCTGTTCTGAGACCAGATGTTATCCAGATGCTAATCTTTGGTTTGGTAATCTATGTCCAAGTTGTCCACACTGTAACTCACCCATTTGGCCAGTGAGGGGTAGTCATGCTCTGGGTCAAAGAGATGTTGGTGCTTCTGAAACTCTCGGCTGAACTCAGCTGTGTCTGGTGAATTCTCCAAGCACCCATCAGAAGCTAAAAACAGCAACGAAAAACAAAAACAAAAGAATAATTCATCAGAAAACTAAAACTATATATAAAATGTATTCTAATAAATAAAACTCATTATTATTTTTATCTAACTTATCTAATATATTAGATTTATGTTACATTTTATAACACATTTTGTGTGTTGAATTTTATAACATGAGTTAAATTCAACACACAAAATGTGTTATCAAAAGTGAAACATCCAAGATTGTTTAACTCAATTTAACTCAACATGTGTTGTCCCTGAGCACACTCAGAAGATGTGTTGAAAACAACACATGTTGTTTTGTTTTCAACACATTTGTTTTAATAGTGTAGAGATAAGTAAAAATTTTACTTCCTATTACTGGTTGGTCAGTTTATAATAATATGGGGAGTTTATAAGAATAAATATATGTTGAAAAAAGTATTATACGGTGAGTTTATAGTAATAAAGATTTTTTAAGCATAATATTTAAGTGGGACTAGATTAGGTCTTTAATTCGATGATTCTAGATCTTTCGTACCCGTTTTTCCCAAAGGACATGGGTTAGGGGGATCAGGATATCCATGGTCCTGGCTGAAGTCTTTTGGGACATTGTCCCCAGTCAATTCTGCAACAATATTAGGGATGTTCCCATAAGGGCCGAGATGTTGAAGTCCCTCATGAGCACCACCTAGAGGACACACACTTCCATAACTTAACATGCAGACAGAATTAAACACATTAACAGTCAAAGAAAAAAAGAAACAAGTCCCTGAAGAACATACATATAAAAAGGCACACATTATACAATAGTTACTTTCAGATCACTAGTTCGATTGGACAAGTAGCTCCCAGAATGCTAATATGTTGTACAACAGCATATGTATATTTCGTAGTTTGCAGGCTTGGGGGCTCAGGCCTTTACTGAGGTATGCTGTTATTCAGCATAGCGTCACTATTAATTATGCTGTGACTATGGTAGGAATTAACTATATCACAGCACATTTCACAAACAGCAAGCCTCTCTTCAGGAATAGAAGTGAAACATAAAACATGAAAACATGAAACATAAAACCAGCCTATAAGCAGATAATATTGCTAACCTGGCTTTTTTGCTGTTGTTGTTGTTGTTGTTGTTGCCAAAAACGATTTTTAAAAAATGAAAAATTATGTTTCAGTTTTCTGTAAACATCTTTACCCTGAAATTGTCTTCACAATAAAATAATTCTGCTGTAATATAAAACATGAAATCTTTTTTCGTTTTAACTACATAAAACAGAGTATTAATTCATGAATTCATTCTTGCATTCATTCATTCATATTCTGTATCCACTTTATCCAAGATTCCAGTGGATTCGGGTTCCACTGACAGGACCATGACAGAAGATGATGCCAACCCACCATGAACCAAATGTATTTTGTTTGTTTGCTTGCTTAACATTTAACCATACAGACTCGACTTACATATAAAAAAAAAATGTTACTTACATCTTTAAAAGAAAATAAAAATACTTGCAAGAACTTGATTTCTTTACAGAAACTGTCTATTTATTTTTATTTTATTAGTAACCCTATTCATCCACATTGCTTAAGTAATGTTTCTTGTCATTTAAAAATGTTCATGTCTATTTATAATACAAGGTTCAATGCTTGAGCACATCTGAGCTCAACACAATGGGGTGATTTACTGGTGTAGGCTACTAAGTGATTTTTCTTTCTTTTTTTTATTTAGATCTTTACTTATACATTCATAATATCATAATATTAATTGGTGTGTGTGTGTGTGTGTGTGTGTGTGTGTGTGTGTGTGTGTGTGTTTACCCTGGATGTTGAGCGGGCCAGCTACATTAGCGGCTTGGTGCGCGGTGAACTCCTCGCGGGGTCGCGCGATGCCCAGCTGCTCCATCACCCCGTGCAGGAGCCGCTCGATGTCCGCGTCTGCGCGCGCGCTCCGTCCGCACACCAGCGCCGCCATGCTCAACACCAGCGCCCAGACCACCGAGCCCATCACTGCCCCAGCGAATGCGCAACAAACACCATGCGAATCACAACATGGTCATTTTATTCTGATATCACTACCAATATAAGCTATATTTCTATCCCTAAAATGAAAGCACGCTTTATTATGACCCACACCATGCAAACGCATATTTGTTTATATTTCACAAACATATATCGCAGCAACATTAGAATGTACACCGCAGTGTTGACGCCATGGCTGTCCTCCCCCATCCAGCTTTTGCAAACAAGATACTACCCAAGGGCAATGGTTAGAAAACATTTCTCGAAACATCAAGCATTGTGCTTATACGACGAATCCTAAAGCAGAGTAAAAACAAGACCTTACCGTTTAATCTGTATCAGCAGGGACTATGATGATGATGATGATGATGATGAGAAGAGAGACGCTCTTCCTCCTCTCTTCCGGAACACTGCACTGTTGCTAAGCGACCCAGCTCCTCTCCTTTGCACGCTGGGCAAAAGGACACAAGGTCGGCAACTCCCCCTGTTTTTATTCATCTTTATTATCAAAAAGTTTCTTACATTACACAAATACAGTCTACTACAGTTTTGATGCTAGATCAAAAGAAAATAATGATTGCACTTGAAGAAATTGCATGTTTGCTGAATTGCAGTGGCACTGTGTATATGCAGGGTGGTTGGGAATAAATACATAGTCTAGAATATTGCAAATAGGTCTGGGAAAGTAACTTTAAGTGTGTTTGTGTGTGGTGCACATGGTCCCCAACAGTCACTGTCGACATTTGGCATTATTTACTTCTTCTCGTACAACTCTTGTCCGTGATGTGATGGACCTGAAACAGCTGCCAGAGGGCAGCAAGTCAAACAGATGATATTCACAAGGGGACGGGAATTTCAATACATTGGTTGCTCTGCTTTGACAAAGACAGCTGAGTTAGTCTTCAAAGGGGGCAGTGAGCAGCGGATGATTTTCAGGGAGGTGTTGAATACCCTTTGAAGGGCTTTCCTGTCTGCTGCAGAACAGCTGGTGTATGCAACGCAAAGCATTAGCATGCTCCCAATAGTTATAGGACACAAATACTATATTCATGCATGGTGGGTTATTTTCTAATGTGTCCTTATTGCTTGTTATGATAATATGGTTTGCAGTTGCTCACCAGGGACAAAGCAGGAGAATATTTACCGCAGATGAGACACCAGCCCAGTTCATAGCAATTTACTATTGATTGCAATTCAGCATAGCCAGTCCTACATGTTTATGGAAGGGGTAGTAACCAAAAAAAACCCAGACGAAATGTATGTTTCGAAACTACAAACAAACTCAAGATTAAAAAAGAGAAGAAAACTGGGATCCAAACTGTGAAGTGGCAATGCTACCTGCTGCTCTCATCTTGTAGACTTTTTTCATTCTTATACATTTTTAAACACCTTTCATGAACAAAAGACAATAAGAAACTTGAATACTGTTAACAGTCCTTTTATTTATTACAATAGTAAATGTATATACAGTAATTAAAACAGTACAAATGCAGACAGAGGAATATATAGATGGATGGGTTAGGCATTTAGAAGCATTTCCTGTGGACAATGGAGGGGCCAGCCTCATCGTATTCCTGCTTGCTGATCCACATCTGCTGGAAGGTAGACAGGGAAGCCAGGATGGAGCCACCAATCCAGACGGAGTATTTACGCTCAGGGGGAGCAATGATCTGGAGAAAAGGAGGGGTCATCACCAAAATGTGCATAGAACAGGTTCAGATTACTTTTCTGGTTTCATTTAGTCACATAAACTCTTACCTTGATTTTCATGGTGCTGGGGGCCAGAGCAGTGATCTCCTTCTGCATACGGTCAGCAATACCAGGGTACATGGTGGTACCACCAGACAGGACGTTGTTGGCATACAGGTCCTTGCGGATGTCAATGTCGCACTTCATGATGCTGTTGTAAGCAGTCTCATGGATACCAGCAGACTCCATACCTGTCAGGTAAAGTCACATCAGTGAAACCTGTAGTTAACCTGGATGAAATGTTCTGGGCTTAACAAGCATGTCAACAGCAGGGGGTAAGTGCACTGTACAAGTAAGACACACCAATGAAAGATGGCTGAAAGAGGGTCTCGGGACAACGGAAACGCTCGTTGCCAATGGTGATAACCTGACCATCAGGCAACTCATAGGATTTCTCCAGGGAGGAGGAGGATGCGGCGGTGGCCATCTCATTCTCGAAGTCCAGAGCAACATAGCACAGCTTCTCCTTGATGTCACGCACAATCTCACGCTCAGCTGTGGAGGACATATTTTAGTCATTAAATACAAATATTTAACTCATAGAGGTGTTTAGGAAATTATTCTAATCAAATAAATCATTTAAAGGTATTTTACCAATAATGCCTTAAAGATATTCTTATATGTTGAGTAAAAACAATCGCTAGAATTTCCTAAAATTTTGTTATCTGCACGTACCAGTGGTCACGAAGGAGTAGCCACGCTCAGTCAGGATCTTCATCAGGTAGTCAGTCAGATCACGACCAGCCAGATCCAGACGCATGATGGCATGGGGAAGAGCATAACCCTCATAGATGGGGACGTTGTGGGTCACACCATCACCAGAGTCCAGCACAATACCTGTAAAGCAGTGGAATAGATTATACATTTCATGTAAATATCCAAACTGGTAATAATAATAATAATAAAAATAATAACAATAATAATAACAGTAATAATAATAACAATAACAAATGCGTTCTTTTTTAGTTTTTCTGGAGATACTGACCAGTGGTACGGCCAGAGGCATACAGGGACAGCACAGCCTGGATGGCCACATACATGGCTGGAACATTGAAGGTCTCAAACATGATCTATAGCAAAAACAAGATGTTGGTCACTTTTAGTAAACTTTTAAGTTACGCATGAGTGTCAATAGTGTATTTGAGAGTGATTGTATGGTGAGGCATAATGTAATCTGTACTCTTGACTGACCTGGGTCATCTTCTCCCTGTTGGCCTTAGGGTTGAGAGGGGCTTCAGTGAGCAGTGTGGGGTGTTCCTCAGGCGCCACACGCAGCTCATTGTAGAAGGTGTGGTGCCAAATCTAAGACAAAAAAAAAAGTTAAGTAGGAAATCTCGCACTAATACCCCCCAAAAAATTGAAGCGCTATTGTGTTATTATCATTCTGATTTGTTAGAATAATCAGTCTACGTTTCTGAATTGAGTTGTTTGAGTAATTTGCACTCACCTTCTCCATATCGTCCCAGTTGGTGATGATACCGTGCTCAATTGGGTACTTCAGAGTCAGGATACCTCTCTTGCTCTGGGCTTCATCTCCAACATAGCTGTCCTTCTGACCCATACCCACCATCACACCCTGTTGGGAGAAGTCATTTATCAGAAATCACTGATTTGTCACGCAGTGTTTCAGTAGGTAAATTTGAGTGTATGTTGTTGCTACATAGTGATGGGAATTTGATGTACCTGATGACGGGGTCTTCCAACAATGGAAGGGAAGACAGCACGGGGAGCGTCATCACCGGCGAACCCAGCCTTGACCAAACCAGAGCCATTGTCACACACGAGGGCGGTAGTCTCGTCGTCGTCACACATGATTAGTTTTTGCTTGGATTGGTCTAAAAGAAAAATAGATACCAATGAGAATATTACATTCTCATCCCTATTACTCTATGAACATCTCTTTGTGAGGAAAATTCTTAATGTACCCAGGAAAACCTATATGAATAAAGTTTATCATATACTGAACAATGTAATAAAAAATGACCACAATGAAAGTAAAAGTAAAAAACTAAAATTACATCAACAAATTTAGAAAAATTTGGCTGCATTGTCTAATAAAGTATCACAAATTGTGGTTTAAGCAAACTACTGCTTTAAGCATCTGTTAATGTAATCGCAAATAGAGTGACCTGTAGATCCCACTTACATAAAGCTGTTTCACAAACAAAGGAACTTGTCAGCTAATCAGTGACACGGGGTCCTAGCTCAGCTGTCTACACATACTGTAGGAAGTCTTCTCTTCCCAAAACCATTAATAATTCCCTTTGTTTAATTAGCCAACAACCTGGATATTTTGTAGAAAGTCCAGTAATATACATATGAGTTTATTTTTTATAGTCCACAAAGGAACTGTTTTAACCAACAGACTTACTTTTTCTGTCAAGCTTTTTCCTGATTTCTCAACATTTCTGCAAAATGAACTATAGTTGGCTTCCTATAGAAGGTACGTTTCCCACTACCCTGTCTTTAGAGATTTAAATAAGGCTTAGTGATGTTACCAAATATTGACTATCAGAGTTAATCCATCTTTGCCATGTAGATCTCTAAGTTTTGTATCCTAACCTTTCTCTTCTCCTCCTTCCCTGTAGTAGCCCAGAAAAAAAAAAAAAAGAAAAAAAAACAGAACGCACTTACCAAGCTGTACTGGAAGATTGGAGTTTCCACTGGGACAGAGCGTGAGTGAGAGGGATGCTCCTTAAATATACCAGGAGGCCAGGGGCCCAGGGGGTGGGGGCTCAAGTATTCACACAAGCCTAAATAAGTGCTGATGAAAAAATGGCCCACTAGAAAAGGAATGCAGTACCTGATCTTCAGTCATAGGAATCTACAAAAATGGAATGGTGATTTTTAGGATTCGATAGTCCCTCCCCGTGGAAGAACATCTGCCTTTTATGAAAAACTCAAATAGACTATAGGATCTAGCCTCCAGTAGTAACAGTTCATTCATTTAAACTTTTATCATTCAAGAAACATTATCGACAAGTTTTTTTTTTTTTTTTTGGATAGTATAGAAATAAATAAATAATTTTCCCTTAAAATATTAGTGTACTTTTGAGTGTAAAATTAAATATAATATGGAACAGTCATGAGGTTTATTTGAGTCATATTGTGACACATCCACATATTTTGCATTGGTGCCAATGGGCTGTGATGCAATCTTTTGTCTAATATGCTTATCAAATGTATCATGAATAAACAAGCATAATATTGCGGTCACTGGTTCAATTTAATTCAGTTTTATTTGTTTAGCACTTTTAATAGGGGACAGTGTGACAAAACAGCTATACAGAAATCTGGCCATAATATTTTGTCCATTTATATAAAATATGAAGTGGGTATGGTACTCTAATGGTAAATGCTTCAGAACTAGTTAAGTATCCAACCAAGGGGGAAAATGCACAGCACTATGCAATGCTGTCTATGGCATGTGTGACGGGGCCCAAAACATGCCAGACAGCTGAGGTGGGGTTTAGGTGGCTGAATGGAAGGGGGATGGATGAAGATCTCTGTCCCTCCTTCACAACTGTTTTCCGGATAGCGTGAAGCTGCTGCATTCTGATTGGCTCTGGCGTGTCCTTTTAGGGTCATGTCATGTAACAGGTGTCTTTGGGTAACGAAGCTCTTGACCACTGGCAGCTCCTTATTCGTCAGCAATCTCCCCTTGCTAAACCCTATGAGGAAAACAGACATGGTTTTTTACTCTATTTAGAGGTTGAGACTTTACTAGACTGCATTCCACAAATGTCATATTGTATTAAAAAAAAAAAAAAAAAAAAAACAATACAAAAAAACTCCCCAAAAAAGATTAAAACATACACACCTATGCTAAATGAAAGAAATGACAGTCAATGTGTTTGAGGCAGTAGTAAAATGATGATGATTTGTCATTAATGATGTCATTATCTAACGCCAGATAAACAACTATGGTCTCAATTTAATGGCCTATTTTTAAAAACCTTTCTTAATTCTAATAAACTCAAACATGTGATGTGCCTTCACCCAGTTCTATTTAAATAAACCAGAGTTATTCATTGTGTTCCATTCGACTGTGCCATAGTCGGATTATGTGTGAACATATCTGTGTAACACAAAGTCTCATCCTCCGATTTAGAGGCACTATACTTAGAACGTTTTCACACTAGATCCACAGATAAATAGTGAGTACAATCCTCGAGGATTCCCTTGAACTCAGAGTGATAATGGCAGCTCAGAATAGCTCTGGTCCGGCTCCGTGTGGCTGAGGATATTCAGAATGACAATACAGGCGTGGGGTCATGTCTAACATGGCTGCTGTATTTATATACTAGCCCGAAATTTGCTCTATCGGTGTAATGTAAGGTTAAAGATGTGCAAAAGCAAATGTTGCCATTATATGTGCATAGCTGTTCTTTTAAATATTTCACAGTGCGAAAAAAGGAAGGTCTTGGAGGAGTTTGTTTACCAGATTGTGAGCTATAAATATCTTAAATAATCTGTGGTTCTGAAGTGGACTAAGTGGTCTACAGCATGAGAGCATTTGGGGGAACTAAGGTCCTTAAAAGGGCATGTACTGTATGGGGTGTTGGATTGTTTAAAACAGCTGGTCTTCCTGTCCAAACAAAGCCTAATCTGAAACATGGCAGTTGTTGGTGACAAATGGATTTTTAACCTTTGTTGACCAACCTGTTTGTCTTTACATTGCCCTGCATTCTCTACCTTGCAGCTTTCCTCATTTTGTTGGGTTAAACCTTGGAACTGCAATGGCCTTTATTGGGGCTTATGGATTTATATAAAATACACAATAATATTGACTTGGGATTTACAAAAAAAAAAAAATAAATAGCCTAAAACATTTGTGATTGAGCAAGTGTTTACCTAGATTGGCGTGAAACTCCTTATGTTAGTTCTGCTGCGACCAAGTCACAATTAAGTGAACGGATTCCATTTCTGGGCAATTGGTATTATGCAAGTTCAATATAAATATAAATACACCAGTATTTGTTAGAGAACATACAGTACATTGACCAATTGGATTTTAAAACAAGTTTTGATAATGTATCAATCAGTGCAGAGAAAAAGTCTTGGCCTACACAGCATTTCTTCATATTTTGCTTCCAAAACGCCAGACTAACTTGTGTTTTTTACGTCTTGAGGAATAGTTCTCTAGGCTTCATGAAGGCTCTTCTTTTTGTCTCTCATTTATGATCCATTCCCTTAACCTGAGTAGTTTCAGAGGAATGCTTTGTTTATTAAGCCACACAGTGCGATATGAATCATTCAAGCATAGAAAACAACATTTAACTTAAGGCATGGATTAATGAGAAACAAATGCAGATGGTGACAGAAGACCATCCCAGTGATTAATATACTGATTATGGAACGGATGAGGTGGGAAATGAGGTTGCTGCTGAGGTTGTTACATAAACAAACAAAAGTAAATAAATTTAAATCGTAAAACATTTGTTTCCATTTCTTTCATTTAATTTACATTGTTGAATTTAACATGAAGAAATCAGGGGTGGCTCAAGATTTTTGCACAGTACTGTCTATTGAAGCTTCCCTTTAAGTTTCTCATTGCTGCAAATTAATACACATTTCGAGGTCCAGTTTGGGATCAACTTCCACAGGACATACAATTTGCAACCTTGAGCCCATTCTTAAGCGGATATACACCCATTATGTGGATGTTCACCCATTGTCACCCAAATTACTGAAGACTAAATGCCACATATGATGTTCACATAGAATAGCAGTGATTGTCACGCCACAATTTGTGGCCACAAGATACCTGGCCTCAAAATATTATATTATGCCTCAATATATTAAACCAAGACTGCTTGAACAGTACACCTGCATATATTTTCAGATTTTCAAATTCCAGAATTAGCTTTTGTTTTGCCATTACAGTATAATAATCGCCCACTCTTTGGGTAAGACATTCTACTAGATTTTGGACTATGGTGTGGGGATTTGTGCTTAACCAGCCACAAATGAGGCCAGGCACTGATATTGGTTTATTAGACCTGGCACATATTAAGTATTCCAGTACATCCATAAAGGTTCAGAATACTGGTTTCATACTGTTATATGGCAAAACATATAATGCTGGGACAGGTTTGCACCCGTTATTTCAAATGAAGGGAAACTATAATGTTACAACAGTTTAGCAAAGGTCAACAAATGTAAAGGTCAGATGTCCACAATGTTTTTAATCATATATTGTATAGTGTGGTTGATTAGTTTCAATAATCAGTCAGTAAATCATTTCGACTTTAGTGTCTGTCTGGGAAACTCAACACATTGTAGCAGATTGTTGAGTAGCTGCATAGTACCTGACTATCAAGTATAGTTTACTGTGCTACTACAGTGTAACCCAAATCATTTCTACCCGCTCCCTGTTTTAAGGCATCACAAGTGACACATGGTCTTAGCAAGGTCTTTTATGTGTCATTATGTCAGCTAAAACAGCTGTCATCAGAAGCATAAACTTCAAGAATGAAACAATGTTGACAGGCATGTTAATCAGGAACATCAATATAAATATTCCTCATTACAGTGCAGTTAGGTACTTCAGACAACCAGGTCAGACACACTGGCTCTAAAACAAGACCTCTCATTTAAGCTTTATATATATATATATATAGCGATGGGCATTATGTTGCCTGTTAAATCTTAGCAGAAAGTGGCATTTAAACAACAGATGTAAATAAATAAAAAAAGATTTTAAATTGCAGTAATTTAAAAAAAAAAAAAAAGAATATTGGCTATTCATTACATTTAGGCCTCAAATTTCACTTATTTGAGAAGCACCTTAGTGAAGCAAAATAGACATTCTGGACTTAAATTTGGCAGGGAATCTGTGCAATATGCATTTACAACTCTTAGAAGAGGAAGATTGGCTGCTTCAGCTCACACCATGAGTGACCCCAGATAACAGCTATAAATACACAGAGGGCTTTGGAAATTTCCGTGCTAATCGTTCTTTATTGCAGATGCTATACTACACCCTGGTTAACCCAAAAAAGTTAGCATAATTTCTCCATTACAAAGCAGGGGACACCTCAACAAAAATTTCCTTTCCTTTTTCATACAGGTGATTGTTTTACCCATTGGTGCACTAAAAATCTCATTTTGGTCGCAAATTTTTTGGTCAACATCAGCCTCTCGCTCCCTCACATACAAACAACTATTACTAAAATGACGACCCCAGATACTCTTTTTGCCTGTAAATTAAATACAACTCTTCATATTATTGAAACGGAATCAAATTTGGCATCAAAATCCTAATCACTACTGTGGTATGATTCAGTAAACAACACTGGAAAGCTTTGGCCAAGTTAAGGTGCTATAGGAAAGTGTTCAATAGGCTAAGCCATTGTGTCAAAACCTACATTTAAAACATTAGAATACACTTGAGTTGTTAATGGGTTTTACATGTTGCTAATTGTTCTGTTGGTAGGCAACAGAAGAACCCAGACAAAGTAAAATTAGAATTTTATTTACATTTAAGAGAAACAGTTGGGTAGGGGAACAGGACTGGGTTTAAAGGGAATTCAGAAGCAGTTTGTACATCAAAATAGTAAATATGGCATTTGTGCAAGTTATAAATAAACCCTTCCCAACTGCACAAGAAAACATACACATGTACAATAAAAAAAAAAAAACAAATGTGCTAAACTGCATTTGGTATAACAAATCATACAGCAATGTACAAAAGTTTTTGCAACATTTCTCAGAGCTACTGAATGTTGCAAGTAAAACATGGAGGTAATCAAAAGAGCAATGACCTCTTCAAGTGTTAATGTTCATATATCATCCGTTCACTCAAAATAGTTTAGAAGTCAGCATCAAGCCGGAAGGTGTTGTCTGTGGGTCCAGACATAACCCCCATGCGCTGGTATTCTCCCACTCTTTTCTCAAAAAAGTTGGTCTTTCCTTCCAAGGAAATGTTCTCCATGAAATCAAATGGATTCTCTACTTTATAGATCTAAACGGGAGGGAAAAGGTAAAAGTAAATACAAGTAATGTCAACCAGCCTCAGATATCCAAGTAAAATCTCCAGCTTTTCTTTAATGAGTCGGCACCAAAAAGGCTATTGATCTGCACCTTTTAACTTGCACGTTTAAATTCAACTGGTGCATTTGGCACTTTGCACCACACTAAGTACATTTTAAAATTCAGATCTCCAGCATACTTAAATCTCAATAGCATAGATTCTTACCTTGCTGAAGCCCAGCTCTAGCATAAGCCTGTCAGCCACAAATTCTATGTACTGCTTCATCAAGTCACAGTTCATGCCAATCAGTTTAACCGGCAGAGCCTGGGTCAAGAACTCCTGTGTGTCACAAAAGGTGAAGAGTGGGTCAATTCCTTTAAAAGCATAAGTCAATGGTGCCTCGAGTTTCATCAGATGCATTTGCATTAATACCTGTTCAATTTGAACTGCATTCACAATGATTTTCTTGACAGTTGCTTCTGAAGGCTTGTTCACCAAGTGCTTGAACATTAAACAGGCAAAGTCACAGTGAAGTCCCTGAAATTCAAAAGAATAAAATCAATTCACTGAACAACAACACTTGGATTTGTCGTCATTTGCATTACAACAGTCCATCTACCTCATCTCTGCTGATGAGTTCATTGGAGAAAGTAAGGCCTGGCATCAGACCCCTCTTCTTAAGCCAGAAAATTGAAGCAAAAGAGCCAGAGAAGAAAATTCCCTCCACAGCAGCAAAGGCCACCACTCGCTCACCTGCAGAGAACAGTTTATTAAACATTCTAAAGTGCTTAAAGCATGTGATGAGCTGGATTATACACTTCAGCCAAGTAAAAATGTTTCAGGGGGGAATTACATGTGCACAAATACTTCCATAAGGCTGACAGTAAGAGCATGTCATGGACTTGGACTTTTTGTACCAGCATTTATGTATGCACAGGTAAACTGTCAATTCAACAGTACCATTTCCCTCAAGAATTTTTCTATATAGGTTTGAGAAAGTAATATGCTGTGTAAATGGTTTCATTGCTTAAATGACCTCACACAAATCAATCATCTTTTACTCTGCTTCAAATTCCAGTCCAGTAGATGGCAGTGTCGCACCAATTGTACATCAAACTGCAGCAGGCAAGTGGTATTCTCTGCCAAGACTGGATTTTTTTTTTTATAAACAAGAAACTGCAAGGTGTGCAGTGTTAAAATGCTGCATTTTATACTATACAATAGACTTTTCTAGATGTCTAATTACACTTGCCCTTCATTAAACCTGAGGGAATACAAATGGAGGCTAATAACCGCAACGGTAACTTTCAAAACAAATTCCAAATATATTCATTACTGGAAAATAAAGGGAAGAGAAAAAGTATGACATTAAGTGACGTACCATATTGTGCATCTTTGTTGCCAATCCAGTTCAGGGCCCAGTCAGCCTTCTTTTTCACACAAGGAAGTGTCTCAATGGCATTGAAGAGGAATTCCCTGCAGAAGAAATATTTTAGATAAACTCCTCAACTGAACACTTATTCCAATTTCTAAATTGTGAGGGCTCAGTAAAGCGACAGTTTCATGCTGGTGCCCTCCAGTCAGCTGACCACATGCCTACTGATCTGAAGTCAGACACCAGCACTCAGCTCCCATCATCAGCTGAGGTCCGTACCCCTGCGCGTCTCATCACTGCCCTCTAGCATACACATATCTGAGGAATTTACCTCTCTTTGGAATCCTTGATGTACGTGTCAATAAGCAGGCTGTACATCTCGGAGTGAATGTTTTCCATAGCGATCTGGAAGCCATAAAAACAGCGAGCCTCTGTCACTTGGACCTCCTGAGTGAAGCGCTCCACCTAGTGATGAGATCACCACATGCAATGAGAACTACCATTTAAAACATGCAAGATGAATTGAAAATACCAGACAATAGATCCTAAACTTACTAGATTTTCATTGACAATGCCATCACTTGCAGCAAAGAACGCCAACACATGAGAAATGAAATATCGTTCATCATCCTTTAATGACTCCCAATGCTGGAGGTCTTTGGAGAGGTCAACCTGCAGGGGGGAGAAAAAGGGAGTACGGCCACCTTAGCATTAAGGAATAGTCAGAAGCTAGGAACCTACAGTAAATCCCTCCCAAACACGACATACCTCTTCAGCTGTCCAAAAAGAGGCCTCTGCCTTCTTGTACATCTGCCAAATGTCATGGTACTGAATGGGGAAGATGACAAAGCGCCTTGGATTTTCCTTCAGAAGAGGCTCTTCCTCTACACCTTTGTTGACCTTTGGCTTCTGCAGGAATGGGAGAAAAGTTTTAGAAATGCAGCACTTAAAAGAAAATATAGTATATAGTACATTTAAAACCAAGGTATTCATTGTTATCCACAAACATTGTGGCCACAGGTCAACAAGCCAGGTAGGAAGGCAGCCACACCCAGTTACACTTGTTTATGCAGGGCTGCCAACCAAGTTTGCATCTTATTTGGATTATTAAATAATGAAAACTACATCGACTGAATAAAACTGAAGAACAGTTTGCATCTAATTATACCCAACTGCAAATTCTCAAAATGTACCAACTCATGTTAAGCTTAAAAGACTTTACAAGACCAACATCTGTTCACATGTATTAGTTAAGGTCATTGCAGTGCAAGTTACATGGCAAGATCATTGTTCCAAGATTGAGATTTTTTTTGCCATTTGTCACAACACTATATGAGCAAGTGAAGGTTGTGCTGAAGCTCCAAGTAAGTGATAAAAAGTAAAATAAACCTAAAGTAAATAAAATAGTGGAAGGGTTTAAGCTGTCTACACACTAACATTATCTTAAACTGTAATGTTATACATTGACTCCCCCAGACAAGGACCTATTGCAGATTTTTCTACTTCTTGCTTTAACTGCAAATTTAAGCTACTATTTATATATTGCACTTTGTTCCTCGACAATCAATGAGGTAACGGATAGCATCCAGGACTTTGACACCAGATACATGTATGCTTGTTATAGCATGATATGGTTAATATTAATTTTACTACAATTTAACTATTGTACACTATTGTTGCATTAGAAGAATTAAAGCAACAACTTTGCGTGCAAGGAAAGGGTCCAAAATGAAAAGTTTACTATGCCAGCACAATAGGCTAGCCAGTTAGCGGGTTAGCACTCCTGCCGCCAAAACGTCAGCTGTTGACTTCGTCCCCCTCCCTCTGATAATTTACTAAACATGTTAACCGGTTTTTCTTGAGCACACTGAGGTATCTACTGTTTAAACACTAAGAAAACTAAATGAATTAAAAACTTGTAGAAAGAACTAAAAATTGTGGTCTACGCGATTAACCCAGTCCAGGACCGCGTTAACTCTTAGGTGAGAGGAATTTCTAGCGTTACTCACCTCAGAGTCCTCAAAGATTTTCCGCGCGGTTTTGGAGGCCAGAATTCTGGTCGAGTTCAAACTTGGTGGCTGCAGAAACAGAAAATAGCTCATTTCATGTCCATACTCAAATTAACTATTAGGTGCTAAAACAATTCTACGAACTTCACGGTTCAACGAAATATTTACCTCCATTTTGATTTAACAATGACCTACTTCAAGAAAGGTTAACATATACTTCAAGTTAATCTATTGAGATATTTAACGCCACTCACCGTGTTTTCTTTATCTCCCAGAGACATGCTGCCCAGCTTAGCGGAAACGCCATTCTCATTCTTGGATTTGAGGGGAGAGCGAGTAGACATCATAGTTACGTTTAGAGCAAATAAAATCAAGTACAAAGAGACTCTAGGTAAAAACAAGACGATGTAGGAAAATAAAAGGAACTTAGAAAAACGAAGCTTAAAAAAAGAAGAAGGAAAAAAAGGAAGATACGAAGCCTGTACACTGGAGGGAAAAGAGTGGCTGAACCTGCTCCAGCTGCTCCTTTTTATTTCGTTCTTGGCGCTCGATCCGGTCCAGCCAATCAGAATGAAGCTCGTGCTAGCCCTTTAACTGCTATTGAAGCCGTCAGCCAATCAGAATCCCTAACGTCATCAGAGAATTGCGGGAAATTTCAAATGCTTTGAAGGTTCTGAACAAATATACGGGTTTTCATTTAGGATTCCGAAAAAGGCGCCAAAATGTCAGCGATTAAGCTATATACTTACAAATTAATCCTTTTTTATTTTTATTTTACTTCCAATGGTCAAATAACTTCTATTTGTGTTTATCAGGGAGGACAACATAAATAAAGCCATTACATATGCTTGAACAGTAACATGAGCAAATAAAAGCCCTGAAACTTGTGAGTTACAAAATAAAATAAACGATATAAATCTACAGATTTTAAAACAGGAGTACACACGATCATAAAGGATAAGCAGAATAATTCTCTAAACAAGATTTAAAACAGTTTCCTGGTGTGTCACAGTACATTCAAGCACGCACACACACAGCTTTCCCGCCAGATTCAGGTGTCTATTAAAATGTAGCTTTTTAACATCCTATATGATATTCTTAGATACATTCCTACGATTTTGTTCATATCTTGTCATGTTGTTTAATATGCCAATCCTATATCTACAACTAAGTTGCTTTATTCATAAACTTTTGGCGCGACATTACAAGCCACAACACTGTCAACCCAGATCTCTATTTATAAATATGCTGTGTATTGAAAGATATGGTGCTGTTAACAATAGAATAACGAATGCGTTATTGTTTTTTTTTTTTGCAGTATTAGAAGCTGAATATTAAGATCTATACTGTATATCACACTCGCGCTTAAATACATTGCAAGCTAAGCGAGTGTGCATGTTTACAGAGAGGTGAACGCAGTACAGCTGAGTACTTTTTAAAGCATCCAGAGCAAAACAGGTTAAAACAACCCCATACAGCGTCAATGATCAAGTACAATATGATGTTTTGCATTATTTAGGTTATAACCTTAGGGCTATTTTCCTGCACCGACCAACAAAAATCCAACCAAGTGATGAAAAAAGAGGAGACCGCGCGCAAAGCAGTTTGTGTTTGAGCCAGGCTCATCGCCACCACGTGGTGGGAGGAACGAAAGATAGATAAAGTCTTGAGCCGAATCCAAAATGGCTCCCTATTGAACAATTTTTATTTTATTTTATTTGTTTTATTTTGCAAAAACAGACAGATTGAATCGAATATATATTTAAAAATAAATATTTGTTCCTTCCTGTTTTAAAATTATGATTTCATTTATTCAAAGAAAGAAAAAGCTGTTCAACTGCAAGTTTGTGATAACTAACAATGAATTTTTCACATCACTGTGGAGGAATTTTAGACCATTCTTCTTTGAAGAATTGTTTTAATTCAGTCACACAGGATTGTTTTGAGCCATAGACGGCCTGCTTATAAAATATTTGCCAAAAAAGTCTTGGGGATAATCATGATATTTTTTGGCAAATGTGAGATGAGCCTTTGTTTTCTTTTTGGTTAGCAGTGGCTTTTGCCCCATGGATTCCAATTTTACCCTCTTTCTTTTCTTATAATAATGATTCTTATTATTTTTACCCTGTTTCTTATCTCGTTCTTATGGTCAAATCATGAAGACTAATCTCAACTAAGGCAAGTGAGTACTGCAGTTCTTTAGATGGTGTTCTGGGTTCTTCTATGAGCTCCTGGAAGAGTCAGTAGTGTGCTCTTGGAATGATTTTGGTTGGATGGCTACTTCTGGGAAGATTCAGCACTGTTCCAAGTTTTGTGGTAAACTAAAAAAAATAAATAAAAAAACACAACAATTACGTTAACATACAAAAAATAAATTTCTTATAAAATTCCCCCTTCTTGTAATCAAAGAGACCAAAAAGAGTGTTTTTGAAAGAAAAACAAAACTTAGAAATTAACTTTGGATAAAAAACAATCTGAATATATGACCAAAACTCTTTTTCTACAATCAAGATCCAAAACAAATGTTTGGGGAAGCAGAGAGAAGGAACAGCTGGTGTCAATACCCCTCCCTCTTGAACAAAGACACACACACACACACATACACTACATATGGATGTGATGATCAGGTGTCCAAATTATTTTGCACATATATGGAATAGTACATTAGGCATGGGTTTTAATTCAATTGTATAGTGTGCTTTTGTATAGAGTCATGTGGGACTGTAGACTCCTTTCAGACTAATACTAAATTAGGCTTGCTTGTGAGCTGTAGGTTGAGAATCTTTAAGACAGCTTGTCCTTTAGACATAATATGAGTTAAAAATATTTGAGCTGATTGATTGTTTTTGAATCACCGTTGTGCTGTTCTCACACAGACAATCTACAATGAAAGACTATTGGATACATGTACAGTAAAATTACAGTCGCTCACTGTAACCGAGCACTCGCTCATCATCTACACTGGTTCATTCTGTTTCCAGGGTTGTGGAGGGCCAGGAGCCTATCCCAGAGACAGGGCATGAGGCAGGGTACACCCTGGATAAGATGCCAAGCGATTGCAGGGGGGGGGGGGCTGGGGGTACACCCACATTATGAGCAATTTGAAAATGCTAGTTAGCCTAATCTACGTATCTTTCAACTGTGGGGGGAAATTGGAGTGCCCAGAGGAAATCCACCAAGCTCGGGAGGGACATGCAAACTCCATGCTAAGAGACCCTAGGTCGAACCAGGACCCTGGAGGTGCAAGTGCTAACCACTAAGCCACCATGCCACTTCATCCAGGTTTAGGTTAGTAATAATATACTTTATCATGATACCTAAATGCATGTATTGCGTATATAAATATGTTCACAGGCTTGAAGTTAAATTATATTATGGGCCATAATAAAAGTTTTTTTGCGCGCGAGCACAGTGGGAAATAAGGTGGGGAAACAGCAGGGGGCGCACCTCACTAAAATTTCCCATATAATATAACCACGATTATTACCAATAAGGTGGCTCATAATTTGTTTTTATAGGTTTTTTTTTTTACTCAAACACATGATGTCCTGCATCATCCTTAGCCCTCTGATTTCTCTGCTCTGATTTCTACATTAATCAAATTAAATGATGTATACATATATTTAAATTCCATTAATCAACCAGTAAACGTTATGTATATAAAAAATACTATAAACAATTTTTTTTAGATGCAAAAATGCCCAGTAAAGCACGTTATTAACATGTTTACCACACGATACACTCAACAACGCACTGTTTTTACGTTTTTCACGGGATTTAAATGTATCTAAACATTTTGGTGGTTGGCGATTTATTCAATTATTTGCCTATTTAGTTTGATTTACTTTTTTAGGGATTAATAAAAACATAAACATAACCTGTGCCCCCACCCGAGGCCCTAATTTGTTCCCTTTATTATGTTTTTTTTTATCTCAGTTTCTTAAGCATTTCTTTAACCGCGTTTAGTGAAAAATATGATGAATAAATAATAAACCACGTGCAACTATTTACACTAAGCGTGCATTGTTTCAATCCAGCTAACACAAGCAATTTTATTTCTTATTTGAAAATATCGGTCAGTAAGGCAAATGGGCGGGCATAGCATCAACCAATCAATCAGGCCATTAAGGTTCTCTGCTATGTGATTGGTCGCGCCCACTAAGCCGTCTTTGAACGGCGCACTGTAATTGGACAGAGTTTGTTACTGGGTGGTAAAGGGAGCTCGCAATGTTGTGTAACTGCGTCCAGAGCGCACTTGCATAACTGAACTTGCATAACTGAAATTATTTGAGTGTTTTCTGAATTTCCGTGATTTTTCAACTATCCACTCACCATGCATGTTTTAGTGTGGAATTTATACTAGTTTATTGTATAATTGATTAGAACATTGATATTGTGTGCAAATTGCCTCTGTGTTTTTGAGGTCTTTGTTCCTGGGATCCTGCTATGAC
Organism: Clarias fuscus; assembly: GCA_030347435.1. Classification (NCBI taxonomy): domain Eukaryota; kingdom Metazoa; phylum Chordata; class Actinopteri; order Siluriformes; family Clariidae; genus Clarias; species Clarias fuscus. The sequence goes on along the minus strand of CM059229.1, from coordinate 12,387,120 downwards.
CACAGTTCTATTTCATTAAAGCAAACACTGAGAGTACTACATAAACATGAAGGTTTATTGGAATCTTCAAATGGTCATTAAATAATATTCAAAGTACGATAATAGGTAGTATCACAGGTAAGAATACTGTCCATTTACAGAAACTTAACATTTATTTGTATATTGCCAATAAATGCACATTTGAATACACATTACATTCATATAGATAGTTACATTTATGTACATATATACAATGGCATAGAATAATGTAGATGAATCAACAAAGACTTTGGCAAATGAAGTGCATACATTTTGGGAGACATAAAGACAAAAAGTCCTTATAAACAACAACAAATGATAGGAAAAGAAATTCAGTGCAACTGTCTGTTTTGTACATGGATATGTAGCAGCCTTGGTTTTCATGTTTCCCCTGTACAATGGTCAGTGGGAGGGAGATTGTCCTGAGGTGAAGGAATGGCCCTTATTTAGGCCTAGTTTGAGGCAGGTATGAGGACACTGAGGGAGACAGAAGACTGTGATGCAGGGCGTGGAGTAGAGGACGTTTTGTTCAGCTCACGTACATCGGTGGTCCACGTTGAAGAACGCTTTGTGGTCATGTGACGGCGAGTGTGCTTGGTCAAGTGGTCACTTCTCATGAAACGGCGGTCACACACAGGACACGCAAATTTCTTCTCACCTGTGTGAGTGCGGCGGTGTCTGGATAGTTCATCGGAACGTGCAAATTTTTTGTCACAGCCATCCCAGTGACAACTGAACGGTTTTTCACCTGAGAAACAAAAACAGTCATGATCAGAACAACAACAAAAAAAAGACTTTCCTGAAAACATTAATTGTTATACTTATAGGATACATCTGTAAATTCTACTACATTTGAAAATTGTATTTATTTTAGTGTGTGGGAGAAGAAATATTTCCCACATTTCCCAATAAACTTTAAGTATGATTATAAAATAGAAAAACAGTCAATTGTAATAAAAAAGATGAAACAGGAATAAATATTTATTTAGTGTTAACGGAATATTTTATGCCATTTCTAGGCAACACTGTATAATGGGCCATAGCTTAGCGGAAAAAGAAAATTGTATTGACTTTATAATGACCTGTGTGGGTTCTCAGATGAGCTTTGAGGTGAGAACTCTTGAAGTACGTCTTCTTACATCCTGGGAAAGTACAGACATAATTGCGCCTGCGAGAGAAGTCTGTGTGCGTAGTGGCCCCGCTCTGGTTTGAGGGTATGTAGACTGGTGCAGGGGCCAGGGGGAGGAGCTTAGTGTTGCCAACAGTCACAACATTCGGTTGACATGGAGGAGCTGGAGACACTGAGGACTGAGGGACGACAAGCATCACTGTACCCTGAGCCACTGACGAACCCATTAGAAGAGGCTGTGAGAAAGAGGTGGACTGGGAAATTATGGGCTTTGGACCAGTGCTCTGCATTTGGACATGGGTCTGAACAAAGGCAGAGATGATTCCAGTCTGTCCATTCACAGGAAATACCTGACACAGAACTGGACTGGTCATGGGAGACTGAGGCAAGGATGAAGAGGCTTGTGATGCAGAAGTGGAAGCGCTTGCAGAGTTGGCTGAGGGGGCACACTCCACTTCTGCAGTAGAATTTGTAGCATTAACGTACATCTGTGTTTCCGTCAGGAAGTTGATCTGGGCTGCTGAATCAGAGATGACCTCAGTCTTTTGGGAAAGGCTCTCTGATGAACCAGGACACTCCTGAACTGCGCTAATGTGATGATCCAGCGATGTGTCTGCAGTATGTCGTATCACACTGGTGGCCCTGCATTGTGTGCCAGGCTCAGAGGGCTGAGGTGGAATGGTGTTTGGTAGGAATGTGGTGATTCCAGCCTGAAGGCTGCTGGGGGGTTCTGCACTGCTGGCCAACACAGGGCACATTCTGGGCAGTGAGACACTAGGTTTTTGGCCTGAGCAGGCCAGAGGAGGCATGGTGCTGATAAAAGTAGATGTGGTTGAGGTCTCAGCAGAGCTGGGGCTGTGTGGTGGGGTCATGCACTATTAAGGTAGAAGAGAAGATTATCATGTGAACTTAGTAATTCAGATGTAAATATATAACATAAAACAACTACATATTTTACTCACTAGTGAAGAGAGGGACACTAGGTCTTTAGGGGAATCCAGGGTTTCGGGGTGTAGACTAAGCGAGTCACAGGAGTCTGAAGTTGGAGTAAGTGGGCGGGCTTTGAGTGACCTCTGACCCCAGGAGCTCATGCACACCAGAGCCTCAGCTGCCTCAAGGTCATGATACTCCAGAATGGAGCAGGACTTTCCGTCACTATACCTGTTCCTCTCCATCATCACCTCACAGATACCCACGTAGTTGCTCTGTGAATCATAATTTAAGCAAAGCCTGCTTATTATCTGAACAAATCGGTGTTGCAAGTGCATTGAGTAGGCTGCTTAATAAAACCTTAAAGGTAATTGTATTGTAGGGTTTCATTTGTTCAAAAAACAAAGAACATAAGTTCCAGTGACAACTGTACCACTGCAGACTTAACAACGACATCATCAGTCTCAATTTCAGTATCCCACTCAACTTGAACCCATTTTAATTATTGCTTTGGTTAATCCTACTGTATCATCTACCACGTATATGCTGCCATTCATAGATAGATAGACAGATAGATAGACAGACAGAGGGGCCCCAGCCCATCCAACTCTAGGTCTGCTGGGAACCTCCCATCGCCCAAAAATAGCCTTAAGAGTGACGTGCGTCTAACCAAAACTCTGGTTAGAGAGGGTGGACACCCACATGAGGAAGTAAAATTCAGACTAGTCCTCAGTTTTGTTTTCTAACAAAGCCTCCACCAAAGAACGCAGCTCCCATGCCATGTTAAAAAGCACACAGATCAGCTGGGCGTGATGTTGTGAAACTACAAAAGCCCCCTCCGCCTCAAAAGGCTACAGTTTGTGGACACAATTTGGTTATACAATAATAATAATAATAATAATAATGTTGTTTTATTAAACAACAACCTTCCCCATTGTTTTAAACAAGGATGTGAGATGGGCTGTGAGAATGTGCTGTTATGTCAAAGAGCACTGCGTCTCATCACTAAAGGGCATGATGCACAACACTGATTGCGGCAAACGCTTTCGTTTTATTGATAATGCATATACTGTGTGTGTGAGTATATATATATATATATATATATATATATATATATATATATATATAAACAAACATGTCCCATGACATGTATGCCATATGGAAATTTTTTGTTATATACCAATTATAAACACTTGTAAATAAATACAAACATGGGTGAAACTGTTTTAATGATCAATCACTTCAAAACCACAAGAAACAATCAATAAAAACTTCAAACATGGAATGGGTTTGTTACAAAGCATGGAACTTTGTCACAGTAAGGTTTTTTAACTCATCACTACTACTAGGACATTGCGCAAAACAAATAAAAGTGACAAAGACGCAATAAACAAGACAACAACTTACCTGATCTGAAGCAAAGGTCGGCATGCGGAGCGAAACACCGTGTAACCAGCAGCGCGGGGGGACAAAAAGCGCGACCCAGGCGTTGAGCAGACCCCGGGCTCATAAGTCTAACCACTTTTTACTGCAAGGTCCAACCTCAGCTGAGTGAATCAGGAACGGAGGAAGAAAAAAAAGCAGAAACAAAATTCAGAACAGTCTGGCGGGTGGTAACGTCTTACCAATCAAAAACAAAGGTGTAGCAGAAATCGACCAATAGACGCGAATACAGCGCGTGATCAGGACGTGATCGAAAGCTGATTGGAGGAGAGAGGGTGCGTGGCTGTTGGGGGGCGTAACGCAGGAGTCAGCGGTGTCAGTGTAAACCCGGTGAACCCGGCGCTCGTGAACTGGGGGAAAGGTCGGAGCGGCGAGCGCGCGCAACAGCCAGATACTCCGCACGCGTCTGGCTCAGTCTGAGGCCAAAACAAGAAGCAGGGGAAAAAACAACATGTGGAAACATTTATAACGCAGGGTTTAACGGCAAGTTTAATAAAAGGCGGAATGACAACCAATTAAATGAATGATTTATTTCATAATATCGATTCACAAAAATTCTTGTATAACAAAATATGTCTGTATCGTTTAAGACTGACAAACAATTAAGGGGGAAAATGGCGTTTTAGTATAGTATTTCTTTTTAAAAGTTATGCATTTAAATGCATTCGATTTTTATAAATGTCATTTTCTTTATTTGTGCACCTATGCGACACTTGAAACCCTTCTCTGCGCAGCTCGGGTTTGTTGAACTCAAAGCCCTCTTTGGTCTCAGCTGCTGAACACAGCTTCTCCTTAAAAGACCCTTGAGTGGGCGTGACTTGCAATAGTAGGCGGGACCTCTTTGTTGTAGATCTGTTTGCGCTCCAAACAGCCCTTTGTGTGTCTCTCGTTCCATAAAGTCGAACCTGAAGTATTACAGCGCGTTAAACTTCTCTGAGATCGGAGCTCAACACCGAGATAGCCACTGACATTCGTGTCGTAAGGGAAAAGCACTGTTTTATCACTCGAAAACCCCGAGAAAGTCTGTGATTTTGACTGAGATCGGAGAACGCAAGCTCTGCAAACAAAGAGCTGCTCCAGTCCCTCCCTCCGATGAGAAATAGAGAGAGAGAAAGAAAAGGAAAGACTGATTATAAACGTCTGGCATAATAAAATGAATGCATGTAACTATATTTTAAATGAATAGCGCTTTTTCATTTGGAGTTAAAAACGCCTTAAATGTTTAAGCAAGTGGAATAAAGCATTTTCAATCATTCACTAAGCAACCAGTGAAAAAGACTACAAATTATGTATTAATATACAGTATAGTGAATTTTAAAAAAACAAAGGACAATGGAACTCTGAATGAGCCAGGTTAAACAAGAATGTATGTATGCTGGAAATATAAAATGTTTGTTGTTGCCCCCCCAAAACAAAAAAAACAATGCTTAATAAGTTCATTTTAAATCTGTATCCCAACCAGAAATGTCTTTTTATGCATAAGTGACACACTACCAAAGACATAAGACAGACAGAAGGAAGAATGAGCTTTTCTTTACAAAGGATGACAAAAATGTTGTCATAGGAACAAGGGCAAATAAGTAAAAACAGTCAGGGTGGTGTAATGGCCCCATATGAAGGCCAACTGCAATGCGCTCCGATGACTTTTGCAGTAGCAGGAAACATAGGAACAGCTTTAGCTCAAACCTGACAGTGGAGACTCCTTACATAAAAATCTATTACAGCAATATAAAATCCTGAGATTGAAATTTTACAGAGTAATAACCTCAAGCCAAGTAATAATGCCTTCACGCCACCATAAGAAAAAGCGAGTAGCCCTACAGTTATGAGGTCCATGGTGAAACATAAGGACAGAACACATTTAAAACATATTATATACACACATGAACATACATATCCTTATAACCATCAGCCAAAATGTTTTCCCCTTTTCCCCAATGTAATATTGCATATCCCTGCCTTTGTTTTCCATTGGATTTTAAGGATCATTTTCAATTAATAAGGCACTGTATCATGGGTGTAATAAGACAAGTAAGAGGGCTGATTCAATTCTAGTCTATGAATAGATACAAGAGCTAAATTTTAAAATCTCATGTAGAACAAATCTATTAGACTGCTGCGTGTCTATGACAATTTTTGTATGAGCATTAAACCAATTTTAAATTACAATCGTATTTTTTTAAATCACATAATTATACAAACCATTCAGTGCTAGATAAACAAGGTTGTATTTGTTTTGAATATGACCCAAGCCTGAATGACCTACATTTTTTACTACAGGCAGTCTTGTTTTCATGACATATGTGCATGCCATGTTTATTTATAGCTTAGTGATAGAAACAGGATCCCTGAAAGACAATTCAGTACCATGCCAGAAACACCATCCATTATGACATCAGACCGGCACACTGATTGCCAGTTGGTTGAGTGCTGCATTGGAAGTAAAACGTCAACCTTGATTCTACTGGAGCTTAAAAGATACAAACTCAGATCATAGTATACACAGAGTGTAACACCAACAGCGTTCATGCTTTAAGGCTATTCAAAAATGCCTGATGTAGAAATGTTAAACTGTCCTCAAAACTTTCCTCAATTACTTGAATATTGCATATTCAATTAAAAATAAATATTGCATGGTTTGGTTTCAAATTAGTGCACTATATCTGTACCCTAATGTGCCTCACATTTGCTTTGTGTTTCAGTGGTCAGTGATTCCTGAGCTGTGTACTGTATATATGGAAGAGTTCTAGTCCTCAGGCTGATTTTATAGATCCTGATGGCAAAGTCCAGCTGTTACCACAAATAGATAATATAGAGTGTTGTAATCCCTCAGTGAATATCTCTAGGAAGGGTCATTTTCTTTTGTATTGCATAAAGTCCCAGAAATGTTGGCAACCTGTGTTTTGTTCCACTGACCACCAAAACACAACCAGTAGTTCTATTTATATGACATTTATGTACATACTAATGAATGGCACAAGCAGGAAGTATGGGTGTGGATAAATCGTGGCAACCTAAAATACAGAAACATGAAGAAGAAGAAAAAATCAAATGACTGTTTGAAAATGGAGCCAATTTGAGTTTTAGTTTGTTAAGCAAATGGTCACTCAGACAAGAGAACAAAGTTCATCCAACTCTTCCTTGATGTTGGTCTTATCACACCATTGCACTGGAATTTGGGCTCATTCTAACAACACAGTTAAAAAATAATTTAATGCCAATGTTCAAGCACCAGTTAGATTTCTATTGTTGTTACAACCATAAATTCACATGCAATGGCATATTGCACATCATTCTTACAGGTAATGGGGCATGTACATGAAACAGAGAACATAAAACACATGCGAAAAGGTGAGTTTCAGTTTCAGTAAAACATACATATCGAGAGTGAGTCATCTTAAAAACCTCACAAGTTGCTCTAGAAATTATAGATTGGATTTACTATTAGGTAAGCAGTCAGTCAGAAAATTCCCCCAAATGTTGTAGAGGGAGAATTTGAATGAATTCTTGGGTGGGTGTTGGTGGAGCTGCAGGGGCGAGGCTCGGGGTTGGAGGAGGAAGAATGTGTTTATGTGTGTGAGAGAGTGCACGTGCGCGCGCGCACTAGAGAGAGAGGGCAGAGAGTGCATGTTGGATGTGTGCCAACACATTGCCTATGTGCAGGGCTTGATAACAAATGTGTCATCTCTTTTTAGTCGTGGATGGAAAAGCGCAGTGGCAGCATGGGCGGGGTATCCGAGGAAGAAAAATGGTAACTCTAAGCCATGTGTTAAGAAAGGGGTGTTTTTTTTTTATGTAGGTCAACCAGAAACAGGGTTGGGCTTTCTTTAAAAAGCAATGATGTCACATGATTTTCAGGATATTTAGGATAAACTTATACTGTGAACAGCAAAAAGATAATACAGTGAAATCTTTAAACAACTTCTTTTATGGTAAATATGTACAGTTTAACAAGCTGTCTGTGCAAGTTGATCCAGCTGAAGTGAGATCATGCCTATTCAGCGTTATTAACAAAGCTGAGTTGCGAAGAGTCTCTGAGGCCTAAGCAGAGGCCAATGAGTGCAGCGCAGAGCTAGCAGCCTGCTCCACACCCAACAAGCCACAAAGGCAGGAGAGAGGAAACTTTACAGAGCTCTGTTAACTCGCCAATGTCTGAATGTGAACCACAGCTCCAAAACGGGGACGTGCACCGACTGACACTGACATGCAAAACACAGTCTGCCCGGCACATTTATTAGCAACAAAATGCATATAGTGATCAAGACATAAATACCATGTGACTATATAGCTATTAAAAACACACACACACACACACACACACAAAAACGTGTATTGCGGCTAATTAAGTACCATTACATCAAATTAAAATGGATATTTTGTTCAGACTGTTCTGAACAAATGTGTTAATTCATCTGAAAAGCATCCAAAAACAGCCAACCAGGGTTTATGAAAAGGTGAATAGGCAAAGAATGGTGTGGAATTTTGTGGTAAGCGCAGTTCTGGTTTCACCAACCATCCCCCACTTCCTGCTGAAGTAGAGAAAAACAGTGAAAAAAAGAAGAAAAAACAACACAATGACTAATAACACTTTTGACACTCTATACAACTAATAAACTAATATCTAACGGATGAAGGTAATTACCTTAATGTTTAACTAATTAAGGTTCAGGTAGCCAATCAAACTTTCGGAATACATTGCAGTTATTGAAAATGGGGGGAAAATACTTTTTTTCTCTTTAAAAAAATTAAAAGGATATATATACCTCTATATAACTGTATAATTCAACAAATTGTTTTATAACATAAATTGTTATCTAAAGTGTGTCTTCATGAAGAGTTTCAAAAACGATCCGGTTCACTTGCTGTGTCAATCGTTAAAAAGTCCCACATCGTCCTGGAGCCTTCATTCGGCGTTGGGGTTTTTTCACTCCAAACTCACCTTGAGTGTTTGTTTCCAAACAGCTCTTTTATTGTCTCATCTGACTCAGTCTCACAGAACCCAGGTTTGCTCAAAGTTTGCTACCGTTTCACGAACTGCTGCCGCTCATGTTTGTAGTTAGGTCTGGTCTCTCCTGGCATGCCTTCCAAATAATTTGTTGGCATGGAGATGTTGTTTAATTGTAGATTTGGAGACCCCATAATGCTACTATATCTTCTACACGTTTATAAATATCTAAAAGAATGTGACCTTTGTGTCAGCTCACAGGAAACAGGAAGCCATGGATACCCACTTAGAGTGCCTAAGCGCTTATGTCAACACGAATTAAAATGTTAGAATTATTTTATATATATAAAGGAGTTCTTTCTACTATCTCGCTCTCTTGCTCATATATCTGATATTAATGTGTTAAATCTTTCCTGCTGCTATCTTCCTGTCTCTTCTTGCATCTGTTCTTAAAGGTGTGAACGCTCTCACACTCACCTTCCCATTCTCTCTTTATGTGTCTCTCTCTATCTCCCCCTAACTCGAGCCAACATCCTGTGATCCTTCTCTGGACGGACACCTCTCTGTCTTCCTCTCCTTTGATTCTTCAGGATCTCAGCAGGACATTTACAATGGTTTATGTTCTTTGTAGTAACATATGTCAGTGGCACAGGCGTTTGGTCAAACATATAAAAACCCCATCTTTTGCTGTTCATAAACAGAGACCTTTCTGACAGACAACTGAGTCTCTCCTGGCGCCAGAAAAGCTTACCGAAGCACAGCGGACAGACCGAGCAACTCGCTTCTTCTTCTACGAAACTTTATAACTTTAAAATAGGGGTGCAAATTATTGTGACCTTCCAAAAATGTTTTCTTGAATAATTTCACTTCAACTAATCCTTACATAGATCATTTCCATATTAGGATAAAGAGAACTTGTTTCCATTATGTATTTAAATCACAGAATTATTTTTCTCCATTTTAAGCTATTATATGTAAGTTTTTTTCCTCCATTTTCTCCCCAGTTTTTTTCATTAATTCCCACTCATCTTCCATATGATAGCTACTAACCAGTGCTTCATATTTACATCTTGAATACATCTTTTTGAATGTCTGTTTATGCTGGACAGTGTAACACACTTGACAGAAAGCGCTATCTCTTCTCTTCTACATACATGGACTGCATAATATCCCACAGTTGGCTAGTGTCACTGTGATTGACGCTGAAGAGAGTATTTTATCATTTCCAAACAAAGATTAGGGCTAATTTTGCTCCAATTGTTTTCCCAGTTGGGCGGCACAATGGCTTAGTGGTTAGCACTGTCGCCTTGCACCTCCAGGGTCCGGGTTCGATTCCCGGCCTGATTCGATTCCCACCTTTGTGTGTGCATGAAGTTCGCATGTTTTTCCTGTGCTTGGCGGGTTTCCTCCCACAGTCATGTAGATTAGGCTAACTGATGTTCCCAAATTGCCCGGAGTGTGTATGTGTTCCCTGTGATGGATTGACACCCTGTCCAGTGTCTACCCCGCCTTGTGCCCCCGGGCTCCAGGCCCCACGACCCTGTATACAGGATTAAGGGGTATAGACAGTGAGTGAGTGAGTGTTTCCCAGTCATAGGTGGCTGTGGGATTATGGGATTTAATTTCAATTCTCCTGACAAATGGGGGTGACGGGGATTCTGTGTTTTTTTGACAAGAGAAAAGGACACATGCAAATGGAGTTTTAAGAATCTTGAAATTTGCATTTACATCAGTGTTGTAAAAAGAAACATCTTATAGGATTTACCTTGTCATTTTTATTATTAGAAATACATTAAGCGGGAATTGCTGTTAAAACTAAACTAAACTATATGCACAGTAAGGACTCTGTTCTTTTGACTACGGCATGGGAGGGTGTAGGTTGTGTACATCACCTGCTGTGGCAAACAGGACTCCAGTCAATTAAGGTTAAACAGCGTGCTGAGATCACGGTGGGGGAGGCTCTCCCTGCTCTCTAAAGACTGAATTTTTGATTCAGTGCCATCCGCCTTTAAAGCAGCAGGATGAAGCCACGGCTCTAAAATAGCTCTGCCTCCTGTCTGGGAGCAAGCGAGCCAACCAGCAACCAGCCTGCACAATTTCAAAGAAGCAGAACAATCTGACACATGTCAGAGGGTACGTTGTGTATGAAAGTCATGCCATGGAAGTTACACCCACTCCAGGGACAATCACAGAAGATGTGTTAGTGGGTTAGTTTGTGTTTTTGTGCTGTGCTGTTGGGGGCAGGGCTGCTCAAGCAGGAAGCATGTGGATGGTGTTTACATGCACGAGCAGTCAGCTGGTGTGTACAGGGAACAGCGCCAGAAAACCCACCCACAGCAGCACAGAGGCTGCCTGTCCTCAAACACCCGCCCACTCCCTCCTTGCCTCACTCCTCATGCACCTCTTGTGGGCTCGTCCTTTTAGCTCTTTTAGCCGCAGCACAATCGGATCACTGTTCAGATCTTCAGGACACGCTCTTCTGTCCCAATGCACCAGGAAACACACAAGAGCCACAGATCATCAGCGACATTAACAATAATTAGGTCTCATTGAATAATTACAGACTTATTGACGATCTCTAAACAAATTATTGTTATTATAAATAAATAAACACACAGAAAAACTGAATATGACGAGTAATAGTAATCTTTGTTGGTAGAAATTCTAATCAGTAGACTCTGCTTTTGATTTTACAAATATAAACAAGAATTACAAAAAAAATTATAAGGAAAGTAAAAATCTAAGGGACTATAATGCATTAAAGTAAGGAATTTCATAATTAGAATGCTCTTACAGATAATGAACACCAAATTTTAAAATTTAAATTTCCTAAGCATGACGCTTTATTGAGTTCCACGTTTGGAAGCATTATCACAACGTGATCTTTCCACCTTTTTATGCTTTTTAAAATATATATTTCTACAAGGCCACCTTTAGTAGAACTTGGACAACCTTCTGGAAATAGAGAAAAACAGACCTGCAGTGTAGCTCTCAAAGTGCCTTTATATCATCACCTAGGCCACAGGTGCATTGAAATTCTTACACAGTTCTAATGGCATGTCCTAGACAATTTAGAGCTTAAGAACACATGAATTCAACATGTTAAATCTGTCACGGTAGATAAATAACCATTGCAGTTCTTCAAAAGAAGAATTGAGCTGCCTTTTTTTTTTGTGGATGCATGCCGATGTATTTTGTTCAGGTTGGATTTATGGTTGTGTTTTTAATTTTCTGGAGCCACTAAGCAGAATATTATAATAAATAATACTGCTTGTGAATATTGCTCAATAGTTTCTTTCAAGACAGAAACCAGTAAGTAACCTTATCCAAATTACGTATTTAAACTTACACCTGTCTTGACTCAAGCTCGAAGATGATTGTGCCTTGGCAGTTTGCAAAATTGTGGATCAGTCTACCCTTGCACATTAGGGCTGTGCCAACCTCAACAATCTTAAATCTTTAACCTTAAGTCAAAACGTCAATTCAAATTTTCTCAATGACTTTCATACAGAGTTCATATATATAGTCAGTGTGTGTGTGTGTGTGTGTGTGTGTTTTCTTTTTTTTTTCTTTCTTTTTTTTTTAAGCACTTCGGCCTTAAATGTAATTTATTCTATTTCGATTTGGATTTGACTTGTACAAGGGGTGTTCAAGTCAAACCAGGACTAACAGAAGACAGTTGGGAGAGTAAAAAATACTATTATTTCTCTATATAATCCCTACAATCTAGACTCATGCACTTATCCCAGCATTTCACTTGTAACTGGATAAGTTTTTTAAGTGTACAGCCCGGGATCATCGTTCATGCACGTTCATCCTTCTTTAAAACATTTGCACTATTTAAATGCTTTACTGTAACTAAAAGTCTCATCACTGTAGTGTGCTTGAAGCCTTCTGTAAACGTGAGTCAGCTTTACACCTTAATTCATGAGAAATTTCATTACAAGTCCCAGTTTGTCTTGAACGCCCGTGGTACATTACATTTAAAACATTAAGCATGAAATAATTTTTGTATTTAGTTATTATATACCAGTTTTTAATAAACCAAGAATGATTAAGGGTGCATAAAGGAAGTTAAAAAAAAAAATTATTTAACAAAAAGACAGAATTCGGAACAGTAAATAAAATTAAATAACAAGAAGAGAAAGAAAGTAATGAGATTCAAAATGATGGGATTTAAGATGACCATATCTGAAAGTTTAGTGTAGAAAATCCAGTGCATTTTCTGAAATCCCATAATGCCTTTCAACATGTTAATGTATATTTTAAACCATCCATATCAAATTGGGTCCAGGTTTGATTGTTGTGGAAAGCAAAATCCAACATGATCATAGTTGGTAGCTTTATCATTGAGTTCTTATAATTATCAGCCTGTTCTGGTCAAGTGAATTAAATGGATTTGATCCTAACTTCATAACTTAAAAATAAGAAGTCAGATAAATAATGTCATTTGGGCTAACATGTCCTGTCAAAAAAGCCAAATAAGGATTCAAATGCTATTCAAATAACATATATAATTAATATATAATATACATAAATTAATTAATATCAAAAATAATTACCCTGATGTTTAAAATAGTTGAATAAAGTATTGTATTAAGGAGTCAGTACATTTATGTTACAGTTACAGTGGTCCAGGACTGCAGCAAATTTGAGAAGCCCTGACCTAAGATGCAGAATGTGTGTAGGGATAGATTTAGTGAGTAGATAGCTATTACACCGTACACAAAATGACTTTGTGGAACCGTCTGGCTTTGAGGTAATTCTAGAGTCAAGAAATGGCAAAAAATACTAGATGCTATGAAGGATAGATGCAAGCATGACATAAGGGGAAGTTCAAAGAGTACAGAGTGGTTGGCAGGGAAAGTGCGAATCAGAAAGTTAGAAACAACGCTTAACCTCTTACAGCAAAAAAGGAAACTTTGACCTGAATATGTTCTTTTATTTTGAGTCAGTTAACATTTTAGAGTACAGAGTCTTTTGAGTAGTCTATGAGCACACAGACACACACAAATTATTTTGAAATGGCAATAAGACTACACTGCCTGGGCGAAAGTGGAGCATCTGGAGGAAACCCACCAATCATGGTGAGAACACACAAACTCCCTTCACAGACAACGGAGGTGGGATTTTGAAACTCCCAACCTGGAGGTGTGAGGCAACAGTACTAACCATTAAGCCACAGAGACAGCCTACTAGTGGGATATGGAGCTAATCTCTATTAGAAGGGAATTGATAGCTGTCCTGATAGTATTCAATACCAGTGTGAAGGGAAGCATAGCATGTATGATGTCACTGTTGCAGCTATTTGATGAGGACATAATTAAGCTTAAGTACAGAACACACACCTGATATGGCACTGCATGCATGGATTTTGATGTCACAATAGCTTAGTGCAACTGGGATCTTCCAACACTAGTCTCGTTTATCCTTTAGGTCAGGGTTCTCATCTCCAGTACCAGGGACACGTTGCCCTGCACAGGTTCGATTTTCCTCCTCTAAAACACTTGATATACAGCACAACATCTTTGATCATTAGCTAATGAGTGGGATCAGGTGTTTTGGAAGAGGGAAAAAGTGAAACTGAGCAGGGTATGAATGTAGTTAAGATGAGCTCCTAACACTGCTTTCTGTTTTAGGGCATGTGATTCTTAGCAGGCAAAGAGCACAAAACCTGTGTACTCCAATGGCATTTTGAATGGAAGTCTAAAGGCAAATGTGAATGTAAACATGTAAAGGAATTTCATGAGTTGTACAGTCAAACGTATTTTTGTACATTTACTCAAAATTATTATTATTATTATTTTAAGGAACTAGAGTAAAATTTTAGTGTATTGATGTGAGTGTGTGGATCTGATGATACATGGATACAAAACAACAACAACAACAAAAACCTGTAAGAAATGCTAGGTAACTGGACTTCATGCACCGTGTTAAGAAAAGATGGATTAATTTCGTCTTTCACCATACATCTTCTCATGTCTGTTTTGTCATTTAAAAATGTTAGTTGTTGCTATAGAGATTGTTACCTAGTTATGAGCAGTCATTAAAATGTTGGGACTACTGATTAGAAGGTTATGAGTATAAATCCCAGCACCCCCACACTGGCACCGCTGGACCCTTGAGCAAACCCCCTTAAACCTCAACTCCTCAGCTGTGTCATTCACTCATGATAAGGATGTCCACCAAGTGCCGTAAATGTATAGTGAAAACTCACTGATGGAATTCAGTAGTCGCTTCATTTTTTTTAACAGTTGACCATAAGCAGTGGAATATTGCTTTAACTTTTTTTGCCAAGTGAAATGCCTTGTGTATGTCTGCGTACCATGAGGTACTGAGTGTTTTCTCAGCCTGCTCCCCCTCCTTCATGTGGGTGGATGTGTGCAGACAGAGATGAGACCCCTCACCCTCCTCAGCCTAAAATACAAAGACAAAGATCTCAGAGAACAAAGAAAAAAAAATCTGGTCCTTTTCAATGAAGGAGAATAGAAACATGAAAGATGAATAAAAAAGCAAAATTTTCTAGAAAGAGCTTCTGCTTCATGGTTGAACTTTAATCAAAATTGATATTCTATTATGGGTACTGGCTTAAGATTGAAAAGCAACAGGACAAAAGATTTTTTTTTTTACAGCTCCTACATTAGTTAGCAGTCTCCACCTAACGGTCAACTGTAGAAACTACAGGCAAGGTTGGGGTTTGTTAGGACAGATGTCTGTCACAGCTGGGCTCTACAATCTTGGGTAGAAAGAGCTGGTGTGGTTGCAGCATTTTATTCCAGTCAAATAGGAAACTCTCTGACACGCACTCTCTGATCATTATATTAAGACATCCTTGTTAATCTAAAAAAAAAAAAAAAAAAAAGGTTCATGTTTTCTGCAAGGTGGTGAAAACATTCCTTCGGGATTCTGTTCCATATTGATCTGACTGTATCACTTAATGACTGCAGATATTCATACTATACATCATCCATATTGCCACTTCCCAAAAGGATTCATATATGACAATAGGGAAGCCAATCATCCACATCATCATCATCCAAATAATGTTCATGGAAGCAGCTATAATGACCTGATACTGGAAAGAGCCATTATAAGTTGGGTACTTTGTGGCCATAAAGGGACGCACAAGGTCAGCACCAATAGTTATATAGGATCTGGGATGCAAATAACGCTTGATAGGAATTAAGGGGCACAATGTGTGCCAAGAAAACAATCCCCACAGCTTTACACCACCACCATCAGCCCGAACTGTTGACACATTCCAGAATTGTTTTAATGGCCATAAACCCTCAGTGTAGAAGTGCATCAATTAGTCAAGAGAATCAAAGCTTATTTGTGCAAATAGATTTTTCGCAGTGGAGTTTTTAAACCTGGCTCCATATTCCATATTATTGTGTTTTCAGTTTGTGTCGAGAGAGAGAGAGAGAGAGAGCGAGAAAAAAGAATGTTAGAGCATAGATCATACATCCACGTTAATGTGTGGGGTTTAGTTGACCATGATTGACCAGCTGGTTGAAGGCTAAACTATGAATCAGAGGGTACCTTTGCCGCTCCTGTAAAAAAAACATATCGTCTCCGATGTCTGAAAGTTACAGTATTTCTGACACCATACCAAATTATAAGAGTGATGCATGTTTGAATCTTTCCAAATCCTTTTTCTTCCTCCATTAGAAAGTAACCTTGCTCTTTAGTAAATGTGATGAGCTAAATCAGAATATTTAGTAATCAAGGCCCTGGATTACTTCAAGTTTTCCTGCTTGCCTCTATATTTACACGATCAAAGTGCAAAGTGTTTGGACAGCCTAATACTAACAAAGCAAGTATTAACACATTTACACATTGACAATTAAAGCTGCCACAAAGTCGAACTTTTGGAAGCACAGCAGTCTTTTTTTTCTGCTATTCGTTACAACCTAGGGTAAACATTAACTGAACTGAGTCTGTGCAAAGATACATTTCCTTTTGTATTATGGTTCTTTGTTTCATATCTTGTTTACATATTTATATTTTCCTGGCCCAAACACAAGACACAACTATCGTTCCACTCTTTCACAAGTTTCAACAGTAAAACTGCAGTGAGCTAAAGGAACTACAGAACGACATTTTAAAAGTGATTTTAGTACACTGGATCATTTTAATTGAGAATATAACTGCACTATAACAGGAGGTAAAGAGAGGTAACTGTGAAAAAGAGTTCTTTATAATAATTCACATAAATATGGAGAAAGCAGGTTCCAGTTACAATGCCAGGTTTATTATCACTTTGCTATAAACCAAAAAGAAAAAAAGAAAAAAAAAAAATATATATATATATATATATATATTATTAATAATAACATTTACTGAATAAAAAATGTTTTATCAAAATTTACAGCATAAAACACAGCCAATTGTGTAAGACTGGAAACCTTACAAAGGTTGCTTCACACATCACTTTTATGTGGAACAGCGAACTGTTCACAAGCAAGAAAAAAAAACTATTAATTACAGAGTAATTCAAGAAGGTTTTGTCAGTAGTCGTTGCTCCACCTGGACAACTGCACTGTGCAACTGCGCATCTTCAACACCCAGCATGAAAGAGAAGAGGCCCAGCAACCACACATACATCCTGGGCAAAGTAGGCTCCAGGTCAGAGAAGTGTTCTTTACACCTGCAAAGACACATGATATTTGTGAAGTGATTATATCTGCCAAATGCCCAGACAAATTTTTGCTTCTTTATTCAAGTTAATAATGCTGTTCATTTACAATTAGTGCTAAAATTTTTTTTAGCCCATGATAACTACAACCCTCTGACCCAGCAAGGTTCAAGCAAAATCTTGCTGAGGTAGGAGCAAATCTATCTAGATCGAATCAGTATGTTTATAAAATTGTGATACCGAATTGCAATACAAATTGAATTGGCACCTCGGTACTGTGATAATTTTGTATATCTGGTGATCCCTGGTGATTCACTAGTTAGTAGCATCAATAAGCATCAGTTTCGGAAAGAAGTCAATACAACACAGACCACTTCTTCAGAGCTAGTCATAAACCTATAACATCAGGTATCAAATATTTCAAGAACAATTTTTAAAATTTTCACATCAATTTGAGTGTTTTACCATGAAAGGCACTTCCTCAAGTCAGTGTGCCAATATTTACGGTTGACAAGGTGCCAGATTTTTTGCTTTTTGATCATCAAACAGTCCAGGCACTTGTTACGAAGGCTGGGTCCATCAGCTCCATCTTCATCTCCCCAGAGGAAGAGGAACGAGGATGGGGAGGAAGTCTGCTGCTCTGGAGTGGAGCCAGAAAGAGCTTGAAAAGTGCTCTGCAGCTGTTCTACCACACCTGAAAGAGAGAAAGAGAGGGTAATAAATAATTATTATAAAGAACAGACAACTGTTAAAATATTCACATTTTTTAATTTAAAAAATATGATTTGCCCTTGAGGTTGATAGAATTAAAATATAACAATAATCATCATTCAGATAAACCTCAGTTATAGTTCGCAAAGCAGAAAACAGAGAAAGAGAGAGCAAGCATGTATGCATGTAACACCAAATCTCAGTAGAATGTTTATAGGAAATGGACATAGTTATCATCTAACAGAAAGACAAAGAATATGATTGATCGATAACATCAGTGCAATCATGTCAAACATTTATGGTGTAGACCTAAACTCTGACCATACCTTGGTTTTGGTAAACACATCAAGCTGTAACTCAGAAGATAGAAAATAAAACCTATTGAGAGAAAGGTGGATATTTCAAAAAACGGGAGAGAGTAGAAGTAAGATTGAAGTATGCAAATGCTGTTTTGGAGGAGCTGAAGATGCTGAACAGCTGGCTGAGGTATGATATAAACCAGGCAGGGGGACTGTACCAGCAGAGGGGGAAAAATAAAATCAAATGGATAACACCATGAACAGGAACTAGTAAAGAGAAAAACAGATATTAAAATCCCAAGGAAATTACTTAGAAAAAACGGATAAGCAATATAAGGATAAAAGTGACAAGGTGAGAAGAGCTTCAAGGCAAGATGAGTACTGAGAGGCACCATGGAGACCACAAATCAGGGGTGTGTCCATGATGATTAGAGATACAAACAAGAAATGACAATACAATCAGAGAGAAAAATGCCTAGGTTCTGACAGAAAAAAAAAGAGAACCTGGGAAGATGGACAAGCTACTGCAACAGCCTCTATTCAGAGATGTGAGAATCTAAGGCACCAGAGGGCCTTATCAAAGACCTAGAAAAAAAATCTCACCACAGCAGATTGAAAAACTGAGATGATGATTTTCTATTAGACAAAGTCAAATGGGACGAAAAGCTTTAACATCACCAAGAGCCCCGGGAACAACAATGTGACTGAAGACATCATTAAAGCCAGAGGACCAGCACTTTTGAAGGAATCTACAACAAATTATGGCGAAGAGGTAAAATACTGTACCAGACATCTGGAGAAAATCAACTCTGGTAACTATACATAAGAAAGGAAGCTCACAAGAACCTAAAACTAGTGGATGACTGCCTGAAAAACTCATGTGGGCAAAGTGCTGATACTAATTTAGACAAGGAGACTAATCAGAGATGGAACACGTCTGGCAGATAAACAAGCAGGTTTAGGAAAGACGGGAAAAGATTGATGGCTGAAAAGGAAAAGAAAATGTGTTTTGTAGACTTCCACAAAGTGCATAGATCAGAAAATGGCCTGAGCAGTGTAGGATCCTATGAAGTGAACGAAACGCTAGTAATCCTAAAGATGTCAATGAATATGCAAAAGCAACGAAAGGCTGTTTTGAATGAGAGAACTGGGTAACCTATTCAAAACATACTAATGAACAATATTGGTGAAATCAGATCTCCTTGTCTTGAGTTTTAGAAAGAGCAATGGATTAAGGAGATTAAGGAAAACTTTATTGGTGTCCCAGGACATGGAATGAGGGTCAAAAATTTGAAGTTTGTGGGCACTATAAACATTTTGGAGGAAATTGTAGACTGATTAGACATTCGTAAAAAGATTAAGAAAATGTGGGGAATTCACATATCTGGGGAGTATGCCGACACATGATCTGCACTGTACAAGATAAATAATGTTGAGATTTGCCAAAGCTAAAGCTGTCCTCACTGTGATGGAAAAAATTGGAAGAGTATCCTAAAAACAAAGCTTGCAATATTGCAATGCAATGCAACTGCATGCTTAGTGCTTACCTTTATGTCTGCAAAATTTGGGTTATGGCTAAAGACAACGAGAAGAGGATGCTGGCATTTGAATAGAAATACTAAGAAAAGTTGTTGTGGTTTCCTGAAAGTTCATTCTAAAATAACTCTACTACAGAATGTGATCTGAAGAAAGCTATAGCTGTTTGGTTATATATGCACAATGAAGAACGAAAGAAAACTCGAAATGCCAATCTTCTGAATGATGGATGGCAAGAAAAAAGGGGCCACACAGGGACCAGTTAGATGACTAAAAGGCATGGTGCGGAAATCTAGCAGAAGATATAAACAGCTGGCAGAACATAGTGAGATGATCAACAAACACCAATGGAGAGATGAGCCCAAGGTTCTTCATGATGATTATGATGATGATACCTGTTCTTTATAAAATACTCTGTAAAAGGATTGATCAAAGAATATTAAACTGAATACCATGTGAAGACAGTCTTGTGTTGTATTCTAGAAGCAAGACAGAAAAAAATAAGGATTTCGCTATATTCCTCAAAGTTTGGGGACATTTGACCCATCATACTCATTTGTAGACCATCCTTAAATTTGGATGCAAACCACTGCCATTGTATTCCATAGCATTACAATTTCTTATTACTAGAATTAAGTGGCCTGAATATGCTCCAGCATTCCATTGTTCCTGTGCACAAAGCAAGTGAAGCTGAAGTGGGCTGCACAGAGCCCTGACCTCAGCCAAAATCAACACATTTGGGATGAACTGAAACAAAGACTGCTCTCCAGGCCTCCCTGCATGACGTCACTAATGCCCTTGTGGCTGAATAACCAAAATTCCCCAAAATCGTGCTTTCCAATCTAGTGAAAAGCCTTCCTAGAAGAATGGAGGCAATTACAGCAGCAAAGAAAACTATGAGGGTGAGTCAAAACTTATCCACACTCTGAATATTTTAATTAACTTTCAGGAAAGACAAATGCATTTTTGCTTTTTTTCTTGCATTTCTTTTTAAAAAACTTTAAACTTCCTTGGAGCATCGATCCACATTGTGTATGCAGATATCTAAATGCTCCTCTTTATGCCCAAGACCACAAAAAACGAATCAATGCACTTCTTTTTTTTCCCTTCTTCTTTTATGCAAATCACAAGTGGGGCATCCATATTTGCTCTTATCGCACTTACAAATGAACTGATGTAACACGTTCAAACCTGCACAATAGTGACCGGGAAAACAGTAGCCTTGAACAGAAAACGGAGATGAGACCGTGCCACATACAGAAGTTTAAATATAACTGGAGTGCGGATCATTTTTGACTCACCCTCATGAATCTGAAACCAAATGTTTAAAAAGCACGTTTCTGGTGTGATGGTCAAGTGTCTATAAACCTTTTACCCTATAATGCATAGTGTGCATCATCATGCAATAATTTATGGTCACGTCCCCTGACATAGAAGTGCTTGTAATACTGCCATAATAACCTTCTTATAACTTATTTAGAAAATGTATTAAACATAGTGTAAAGTTATAAAGTTTCATAGTAGAAGAAGCAAGTTGCTCAGTCTGACCGCTGTGCTTCAGTAAGCTTTTCTGGCCAGGAGAGACTCAGTCAAACACACACATATGTTGTGAGAAATGTCTCTCTTTATTAACAGCAAAAGATGGGGTTTATATACGTTTGACCAAACGCCTGTGCCACTGACATATGTTACCACAAAGAAAATAAACCATTGTAAATGTCCTGGTAAGATCCTGAAGAATCAAAGGAGAGGAAGACAGAGAGGTGTCTGTCCAGAGAAGGATCACAGGATGTTGGCTCGAGTTAGGGGGAGAGGGGGAAGGAGACAGAGAGAGATAGAGAGAGAGACATAAAGAGAGAATGGGAAGGTGAGTGTGGGAGCGTTCACACCTTTAAGAACAGATGCAAGAGGAGACAGGAAGATAGCAGCAGGAAAGATTTAACACATTAATATCAGATCTATGAGGAAGAGAGAAAAAGAGTAGAAATAACTAAAAAAAAAAAAAAAAAAATACATAGCACTTTGTTTACTATTTCAGGTTTTGTTTTTCTTTCCTACCCCTGTTTGGTACTGGGATTTGGCACAAAGCAGCTCAGATTTATTTTCATAACACGGTGTATACAGTTTGTAGCTGTGTGAACTAGCTCTTCTGTAAGCTTGACCTACCTATAAACCACTTTTAATTTACAAGCGCTTTCATATATATGCGCTTGCAGAATTATACATCACCCTCTTTTTATAATAATTAAACATGAAAGACGGCAGAACAGAAAACATAGTCTATATAACATTCTGCTCAGCTAGTTTGTTTAGCGCTTTTTTTTTTCTTTCCCCCAAATCAGCCACTTGTGTCGCGGCAGTTTAACCTCTGGGGTAATGTTCAAAGTAACCATCTGAATGGAGAAAATGTGATCCCTGTGATTTTGACTATCACTGCGGAATGGGAAATGTTTTCTTGGCACACTTTAAGGCAATTAAAAATGGCTCGGATTTTTTTCAAGTCCGTCTTAAATCAAATCTGAGGTCCATATATTACCATAGGTCTTGATCGTTATAACTTTTCATGTGCTGCACACCAACTGTGCAGTTTGCCACAGAATATCTGAGCATTGCTGCTGAGCATGTCTGTCCGTTCATAGCCACAATTCACCCCTTCTGAACTGTTACTTCCAGCATTATAATGCGGTGTCACAAAGCGAAAGTTTTCACAAACTGCTTTCATGAATGTGAAAATGAGTTAAAGGCTTTTCAATGGTTTGCTTAGTGCTTCCCAGTCACCAGAACTCAATCAAACGGGTGTTACCAGAATCTTGTGAAACTCATGCCATGAAGAACTGAATCTTATTAATGTAGTGTTCCCAAGCGTGTTCAGAATCGAAGGGAGGCCTGCAGTTAATATGTGATGATTCGATTGACTATTTTAATATGAATCAGTCATGAATTATTTACATGAATAATTTGTGCACACCAGTTGCCTGTTCTTTATGTTCAGCAATCTGTCTTCCTGAATACACAGCTTATGGAAGCGTTGATGACCTGCAATCTTAAGTGTCAGTCAAGACCTTAAAGCATTACGCCTGGACGCAATTTGATCAGGTGAATTTTTCAGCCCATGATTTTGAACTATATGTAATTCAATGTTAATAAAGGAAAAAATAACCTGAGGAGCAGCTTAACAGATTTTTCACATGTAGGCACTTTTTTTTAAAATGGTCTTTCGGCTATTCCCTTTCAGGGGTCGCCACAGCAAATCATCTGCCTTCATCTAACCCTATTCTCTGCATCCTCTTAGCTCACACCAACTAACATCATGTTCTCTTTAACTACATCCATAAATCTCCTCTTTGGTCTTCCTCTAGACCTCCTGCCTGGAAGTTCCAACTTCAGTATCCTTCTACCAATATAGTCACAATCTCTCCCTTTGAACATGTCAAAACCACCTCAATCTGGCCTCTCTGACTTTATCTCCAAAAAAAAATCTAACACTGACACACTCATATTTTAGTATTAAAGAATATATGAAACAATTTATTTCTGAAAAGCATCATGGCTGTAATTTGCCATGGATCACGCTTGAAACTGTACAATATTTCCCAAATCTGAAGATTCTGTAAGCAGGAAAGGACATGATGGAACTTATGTACTTACGTCTCCGTTTTTGTACGATGGTTTTATTTTTCATAGATTGAATGATGGGCTTCTTAGATTTCCACTGTTGCCTGAGGAGACCAGAGTAAAATAGGAATCAAGTTAAACATTTAAATAGCAGATGTGCATAATATACACAACATTTCATCAGAAGCAGTTTCTCACATGGCCTTGGCATGCTTTTCTTTCTCCCTGGCTCGTTCCAGCGCCGGCTGTACAATCATAAACCACGTCCTCAGGCTAAACATCTTTCCACCTGCAACAGAGAGGCTGTTAGGTAATATAAGAAACAGCGAAAGTTAAAATAGAAAAAGTAATAAGTAATAAAATAATATATTTATAAAAGATGAGTTTCTGCGCTATCAATCCGTTTTCTTTCCTCAACATGTGCTCACATGTGTCTACCTTTGCCTGTCTTTTTCTTGCCTTGGTCCATTTGATTTCCTTTGTCACATGCTTTCCTAGACAACTTCCTTGAAAAATAATGGAAGAAAAACAGACACATAATGTAGCAGAATTACTTGCATCATCAAACGCAAGTGCAAAACCTGCATAACACATTGTTCTGTCTTTGCCTATGACAGTAGTTCCATGATGGATGCTCACCACTCCATCTTATCGTCCAGCCTGAACAGAAGCTTCATGGCCACAACTATGAGAGCTGCAGCCTGAAGATCATAGCACAGAAGTTTAGGCTTTCTCCCAGTAGGGTCAAATGTCAGAAATGATTCTTTCCCCATAGATGTTTCCTGTATTACTTTACAAACAAATTCATGGAGTTTGTCTGAAAGAAAAAATATTTGATGAAAGAGAGAACGAATGCTAAAGAATAAAAGACTTTTCTCAACTGCTTTATGCAAACTCACCAGGAAGGTTAGCATCCATCAAATAGCGTAGACTGAGCAGAGCTGGATGAAGGAGGCAATCCTGAGAGACAAGAGGGAAAGTGGGCAGCTCGATCAGTGCAGCCAGTTCCATGGTCTCCCTATGAACCTTTCTGTAAGAGGGGATAGACTAGAGAACAGAGAGCACCAACAACAGACACTGTAAGTAGCGGTCTGAATGAATGCCCCACAATCAGAAAAGCTTGCTTTCTCACCTCGACTCTAAAGATCAGGGCATCCTTACCAAAGAACCTCATCTCTTCAGGAAAAAGTGCATGAGCATTAATATAAGGGATGTGACCCTTGGACACCAGCCTGCAAGAGACATACCATGCTCATTTATGCACAATAAAAAGTCCTATGAGTATATTATAGTTATATTTTAGACACAATAAATCTGAAGTCATCTTAAAATCATGTATAGAAGAAGGATAGTTTTAAACAGGTTGGATGCCAGAGTGAAATGTTTAGCCAGAGTGCTCCAGTTTAGCGCCCCCTAGCGGCTATAATGTCATGGGTGCTTGAAAATGGTGGACAGACGTGTCACACAGTACATGTGAAATTTGTATGAAAGTTTAAAAAGAAAAAATTTTTTTTTGTCCCCCCCCCCCACACACAGATTGTGATTGACTCATACAGACTTATAATAATTATAATATAATAGAATATATAATAATATTGAACGCCCAAAAGAAATTTCTAGAGTTATATTTTTATATAATTCTAACTTCTACTAGCAATGCTAAACTGAAAAAGTTGCTCATTATTGTTCTATTATTACTTTAAACTATTTATCTAGCTTAACATGAAAGTATAAGGCACATACTGAGGCAACGTTATTTTATGTTCAGTATTGAGACATCACTGTCTGCTATCAAAAATAAATTTAGTGCAACATTAAAGCCCTACAATAGTGGTCGGCAATTTAAATACAACAGTGTCCAATATTGCTGAATGTTCTGGTACTTTATGCAGTGGATAAAAAGATCCAAGTATTCCTCTTACTCACCTGAGCAAGTCTGCCAGAGTAATAGCCTCCCGAACCCAAAGCAGAGCCAGGTGGCAGAGTGCCAGTGTTCGGGACATGCTCATCAGGTACTTTCTTTCTTTCCTTCTAAAGTAGCGTTCAGCATCCACAGAGCCCGAACACACTGAAGATCTCCCATCACTAGAGTATCCTGCAAACATTGAATTGAAGATCATGAGCAAAACAATCTAAAACAAGATAATCATCTTGATGTAAAAAGAATTTATAAAAATACCAGACACTGTGTGGTCTCTCTTCACTGAGAAAGTCTCATCATACCATGACGTTTCATTGAAAGCGACAGATGTTACTGCCCCACTTTCGCTGATCAAGTCCTGAAATGGGAATATGTTTATGTGAGAAAAAAAGAGATGAGAGTTTACCTTTTAAACGAGAACTTCAAAAATGGTCTAGCCAGCAATCAGAATCGGTATAACCAGTGATCATAAGTCTTCTTTCGTCTATAAGGCTATTTCCTCATATTGTGATCTTGACAATGGCAAGTAAAAAAAAAAAACTCAGCCTGAACAACTTGCAAACTGATTACCCACCTTATGTTTAACATATAATGTTTATTTCATATGGGGCATTGCTTATTTACTGCATGAATTCCCGCCAGGACCTGTGTCCCTGCCAATGCCCTGCACCCAGCCACTCATGATTCATCCTGCTTTGTTTTTACTTTATGAGGCCAAAGTAGTAGTGCTTTAATCCTGACCCCATCTATGACCTCATCATCAATGCAATCTGCTCAAGCAGGTGAGGCTCCAAAGCTTTAAAACTTTCAAGCTAATGATGTAGTCAATGCTCCTATGCTCATCAGCAAACTAACTAGCTGAGCAGATCTGTGTTGTCATTTTTGAGCCTAGCATTTTTCATCTTCCCTACCTCTGCTTTGAGATTCTCATTCCTTACATAGGAGGCCACATGACATTGGCGAGTGAGGAAAAGTAGCCCTTGTTTTTTTGTTTTTTTTAAACTGTCTTATCACTCATATCCTAGATGATGAAATACTGTTTACTGTGCTACCAATGTCCACAAATTCACACAAAAAATCAGAATACAGATAACGAATGTGTTTCAAGGGTGTTTAAAAAGTTATCCGTAAAGGCATTAAAGACAAAAAAAATATATTGTGGATTTTCTACCCATGATCAACTACACACAAGTACAAACATAACTCAGGTGGTTTCTAACTCACCACTAAATTTCTGTCACTGTTCACTGGATTTCTTGTGTATGCCTGTTTGGTCTTCTGCAGGTATCGCTTCCAGAAAATCCATAACACATCTGTCTGAGATATATTTCATTTAAATTCTGCAGAAAAAAAATCTCTCTCGTCTATATTTTTTTACTTTGCTTTGCTGACCTTAAACTGAGGGCAGACACCCAGATCAACCAAAGCTTCGGCTTGATATTTGAGGATCAGCTGAAAGCCTTCACATACCATCCAGTCTCGTGCACCTTCTAAACCACAAATACAAAAATCACCATACACAATGAGTGGACATAGCCTATACAGCACAACCTTGGGTTTACTGTTTAATGTTGGATTCACACAATCACTTCAGGAATTACAGCAATATCTTTGTACTGAAACCTGGACTAACCTCTTCCACCACGCTTCCGTTTGCCTGATGATAAACTGGAGATCCTGTGGTTGAACAGCAATGTGTGCATATCCTCAACTTCCCTTGTTCTCTGTGAATTGGGAACAATCAATATAATGCTGAAATGAAAATGTCTCTTATCAAGTTTTTAAAGTTCCATAAACAGATAATTCTATTCTTGGTGTGGACCAGTTTTGTATTTTTCCTGTTATACCCTGATCAGCTCGTAAATTGCTTTACTAATAATTTGATGATTTAATTTAGAAGGCTTCAGTGATCAACTGTATTATTAACTGTACCGTTAGGGATGCTGTCATGAATAAGAGGTAAAATAATGTAATAATCCCACTCTCAAACATGAGTATGCCCTACCACAGACAGAGTTGTACAGTATGTACTTTTACAAGAAACACACAAAGAGCATAATGTGAGCAAAAATTATGAACAGGTCTCATCATATATTGGACTTGATTTCTGAATCCTACTTGTTTTCAGGGATGACAATGTTTGTCTTACAAAACTCGGCAACACTGTGTGCTAAATGACTGTAAAGGACATGTTGAGATGAGTTTAACTAGTATCTTAGGTTCATTAGCATTTAATAGCTTTATTTTAGCTAGTTAAAAACACGGAACAGTCACTAGAGTAAAAACAACTTTTATTTCTCTATATAATCCTCTGCAGCACCAATGCACTTATCCCAGCGTTTCACTACTGCATGGATTAGAGCTGGGTGACATGATATCACGATTAATTGAACATGTTTCACTTATGATGATTAATGATCATAATGATCAAAGGTTTGTACGGTAAAAAAAAAAAAAAAAGCATAACTACTTAATTTACATACTTACGTATGCTTAACTAAGATGGGATTTTTTTTTCTAATGAGAATGTCTTTATGGTGCATCTGACTACACGGACAGTGCATGAACACACACACAGTGCGGAACAGAAGTTTAAATAAAAAACCCCTATCTGCGATTAGATTTGAGGTTCTGAAAGTCAGTTTCTGGTGACTTTCAATTAATTGCCCAGCCCTAGCTTGGATACCATCAAGGTAGAAAGTTTACTCAATACGCTAGAACCATGATTGGACTGAAAGCTTCGCATCTGAAAAGTTGGCCTTCCAGGAACTCCTTTAATGCCACAACCATGTAGAAATGTCCTGAAGCGATGTCAGGACTATATGGGGAGATGTGGCAATAACTCCCAGCCGAGTTCCTGTAATGTGCAAGCGATGTTCGTGAATGATTGTGTATACAATTTCCACAGATAGATGAGATTCTTGACGACAAGTTATCTGTCGATTTTCAAGAATGACTGCATGAGCCACCTCGCTCGTGGTCATTTACCCAAGGAGGTTTACTGTATATAGCAGACAAAATCACTGACATGTTGTAAGGTATTATAATACGTTAAGAAGGTGTCTATGCCCATAAAACAACCCACTCATTGTTCTTCGTCCTTGACTCCTTATATTGCAACACTTCCTATAGCCTGTATCTAGAAGAATATGCATACAAACAGCTTGTGTCTGCTAAAACCATTTTGTTTATGGCTTACATGTTAACGCCTGGTTCTTTTGATGTGTGCGCCAGGGCACCTGTCCAGAAATATGATCTTCAGACATAATGCTCGTGTGTTTGTTAGATTTCCTACTTCTGACTCAGCCGGTAAGTGTGTCGAGGTGCAGCGGACACAACGAGCAATAATGCTTCGTCTTTTAATTCATCTTAAACCCTAAAAATTCAGATACCCTCCTTAAGGATTGTATAATAAGTAAAGCACATGTAGGATAGAGGACAGAGTCCAGGAAGCTCTTCATAAATTCCATAAAAGTTTATATGTGATCAGTAACATAGAGATTTAAACTTTGAGCTTTAATTCCTTCCGGGACTCAAACCCATAACATCCTGTTACTAGGAAAGTGCTTTAACCAATTAATAATAATGCACAATACAGGTTTAACTGAAACAAAAATTAGTGTGTGTGTGTGTGTGTGTGTGTGTGTTTGCTAAGAATGATGAAAACACTCTCACCTCAATCACATTATGGCAGTTTTTACAGAATAACTGCCCCCCGTCTGAAACTCCCCAACACACCAAGCCACACTGTCCACATGGCTCACTGTAACCGTCCTAAAACAAACAAATAAACGAGCACAATTCAAGACTTGAAAACATTTGCTCATCTTTTGTCAGGATTATACCTGTACTTTACTTTAATTGTAACAGTTTGCGAACTAATTTTATTTATTTATTTATAACACTCACTGTTATCTCTTCGTCCATTTTTAAGCGACTCTGATAACGCTTCGGTAAAGTCAAAAAAAATTTAAACACACTTCAGACTCCCTGCAATTATTCATCACAACACACACGAGTAAAATCCAACATGGCGCCGTCCTCGCCATACCAAAACCATACATGAAAATCACATTTCAAAATAAGAGCACGACACTTACTCCGAAATGTTAAGCGCGTATGCAGCTACATACTCACTCACTTATCACTCACTCACTCACGTGTTGAAATAGTTTTTATTATGTACAAAAATATTTAGGATGACTATAATGATAATATTGATGATTAATGTATTAAAAAAACACGACCAACAACAACAATAATAATAATAGCGTTTTTCACAAGGAAATCACAGCCAATCAAATCAAAGTTATTATTATATATATTTTTTTGTTATTTAGTTACTACTATTGTTTTATTACAGGTCATTTCAACTGACTAGGTTTAATCCCAAACTATATATGCCTGACAGTTTGGTTTATGCATTTGCACTAGCGCATATTTGCCTCTTGGCGCCGCAATGCTTTCTGTGGATTTTTTTTTTCCCAGGAAAACGCGTGCCTTAGAACTGCCCTATATAACCATGAAAACAGACTGCTAGGCACGCACATTCCGCTAGAGGGAGAACTTGGGCAGTTCTATTTTGACAGCTTCAACTATGTCATTCTTTATTTCCCCCCAATTCACATTAATTGAAGCTACAGACAAATAAAGAATACAACTACTGAAATTGAAACCCTCACAAAAAAACCTGTACAACACAACAGCAGGTGAAATCCTCACATGACCCTTGTTCCTTTTCACACGGTATCTGAATTCAAGTTGTTGAATGTTGACCACCTACAGTGTTTATATGAGTCCAGCTGGGTTGAAGACTGACTGCTGTAAGACTGAATAATTATCGCAGGTGTTAATTTAAACATGGATTTCTTTTGCTTTGCATAATAGATCTTTTTCTATGACCACAGATCAGCGTGATCTCCTTTGTATAATGTGTGTGTGGGGGCGGCTGCTCAAGTGGGTTTGTGTGGGAGTGTAAGAGAGCGTTATGACATGAGGACATGCGGCTCCATGGAAACAGAAACAAATGGAGAGACTTCAGAGTGGGAGCTGCTCAGTATTTCACATGCAACTCTTTCATCTGCCTTAATAATTTACCATGGACTTATGCTTGCATGGGCAGGGTTTAATGTTCTATAGATTTGTGTCCAAACAGGAATTATGATAACATGATATGGTAATATACCTTATGATATGGTTTTGAGATGGAGCTGAAGAAAACCTCATACACAGCTTTAAGAGATTTTCATAAAATTAGTAGTTCCATATTATTTTTTCCCAAAATACTCAATTTCCCAAAGTGATAACAAAGTGATCTTTGTGATTTGCCCTGCAGTTGTCTAGATTTGAACACCAATATGTGTGTGTGTGTGTGTGTGTGTGTGGGCCAAACCACCTTGCCTAACCTGTTTGATGAGAGTTGCCTCCCTCCCATGTCTTCTGATTTTCTGCCTCCCAGGCAATCTCGAATGTTCTTTATGCAAAGCACAGCATTAGAGTTTATGGAAATCAGGAACAGTTGGTAACTGCTGGCATGGACATTACTATTGCATTCCTCCTACTGTATCCCAGTATTTCACTCTTGCTCTAGTCTGGCACATTTCGCCTCTCTTTTTGCCCTCCACAGATGGAGTAGACCAGGGAGGGAGGTGTAGGAGGCAGTGGGTGCATTTTGGTAAAGGTTGTGCAGCATGAGTGTCGCACTGTATTATAGGAGGATGGCAAAAAAAAAAAAAACTTCTGAATCCTGTATGCAATGTTTTCAGCTTTTATAAACATAGTTTGTTCTCTCCACATCTCATCATCACAACTCTTTTTCCTGCTGCTCGATAGAGTCAAGAGATTGAGATTACTTATGTAATCAGTGCTCTAATAAATTAACAATGCATTTAAAGATCCATAAGTTGTACTCCGCTTTCAGTCTGTCATTTCTGTGAACAATGTGCGTGTGTTTGTGTGTCTGTCTGTGTGGATAGACTGGTGGGACAGGTCTCAGGGGTGAGGTAATGTGGGAACATGAGTCATTCTTCAGTCCGGTAAGGTGAGGGGAATGCCCAGGGGAAAAGGCAAAAGAATGCTCCAGAAAGCTTTGAGCAAAATGAAATTTCTTTTAGCAGATTCCTGAGATAGCTCTGATCTCATCTTCAAACCATAAATCATATATATAATTAGATACAATTCTTTTTTTTTTTTCTTAACATTTGAAAGACAGGTTCTGTATGTTCTGAGGTTCTGAGAATCTGCTCACCGTTTTGCATTCTGCTCGCACATGGAAAATCCTATTGTTGCTCACGATGCTTTGCGTCGTGCTGGTCGCCATGGCAACCCCACGGCACCACAGCAGCCTTGATGAAGGCTGCAGCAGGGCTTGGTAGGTGGAGTGTGTGTGAGGGCTGGTGGTGGGTTACATGCATAATCAAAAATGAGAGCACAGAATTCCATGTGCAATCCTCAACCTAAAGAAGCTCAGAGGACTGCCGGAATAAGACCCTGAATTTAGAAGCTTTCTTTTAATGGAGTAGGGCAGATGGCCAGTTTTTCCTGGAAATCCTAGAGATGTTCTGTGCTGTGACTGTAGGAGTCCAGTGTTATATATGTAATCTGAAACACAGTCCTTCACAGTCATTCACTTTTTGTTTGTAGCATTACGCCATTTAACCAGAGAAGAGATTTTTCTCAGCTAAATATATGCACGACCCTCACACTTCAGTCCATAAGCCTGAGCCAACCTTTGACGTTAATTTATACAGTTTTGATGATAAATGTACAATTAAAGCTTCTATCATTTTGGTAATACCTTTTATAACTGTTTCATTCGGTATGACACCTCTCTTGTTGGTTTTCCATTTTAATTGATATTAGTCTGTGAGTGAGGCCACAGTGGCAGAGACACTCACGCAGTTTGAGTGTTTGAGCAACCCTCTACTACAACTGACCTCATTGCTATCATTACTCAGGGAAACTTAATGCTTGATTTCTAAGGGTGAGCGTAGAAGCTGAAATGTCTGCACTTATTCACTGAATCGTGCAGAGAAGTATGGAGAAATATTTTTCACATATTTTGCTTGCATTTACTTACAAGCCAGGCTTTATAAGGTAGAGAGGTCAGTTTTTTTTTCTTCTCATCTATGAAAAATGTAGGGATTTTTCAATACAAGGTATATATTGAGTTATCTGTACATTGTCTATAACACATAAAACAATGTAAAAAATCTGCTCCAATACTGTGTTTTGGCAGTTAAGTTTAAGTTTATATATAATTAACTTCAACTTAACGGCCAAAAGGCTCGATTCCCGTCTCTGTGTGCATGGAGTTTGCATGTTTCCCACTTGTTTGGTGAGTTTCCTCCAGGTTCTCCGGTTTCCTCCCACAGTCCAAAGACATGTAGATTAGGCTAATTGGCGTTCCCAAATTGCCCGTAGTGTGTGAATGTTGACCGGTGGTCCTACCACGGTTGTAAAAAATGAGATTAAATACAGTTGTCACCATTGGCCTCCACAGTCTCTGGTTGGACTACAGAGGTTTCTAGATACTGTAGATGGATGGATAGAATTTTCTTAGAAAGTTCTCAGCATTCCATGTTTTTCATTTCAAATTTTTTATTTTTTTAATAAAATAGGCAAAACCATTTTCGATAAAATGTCAGTTGACTTTCCTCAAATGAGTTACAAATTTGAAACAAAAGCATTTCTCTATAAACAGGGGTGGGAAAAGTACCATATGCATGTATGTATTACAAAATCACTCAATACTGCATAGTAACTGGAAAACATATTTTCTGATGACAACATGGTATTCTCTTGCATTCTGAAATGAGAAAATTTGATTTATTCTTTATTTAAAATGATCAGGGCATGATTTTCACACCATTTTTCTTAATAATTTTTTTAAAATAAATGAATATATGTACATGTGCTTGCCATGTGCATTGCTAATGCTATATCATTTGATAATAGGTTAGCCAGAACCAATTTACGCTACATCATTGATTCTTAATAGTTTTTCTACAACAATGTAGAATTAGATCGGATGCTCTACTGAATGACGGGATGTTAAATTGAGCCAGTTCCATAGAATACATTCATTGAGATTTGCGTACATTAAAGTTCTAATTAATAAATGTAAAGGATTAAAAGTTTTTTCTTTTCTTGCAAATGCTATTTATAAAGAGTACAAGCAATCGATTTGGTTCGTCTTCCTAAGACAGTAACTGTATAAAATGATTGTTAATATTATCACCACTATGCCATCTTATAACTTACACTTCTATCAGTATAATACAAGAGTGATATACTCTTTATAAGTGTGTGTTTAAATAAACTATATCTGGTTTAGCATCTACCAGAAGTTCAAATAAGAATTTTTTTTGCATATATTAGTGTATTTATCAGTGCAAATTTAGTCATTGAGCAAATTATAAGGTGCAGATTAAATAAGTAGACATACATTAAACGCAGTAAATATTGCATATATCATCAATATTTCTGTGAAATGGTGAGTTTATTGATTCATTCTTGGGCCAATTGTAATCCATCTCTGAAGTAAATAACAAATTAACAAATCTACAAATATCCTACAATTACAAACTAGGAGCATGTGTTAATCCTACAGCAACAGTCTAAGTAATTATTGTGCACCAAACCAAAGGAGGGGGTTTCAATGGATAATTTCTTGTTCCCTTCGCACGATCCAAAGTCGGGTCAAAGAGTTTGTGCGTTCGTTACTACAGCGTCAGAACTGTGCATCAGAATTATACGCAAACCCACGATGGCATTTTTATTTTATACCAGATCATTTCAGGAAATACCAGGGTACCCAAAATTGCACACAGCAGCAATATTTCTGAGAGAGTGGCTACAGAGAGTGAGTGGTAACTGACTAGCGTTAGCCTTGACCAATTCTGTAACTATGCGCTCAGCACAATGGAATGAAGTGGCCTCCCCGTGTCCTGGTATGACCTTTAAGGATACACAGCCTTTTCAAGCTTCTAAAGAGCGTTACTCAATGTGTTATACAGTATATTGCCACTGTAACACTACTTCAGAGACTTTAGTCTGCTTGTTTAACTGTGTCTGAATGATAGGCCTACACTGCTATTATTAATAGCAAGAAAAGAAATAATCATGTCTGAAGTATAGAAACAAAAGGCAGATATAGCTCACATAACAAGACACGTTGAACCACTTCATGCATTATGGGTTTTTCTTGTTCAAAACTGTTAACCTCCACACTGACTTTTTTTAACATGCCAGAATACATGTAAAGTCTCTTTTTTAGTCTTTTAAGCTTTTCTGTGAAATAAAACAGTTTTGGCCTTTACATTGACTATGTAACAGGCGTATGCGCTAGCTAGCCTAATATTATCCTCAGTCTTGTACGTAGCTAGCCTATGCTTGACATCCGTGTTTCAAAATATAGTCACTGCTGTGGTTAATAGTAAAAGTATGAGTAAAAGCATTTCCGCACAGAGAATGATACGAGAATTCACAAGAAAACCATTTGCCAATGAAGCTAATCAGAATAAAATGCTTTAGTTTGCTAGGAAGCAAAAAGATTGTAAAAGGTCATGTGGTCTGATGAGTTCAGATTCCAGAGTAATGTGTCAGGGTTAGAAGGGAAGCGCATGAAGCCTGTGGAGGCAGGGGTATAATCTGGGGTTACTTCAGTTGAACAGGTCTAGGCTTAGCAACGTTATGTTGCAATAAAATGAAGTCAGCTGACGGCCTGAATGTACTGCATGACCAGGTTATCTCATCAATTGATTTTTTTCTTCCCTGATGGCACGGCCATATCACGGACTCAAACTGTGAAAGAATGTCTCTTTGAGCATGTTAAATCATTTTCACACATGAATTGGCCACCACATCGTGTGCTGTAATCAAAGATAAAGGTGATCGAATAAATGATTAAACTGTGTGACTTTTATGATTGGGCAGTGTATAAGGATATTATGTCTTGTTAGGAATTATTACTGGCATAATGATTTATACAGAAGGATACTGTCCATAAACTGTACTATTTTACAAACACTATTTTATTACATGACAGCATAACTACCTTACGTTCGTATTTTGTTCTTTACTTTTTTTTATAATGTTCTTTAATAAGTATACATCATATATACCAGAGTCAGCCAAAACACACTTTTGTTATTATTTTGTTCTTAAAAAACTTGATTGATATTAAAATACAATTTAAAATATCCACCTGGTATTAATTTATGACTTAAAGAATGCAAATTGAAAAAAGTTTAATGGTTTGGGCTTACTGGCTGTTTTACTACCCAAATGACAATATCTACTGCCTATCATATTATTATTATTATTATTGTTATTATTATTATTATTATTATTATTATTATTATTATTATTATTATTATTAATAATAATAATAATAATAATAATAATAATAAAGTTTTTTTCTGCTCGTATGTAATATGCATGGTGTTGATATATTTCATTGCAACATATACAGTAGGTGAGGATTAACTGTGCAGTCTCCATGACAACCAGTGATGGACACAAGCACTCTTAAGCTACAGTAATCTGCAGAGAAAGAGACAAAGAGAGGAACAGAGTGAGAGTAGCGCAAACAAGATCACGCCAATATTCTGCTAAAAAGGCCCATTTTTAATTATGTACTAAATACTATACATTCTATAATTGCTCTGGCTTTCTGAGAATACACTATTAAACTTTGGGTAATTAGCAACGAAGGCAGAACAGTACAATTGATTTGTGTGGGCAGAAAGTGGGAGGAAACATAATGGTTTGGAAGTGTTCAGTATCAGGCCATGTATGTAGTGTACAGTAAAAGTAAGAAGTAGCTGATAGAGAGCTGTGAGGAACTGAGAAAGAACATCCACCAAGAATGTGTTCTTTTTTTACTTTCTATAGATGTCTCATTTAATTAAGTCAATGTCACAGGCACGTTGTACACATATGTTAATAATTTAACACCAAGTATGTTGTCCCTACAACATAGAGATAGACTGTGTAAAGTGAATAGGGCACTGTCCGCTATGATGAATGCGTGATTTTAATGCTAATCCCATACTTCATTCAAATGCTGTGGGGTAGCATTCAACACACAACATGACATCATTGTTAAGAACAGCTAGATGATAGATCTTATTACCTCCTGTGAGTATAGCAGGAAGAATGAGAGGGTGGATGTGTGAAATGATAAAACTCCATGCAAGCATGAAGCTTTATGAATTAATAAACTGTTATTTTGTTAAATGTTTATGCAGAATAAATAGTGCTAGTTAAATAAATAAATAATAGTTAAATAAATATGGAAGCAGCAACCATTCTTATGTAGATATGCATCGCTGAAATGATAGAGTTTCATGATGGAGACTGCACAGAAAACCTTGATTATAGGAATCATAGGAATTCTAGCATCATAGGAAGAGATTGAGCTGCTACAGTAGGTACGGGGGCAAATGTAACAACTCTTTGTCCCTTTCTGGTAAAGAAGCAGAGTCTTATATTAACTTTGAATTGCCCTTGGACTTAAGAATCAGAAACATAGATGAGACTTAATAGGGAAAATATTATTAACATGGGAATAAACCTCATCGCTATCCTGCATATGTTGTTAAAAAGACATCAGATTCTCAATTATTAATGACTTCAATGGTGGTTGCTAATATTGATCTATCAACTCAGCAGCATAAGACTGACTCCAGAAGAAGTTTCAGAAGCCATCATGAGACTACACTTGTCCTAAGTTTTCCATTTAATTTATTGACTTGCTAATAGAATTTCTGCTTAATATGGGTTAAACCATAAGATAATAGCAAATTCTTCCAGTCTCAAAGTACTGTATGTTGTATATACTGTATATATTATTTAAAAAAACAAAACAAAAAAAACATAGGTTTGAACCCGGGACCTTCTCATCATTAGTCCAATACCTTAACCACCCCCTCAAACTAATACTGCATATTAGTTTTCCATTATCTGCACAAAACAGATAATGTTACTAATTAATTCACGCACATCTGGCTGGAGTTATGCTAATTAACTGAAACACTATTGAAAAACCGCCTATGTAACAATGGTATGCAGCATCTGGGTCATCTCCAGATGAAAACCCAATAAAAAAATGTTGGCCCATGGTGAGGATGCAGGAGCTGTCAAGAAATCGTCCTCTGTACACGATCTTCAGGAAGCAATAAAGCAGGCATGGATTGACCAAGTGACACCAAAGTACTGCAGACAGCTTTTGGACTTGGATACAGCTGGTTTTGAAGAATAAAGGACTAAATAGTGATTGTTGTACAGCAAAATTATTCTTTTTATCTTGACTGACTTTTTTTTTAAAATTGGAGAATGTCATTAAAACCCTTAAATTCACTTTTGTCCTAATACTCTTAGCCATCGCTGATTGTACCTGAGGGGCTGTTAAAAGTGGCTTTCTGACTAGATGGAAATAGCATCCATAACATTGTATCTATTGCAGAACCTAATTTATTTTTCCAGTTACATAAACCGAAGGTAATCCTGTTACACGTAGTGCTGTAAAACATGTAAAACAGAAAGCAGATCTTGTGTGTCAGGATTATGAATACACAATGCTTGTTTCATGTAAGTGAATTATAAGTAATTGCTACATAGTGTGCAAATGATTACAAAGAAATGAACCTGCCTTGACTTGATCTATTCAGTGACGTTGATGAGATTGCATTTGAACAAACCGTTATGCAACACGTATTGTATATGCTATTATCATTTTGGAAATTAGAAATTATTTTTTTTTTTTGTATGAATGGAGAACTGAACCTAATAGCCCTTAAGGTCTAAGAGCTACCGCATGTAGAAAGGAACCCTCAATCTTGTCAAGCTCACAATCTTTCATTAATGAGGCATCAGAAAATGGCATTTACATTACTTAGAGCCTGTTTTCCAGAATCGTATTTTGAAGAGAACAGCATGCACCACTCTTATGTCCATAAATTACTAATGACTGATGTGATTTAATCTCAAAGATGCATCACTTATGTGTCTAGGGTGTATGTCCCTTGTTGTTCAAAGGGCAAAGAGGAAATGCATGAACTCAGAGGGAGAAAGAATGAAAGGCAGGAGCAGAAAGCAAAGACTAGTTCATCGATACTGAAGAGCACAAAGAATAAGGAGGAGGGAGGGAAGGGGGCAGAGAAGGGAGCGAGAGATTGAAACAGTGGGATGGCACCGGTCTCTGAGCTTCCGTTACTCTGTGTAGTTTTGCTGCCTGTGTGGGGGAAGCCACCCACCTGTTACATAACTGCTGTGCTTCCTGGCCCACTGCATAGAGTGGGTGTCTAGATCTGTTCTCTCACACATCTCTGCATTTCAAGAGTATAAGCTTAGACGTTTCAAAAAATAGAAGGGCTCCTAAAGGGTTTGCTGCTGCAGCAAAAACTACCTAAATAAATAATAGAAAATCAAAC
Organism: Clarias fuscus; assembly: GCA_030347435.1. Taxonomy (NCBI): domain Eukaryota; kingdom Metazoa; phylum Chordata; class Actinopteri; order Siluriformes; family Clariidae; genus Clarias; species Clarias fuscus. Next base: position 12,348,499 of record CM059229.1, on the reverse strand, counting down.
ATTAATATTTTTAAGGGGTTCATGTGGGCTGAACCTACAAAATTGATTAAAATAGATGCCCTGTGATGCAACATTATTCAAATTAGTTCAAATTGTCACCATCTTCTTCATAAATCTCTTTCGGAAATGTTTTATCATGGTCAGTGTCTAAGTAAACGCGAAAGATATTCCAGGAACACTGGGTCCAGTGGCGCGCAGCAGGTAGAAATGCTTAGTAAACGTTTTAGTGTTTAAAATGTATGATCGATTTCAGATTTGAAGTGGTCTAAACAGATATTCCACATTAATAAACATGCTTTATATATTTGAAGGTGGGTAGCATTTTGGCATGATAACAGAATCAATCTTGCAGCATGATATTATTGCAGATGGAAGAGATAAACAGCTTGCAACATTTAATCTATAAGGGTGATCAATGTAATATATGACTATCATAATATAATATATGACTTATCTAAACATAGGTCTTATAGATTTTATGATAAAAATGATGTGGGGAAAACTATTTTACTACTACTACACTAACAGTCAGATAGGCAGCTGTATTCATATTGAATTCTAATCCGGGAGTGTTACGAAACACTGTACACCTGAATGCAAAACACTGTAAACAGAAAAGCTGCAGCCATTTGGTTCAGATTAAAGAGACACATAATTTAGCAATCTGTCATTTTGTGTAATGTAGAACATGATTGGGGAATGTGCTTAGTCTATCTACTTTTAGCATCGCCTCCAAAGGAATTGTGGGGAGGAAAATGGTGTAAACTGGCTGTGCCATTTCATGTTCATTGCAACGATATTTCACATGCATTTCCTAAGTCACTGCTGATGATACCGTATGTTTTGGATGTTTCAACAAACTGGGTTTTGGGAACAGCAATTATTTAGACGAAGGAACCTTATATTGATAGCTTTGGTAGTCTTTTTAAACTTGGAAATACAAGGGGCTGCTAGCTCATTCATAATAGTTAACCGTGCTCTCATTTTTCATGTCCCAGGGCCTTAGTAGACGTATTGCAATGTCCTCAGTTTCTCTTTAGTTGTTTGTAGGATAAACTGGATCAACCTGGACTTTAAGGACCTTTCAGAAAGGTCACACAGAACCAACTTCTAGAGCCAAAAAGTGTAAAAGTGTTTGTGACTTACGTATTTTATTACATTTTACTACAGGATTATATTGGTTTATGAGACTCTATTACACAAAAAGTCTACTCACTACTTTATATTTTAAGATCTGTGACTAGTTTACAACAAAGCCTAGCTGTATTCTATCTCTTAATGCTTTTATAGACAAGCATTGGGTTACTGCTGGTATTTACCCCACTTTCTAAGGACTCAGGAGACTTAAAACTTTGCCAAATCATTAACCCATTTACATCCAACTGCCTACTTCACTTTAACAAAGGTTATTCATTGGTCAACTACTTAAGTGTGGCCAGGATACAATGCTTCTGTTTTATGCATATTATTACAAACTGTTCATGAGAAACCATCCCATTGCTTCAGTTTTTGTATAGGCATTACTCAACTTATAACACATCAATTATAGGCATCATCAATTATGATACAGAGAGATGGCAAAATAATATCTTTTGAATATGTAATTGAAATTCTAATGCTTAATTTGCCTTCTAACTTTTTGCTGCATAGCTCATACACACTTGCATGTATGCACACAAATCATTTAAAGATCTTTGAGCTGAACAACTTTCTCACTGCAAGTCCTGGGCTCAACTCAACAGGAAGTCAGTTATTTTGGGTAGTTCACAAAAATGCACCCGATGGACTTTGATATACTCCTCCTAGGGAATTTATACGATCGCCACCAAACCAGGCCAATGTGATCTAAAGGCATTGAGGATGCAAAATTGCGGAGGGATTTTTGATATCTCAAAAGGGTCAGACGTGACAATGCCTTAAACTTATGCTGAAAAATATATATATGGCATTATATTGAGTGACATTATATTCAGTGACATGTTCAGTGACATCATGTTCAGTAACATCACATTGAGTAACATTATAGTGTGATGCTTATTTTCCAGCATCTGCGGCCTATTGTACACACGTTTCACATCACAAATGTTAACACCTACACACGCATGCACACACACACATCTCTCTCTCACACACACATATGCAGAAACACACACAAACACACTAACAAGTCACGTCTCACACACACATCACACACATACTAACACACACGTCACAAATGTTAACACACAGACATATACACCACAAACGCACAAACATTCACAAACACATTTACTCGTCTCACACACACGCACACACACATTACAGCGAGTGTGTGAAGTGTGCAAGTTTATGAGGTGCACCCGGGCTGCGATGGCTTTTTTTAGGTCTTAACATGCTCAAATAACACACAGGTTGTGCGGTGCGTCCAGGAGGCGATGGCACAGGGTGCTTGGGCCCGCTCATCAACGCTCGCAACTATATTTAACTTTCATTTAGGTCATTTTGTGTCAAAACCTCTTATAAGTTTATAAACTGAAATACAGAATTTTTAGAAAGAACCCTAAATTCCCAGACCTGCATATCCTATATTGCCAAATTATTTGACCTCCTGCCTTAAAATGCATATGACCTTGAATAACATTCAATTCCTAATCTATGAGGTTTAATATGATGTTATCCCACCCTTTGCAGCTATAACAGCTTTCACCCTCCTGGGACGGCTTTCCACAAGGTTTAGGAGTGTGTTTTTTGACCATTCATCCAAAAGTGCATTTGTGAGGTCAGACACTGATGTTGGACGAGGCTTCGCAGTCTCCGCTCTAATTCATCCCAAAGGTGTTCTATCAAGTTGAGGTCAGGACTCTGAATAATGTGGCATCACAGGGCATTTATTTTAGTCAAGTTCTTCCTCACCAAACTCGCTCATCCATGTCTTTATGGACCTTGCTGTGTGCACTGGTCATGTTGGAACAGGTGTGGGGTTGTGAAAAGGAACTTTTAATTCTTCAGCAAACCAGGACATTTTGGACAATTTCATGCTTGCAACTTTATGGGAACAGTTTGGGAATGGCCCCTTCCTGTTCCAGCATAACCAGAGCATGAGGCAAGGTCCATAACGACATGGATAAACGAGTTTGGTGAGGAAGAACTTAGATGCCCTGTGATGCAACATTGTTCTGCATAATTCTACGTAAAAATTCCCATAAACACACTCCTAAACCTTGTAGAAAGCCTTCCCAGAAAAGTTGAAGATGTTATAGTTGCAAAAGGTGGGTATCATATTAAACCCTATGGATTAAGAATCAACATCATATTAAACCATTTGGATTAAGAATTAGATTCTACTCAAATTCATATGTATGCGAAAGCAGACGAACAATACGTTTGGCAATATAGTGTATATCAAAGGATGTTCATTCACACTCTTTCATTCTACTTAAATCGTGCATGTTAGATTTTAGCATACATATGATGGCATACATCAATCAGCCATAATGTAAAAACCTTAAAACATTAAGCCTAATATTGTGTGACCCTTGAGGCATGACTCCATAAGACCCCTTAAGGTGTGATGTGGTGTAGGGAACCAAGTTGCTAGATGGAGTCTCTTTGGATCAGAGATTTTTGTCCAGCACATCCAGTGGATGTGCTGGACAATTAGATTGAGATCTGGGAAATTTGGAGGCCAGATAAAAAAACCTGAACTCTTTGCCTGCTAAGCCCCATGTACAGTACGCTGTGATGCACTGTGTGTTCTGATACCTTTCTCTCATAACCAACATTTACTTTTTCCAGTAGTTTGTGCTACATTCGTTTTATTTCAGACAAACGGCTAATCAATGTTAATGTTATGTGGTGTTAATATTATGGATGATCTGTGTATATCATAACTGATGAATAAATGAAAGAGAGACAGAGAAAAATAAATAGAAATACTGGAAATTTTGGAAATACATCTGATGAATCAGAATTCTGAATAAGGTCAGAATAAGTGTGTGTGTGTTGAACATGAACTTTGCACAGAGCACAAATACTGCCAGAGCTTCATATTCTCACTGTGATGTACCGGCTCATCTCAGCATCGTTTCATTTAGCATGCACTCTCTTACATTCCTGATCCAAGTGTCTCCAAGTGTTAATCTACATATTAGATGTTTAACATCGCTATAGCAACACCGATGAGGCCCAACGTGCGTCAAAGTAGGCCGTGACTCTCATCAGTCTCTTTTCTGGTTGCCATGGACACGTTTGGGATTGATAATATCACATAGGAGTGTCAGAGCCAAGCAAAATTCCATGTTGGCTGCTCATCGGTGGTCACAAATGTGTGGTCATGTGCTCTGTCTTGCAAACAGTCACACAAACACTTGTTTGATCGAACATTCATGTTTGGGAGTGCATGTTGTCGTAAATACCAGATGGTTCTATGTACATCCTTAGCAATCTATTATAAAAGTGAAAGAAACGTTTTATCATTGTAAATATAATGCCACTGTCACATCACAGCTAACTTGATTATATAAAAAAGTGTATACAAATGTATTACTATAAAATCACTCAGTGCTAGATTGAACTAAACACATAGCTTTAGTTAATCAGTTAAAACCAATATTGATCCAAAAACAGCATCATAGATCTTATTAACATTTTGAAAGCTCTGTTCTTATAAAGTGCAGATGTCTAGACAAGAAGGGAGGTGGGGTGAGAAAGGGGGGAAAAAAAAACTCTGACGTTTTCAGACAGACTATTTAGCTGTTAGGAGTGACGCAGCGAAGCCGCATGCTTTTCTGAGGAGAATCCCGAACACTCTGGCGAGCTCAGCCAGCTCTAACACTGCATTATTATACACAGCCACACACAGACAAAGACCACACACACAGAACCATGCATTACAAGATTTAGCAGAGCACACTATAGAAGTGAAATGATATGTAAACATATTCCTTATTACTTATGCCTATACCAAATTAACCAACCAAGAGGAACAAGAGGACATGACAATATAAATCAAGTAATGAAGGAGGTGCTAATCGACTAATCGTTGTCGCCAATGTTCATTTATACTTATTTATCATTTATAATTTTTTTTCAGTTCTATCGAATATGTCATTACACCAGTGTCAAAGACATAAAGGATTCCAAAGCAGAGCAAGTAACAAATTAATAAAAATCTTTTGTTACCGAGTCAGTTCTTTACATTTTTCATAGAGAAGTGCTATAAGCATGTCACTTTATACTTTTATTTTAGTGAAATAGTGTTTGAATTAATTTCCTTCAAAGACAGCGATGAAAAACACAAAAGGATATTCACATTCATCCTTTCTCAGTACTCTATCAATATACACTCCCTTTTTCCATCACACAGACACCCACTCGAGAAGATAGAGAAAGAAAGCGAGGACAAGAAAAAGAGAGAGATCAAAACATAAGGATTGAGCTGACTGACTGATATAAACGCTTGACTTCTCATGCATGGTTGAATTAGTATATATAAAATGTCTGTATATATATGCTGCTTGATGTTATGTTGTTTTATGTTTAACTGAACACCGTGTGAGAATTCTGGTGCAACAGAGATAAATAGCAATGAAGGCCTCTTAAATCATGTAGACTCCAAGCATATTTGTTCATCTTCATGGTCATGGAAGATCCAGATTTTATCCTTGGAGCATTGTGTGCAAGGCAGCGATGAACTATGAACAGGACAGAAATACCTCACAGGGCATGAGACACATGGACACAAAGGCACAGTGGAGCTGTTAGGGAGCTAATACATTTAACAGCATGTTTTTGGAAGGAAGAAGGTTACCCATGAGGATGTTGGGAGAAAGTGCGAAACCCTACACAGACATTACCCTGGGCTAAGAATTGGACCAAGTATCCTAGAACTGTGAAGTTGTAACACTGCCTGCTGTATTATTGAGATACTGTACACCCATACATACATACATACATACATACATACATAAAACTCTCACAAAGCACATAAAGTTTCTTAAGAAACTAGATATTTTTAGGCTCCCGATGCAACAGAAAAACTTTCATTCTTCAAGACCCTTTTTTTTTGGATAATAATTTATTTGGAATGTTTTCATTTATGTTGGCATTTATAAGCTTACCTTTTAAATTGATGCATTGACCCACATTTTTATTTATCAGTTCATCAACAATAGATGTTCAGCTGTAACCAGTTCATAACCAGGCATCAACATGTTCCATACATTATATAAAGTGGAAATCTAAAATTCTAGAAATTGGAATTCTCTGTTTGCATAAAAAGCTTGCATTTAGAAGACTTGTGTCTTCCAATGGGCTTTGTCAACGACCATTAAATATTTTAGCCATATAAATTTCAAATAGAAATTACACTAAAATACTAATTACACAAGTGACATTTATCCATATCTAGCTATGTCATATAAAGCCTACTGTATACAAAAAAACATGTAGGCATAATTTCTGTACAAAACATTTATAAAGCCAATTCCACTGTCCCAGCATCTGGAAAATGTAAGCTACGTATTCGCACAATATGATGTGAACTTTTATTTGAAAAAACAACAACAACAACAACAACGGTATTTTCATTGACTTCTGTGAGATCATTCAGGTGCCATTAGGAGGATAACAAGAAGCTAGTTGAAGGATTTAATAAGGATAGTTTCCCTAGTTGTTGAAACATCCTGGAACGAGTTTGATTCAAAAGATCAGTTGTAGTGACCTCAGTCTGGGGATTTCCAGAATTCCCTTGCTGTAGCCAGTGCCAACTGGAAAATCTCCCTCTCAAGAGTGAAGTCATTTCCTCTTTGTTGTGTCTCTGTAAAGTTCCTTCAGTGAGAACATTTCTATTTTAAGCAATGCTAAAATAAGATTTATGTTTTCAGGTCTGACTGTCTCTCAGGCTCAGGCGTGTCTGGAATACCTTATTTAAGAGACAGGAGAGACAGTAAAGAGAAACTATTAGGGTTACCAGAATGTATTCCACATTTTCCCCTGCCTTTTTGCTTTAAAAAAACAACAACTTTTTATCAGTATTCCTCACATAGTTATTGGTGAATTTTAAAGTTAAAGAGCCACGCAGGAGGCAGCCAGGTCTCCCATTTCAGAGACAAAGCTTTGGGAGTTGTAAAAGAATATGGAGTATACAAAGTATGCAAGATCTTTGCCACTGGAAACCAAAAGCTGCAATAGAAATTTATAAGATCTTAGCAAGGAGGTAGGTAGAATTTCACACGTGATCTCTCTCTCTCTCTCTCTCTCTCTCTCTCTCTCTCTCTCTCTCTATATATATATATATATATATATATATATATATATATATATATATATAATTTTTTTTCATCAACACAGAAAGCCAGATTTGTAGGCAAAAATATTCCCTGAAGAATGTGAGATCTCCAGAGGAATCATCCAGGTGACTGGACATTTGCTGATCTGGAAGAACTGAAGGCTCTGCCTCTTTAGTCTGCACATTTTCTTGCCTGTGATTCACCCACTGTATTTCAACATGAATATAAATTGCTAATGAGTGCAATTTCATTAAATACAGTACAGTAATCGTCAAAACACCCGAAATTGTTTGATATGTGTCTTTTAGAATTCCCAAATGAGTTATTTAAGAGTTTTGTGGACCTTTTGGGTGCAAGCTCATCCATACATGCAGTCCTTGAGACATTCATATTATTAGTATTATTACTACTAGTAGTAGTATCAATAATAATCATCATCATCATCATCATCATCATCAAATGTCGAAAAACCAGAGCATTCCAAATATGTGGTATATGCTACATCTTAAACCTGTGCAAAATGGACAAACCTGTTCTGCTTGAAAAAATCCTTTTCCCATTAATAATGCTGATGACCCTGAGACCATCATGGATCAGTCAATCAAAAGCGCATTGGTGAGAATGTGATGGTAAGCAGATCTCAACAGAAAGGCAGACTTGCAGCCTTTAAATGCAAGAGAAACCTTGAAATTCCCACCTGGGGAGCTCTATTGTTCATACACCAAACTAGTTTACCCTAACGCTCTATTATTTGTGTCAAATATCATTACAGACTTTGACCACTATGTTCCCTCTCTGTTCCAAGCCATAATGTTCAGAAGTCAGTGCTATGAGCTGTGCTTTGAGAGGAATCGATGAATATTTCATTACTATGAGAGCTGAGACCTGCACTAAGTGTGAATGGCTGCTAGCCTCTGTGTGGTTATGACACTACTCTGCACTGACCAACTGGAATAACGTGGCCAAAATAGATTTGCGCAAAGTGCTCAAAGGCTCCTGAGGAAATTAAAGTAGTGTAATGAAATGGTATATGGACTGTATGGATTTGTTAGTGTCACATACTGAATATTTGCTTGTTTGTGAGTGAAATTGAGAAGGTTTTGTTTGTATGTCTGGTGTTACCTAAAATAATGCAAACAAATATACATGCAAATCATCCATTCTATTACATATTGGAAAACAAAGCTTGAGTATATTTAACATTCACAATTGGCAAACTGGTAATCATATATCTAAATTTGCCAATAAGCACTTGAGGATTGTGCTGAGGTGTGTAGGCTAGAGTATTGTTAGGCATATTTTTAATAATAATTGACATGACAAATAAAGCTTTTACAAGCACCTATGCCACAGCCCTTATGCTTTACTAATGAACTAGCATGGTATTAGGCTGTGAATGACAACAGGGCCTCTCTAGTGTGACAAATGAGCTCTGGCCCTGCCTGGGGCCTTCACAGCTTCAAAATGAAAGCAATGGTGAGGCTCAATGTAATACATCAAAACAGCTCAGAGAGATTCTGACACTGAAGGCCTATAGGGGGTCCACATATGCTAGGTTTTTGGAAGACTTTCAGAGGATGGATAGCTCTGTGATTTCTTCAGTAGTCTCAGAATGACGTCAGTCATACTTTGAAATAAACCATAGTTTTCTTTGTCATCTCTAGTTGAATGTGAGTGCACAAATCTTCCTATAACCAAATATACAAAAACAATAAGCACATATTAACAATATTACATTTCTAATTATGTTAGATATGCTGCTATAGTTATTATTATTTGGTTAGATCACTGGTTAAAAATTTACAATTTGTTAAAAACTCAACTTTTAAACATCATAATTCTACATTAAATGGAATACTTTTCTTTTTATCTCCACCGAAATTCGCTAGCAAAATGCTAACTTACTTGACAAAGCCTGGGGTTGGTAGGCCAAATTCTAATACGTTCTAGCTAATCTGCCAACAGAGCTAGCTTTCACACACCTATAAATATATAAACTAATTGTACAATCATTAGTATAGTTAGTAATTTTACAATCAATCATAATAGTTGTCTTTAACAGTACATGGCTAATTGTAGCTACTGATACACTGCAGAAGTTTAGCTTGCTCCTCTAGGTAAAGATTAAAATAGTTTTGCAAAACACTGTGACAGGGTTATCTTTTCAGAGTGGATTTCATACAGAATTCCTTCAGGAAGTTAATAAAGATTAAAAACCCTTATAGGAACTGCCCCCCCCCCCCCCCCTCGATAAATGTAGTACTTATCAGATACACTGATTCAGCGCCAGCTTCCTTTAATAAATCTATTCAAGGTTCCCTGTAAAAAATCCTAAAAGTAAACATCACTTTACATGATTAAGTTTTCCTAAAATTATACACTTTTCGCAAACTGATCAATATATACTTATTAATTTATAAGACCTGTATAATTGATTCCATGTAGAAGCTGTTTTAGAATGGGGGTGTGGGGGTGTGGGGGGGGGGGGGGGGGGGAATGCTAAATTGCTGCCCAGTGTAAGTATTTGATCTTAATGCTGAGTCAGCTGTCACTGAAGTATCTATTCAGAGGAGAGGCTCAGGTCTATGTGGCTGCCTCTGGCTCTGTAAACAGAAGAAATCTTGAAAACAATCATGAGAAGAAGGCTTGTCTGCTTGTCCTTCTTGCACTAGCATTAAGAGTGTGGCCTTATTTGAAAGAGTGTTGTATTTGGAGTTTCAAATCAGCTAGCTTCAGTTGACTGATGATAAGTATAACTATTAGTACTACTAACTTTTAACAATTAGCTATTAACTTGTTTGAACTTTAAGTCTCAGAACCGCTAGCTTCAGCTTATTTACACCACAATATCTGACTACCCTTTTGACTATGCACAGACAACTATATCTTTAGGTAACTATAAAAACACAGAATCTATTAATCATGACTAAACTCGCACCTTCCTTTCCAAGTTTTGCCTAACTGAAGAGGACTAAAATCCCAAACCTAGGACTGAGTCATTAAGCTTCATGAATCAAGTGCTTCGTGTAATATTAATGCCCATGCTTGAGTCTTACAACAATCACTTGGGTGTGGTACTGAAAGCTCTTAGTTACATAGAAGTGAGACAGATAATGAGAGTAAAAAGACACTGTGCTAGCAGTCACGCCCTTTGGGCTTTCGGACAAGGCAGAGAACAAAAGACAGGTAAGTGTAGTGAAACTACTTTCCCAGATATCTTTTCCTATTGCTGTGGTACATGATGCAAATGATTATCCTGGCAAAAGATCGAATAGGTTCTACATGGTAACAGGCATGGACACAATCAGCAGGCCTCTCAGAGGAGCTTGCAATCAGAATAATATCTATCCTCATCTCACAGGAGCCTCCTTAACACCCCTCCTCTCCTAACATCCTTTCCCTTTTATCACCACTTAGTGCTCCAAATATCGTCCCTGCCATCCTCCATCATTCTGCTGCTGTCACATTCTGATTGCCGTGATATTAGACAATCAATGCGGATACAGCTTTATGACTCTGAGTCAAATTGAGTCATGATTTGATTTCATCTTTTTATTTCCTGCTGTCGTCTTCAGAGTTGAATAGCAGCACATCCAGCTTACATAAAAAAAAAAGTGATGGTTAGAATCTTAATGGTTTGAGCATGTGGCTCCATGTTGTTGAAAATGAATGGAAATTGATCAAACCTTCAGTGGGAAATCGTTCTACACCAGAGTTATCTACTAGAGAAATCAATCACAATCTATCATTAATCTATCGCATTCATTGTTCTGTATTAAACAGATAAAATTCATATATTCATTCAAATAAACTGGAATGTTATACAATGTTGAAGAGGATTAACACTCTACATCACCCTCACCTCATGGAACTTGATAGGAATAAGAGGAAAAGATTCAGCAGGGGAGGATTCCCTACTTCAGCAAGGTTTCAAACGGCAATTTCAAGTAGTACCCCAGTTCAGAACTATGGATGAGTGATGTGTGCCAGCATGATGCTGCCTGTTCTGCCAACTGACACCCGCAATACTCAGCAGAAACCTCGTTACAGCATAATGTTATATCAGGCTGTATAATCAAGCATATTATAATTATGACCTGATAAATTATTTGTCTGATATTAATGAATTAAATGTCCAAAATGCCCTAAAATATTTGATCTCCTAAAGACATTTTGCTGGTCCTCATGAAATATAGTTTTTATTTGAAAAGCCAGTGTGTTTTGGTTACAATGATTAAAAGTAGAAATAGCATTATTATGCTACAGTACATAAATCAATATCATACAATCTATAACCCGATGAATAAAAGTATTCAACAAAAATAGCAATATGTGTATGTGTGTATGATCAATAATGTGTGTGTGTTTGTGTGAGAGGAAGAGAGAGACAGAGAGAGAGAGAGAGAGAGAGAGAGAGAGAGAGAGAGAAAGTGAATGAGTAAGCAGACCTGGATAAGCTCTGTTTCCAGGCAGGTTTTCAGCAGGCCAGACAACGCCCTGTGCTTCTTTCCCCCCCTCCTTTCCAGTGAAAGAACACACATTACGTAATACCAATCGACCATGCAGAAAGTGTTAGCTGACAGCCTGACTGATCTAGTTCACAAGCGAGAACAGGAGCAGACTGGGTGGGGGAGGTGAGAAATGGACACAGAATGCTAAAAACGACAATAGCAATCGTGCCACTAATGATGTCTTCTCACTCTTACTTGCGAGAACTTAGCTAGATGAGTAATAGATTTGACCCTTCAAGACTCCAGAATCCAATAAACTGGTGGTTCCCCTTCCCTATGTCTCCTTCTTAAACTAGTGATGAATTGGTTAGGGACTTAAAAGAAGTAGAAAATATTGTAATATCTTCTACTATCTCTGCAATGTATATTATTAACAATTTAATAATTTTTATATTAATTTTTTTAACAAAAAACAAAATGATTACAATGGCAATTCAAAGTCCATATCACAGCTGATGCAGCAGTGGAAAACACCAGATAAATCTATCCCTAGAGCATTAAGCTCCTTGCGGACGTGAACACATCCACCATACCTCCAGTTCAAGCTTTATAGATAATGAAGTGGCTGAGGCCAAGTAGATGGGACAATTTCCGGAGTGGCAGCTTGAGTGTCTTACTGCTCTTCACTGCCACTTTAGCCAACATCCTGGTAAAGATAAAGCATGATGTAAGATGTAAAATGCATCATTGATGGAATGCATTCTTGGGATCTACATGGTATTTATCAACAAAAAGAACTGTTGAATCTTCTAGCATTACCCCTTATAATAGTAGTGGGTTATAGCACAAGGAAACATTCCAAAGCTTGTAACAGATCTAGACTTCTCTTCATACAGAGCATATCAGATGAACCTTTGTCCTTAAACAAAATGGACACCAGCTGAGATCTGCAGTGAGAGTGTGCCATTTACTGTCAAGGCACCATAGTAGAGCCTGAGTTAAACCTGTCAAGAGTATGAAACTTGTGATTTTTACATGTTGTTGCACCACTGAAGTATACTTGTTTGATAGAGCAGGATTTACCCGTTATGGACACGGAGTCCTGTCAGTAGTAAGAGTAGTCCTGTAACAGTAATTAAGGTATGCCTACTTCCCTAACATCATTCATTTACCACACTCACGAAAGGAAAAAAAATGTAAAAACAAACAAAAATAGATCTTTAGGTTAAAATTGTGTATTTATTACAGCCTACATACAACAGAAGGGGAAAAAAAACATATATGTAATAGGCAAACAGATTACGTCAGTAACACCATCAGTGTTAGAAAGTACCCGGGAAATGGAAAATGGGCACTGAATGGATGCATCAAATCCAATCAATACCCCTATCTCCTTACTGCTTTCTGCTTAGATAAGCATTTTCAATGCCCAGTGCATTTGCAATGCTTCAATTTCCCTTTTACATTTAGCTCGATCTTTTTTCATTTACAATATTTCATTACAAATGCATTTGCTGGCTAATTATTCATTATAGAAAGTAGAGGGCAAGTCACTGGCTTTGGAATGACCTATTTAAAAATTATAAATCATTATACAGGGTATAAAATAAATGAAGCTTCTCTTAATGATAATGATTTGAATCAAGCAACCTCTCAAAATGTAATTAACAGATGTCAATACAGTGATTCCATCATAAACTGGAAGCTCATTTGTATATAGAACATACGGGCTGAATCGAGAAGGCATGGTGGAGTAATGGTTAGCGCTATGGCCTAACATTTACAAGGTTGAGTCCTGCCTTTCATGTGTATGGAGTTTACATGTTCTTCTGGTGCTAGGTGGGTTTCCTCCAAGTACTCCAGTTTCCCCAAATGCATTGCAGATTAGGTTAATTAGCTTTTCCAAATTGCCCACAGTGTGTGAGTGAGTGTGTATGCTTGTGCCCTTTGTTGGATTGGCACTATTCTGGGTATATCCCCACCTAGTACTCCAAGTCCCCTTGAGATAGACTCCATGCCTCGACCCTGTATAGGAAACGTGGTATAGAGGAAATGAGTGAGTGAGAGTGGCTGAATCAACTAATTTGGCAGTTGGTGCTGGATCCAAACCATAAAGCAAAATTGCAATTCATTTGCGAATACATTGTAAGGTCCAGATAAACCTATTTAAATCAAATGCATTATGTGGCACAGAGGTTTTTAATCACCACCAAATCATTGTCCACCTTTAATGCAAAAGCCAAACTAGCTGCCAGGAATTTTGGCTAGCACCAGCAATCACTTTTTGATCTGGCATTCATGATTTACTGCTACATATGTAGTAATCTATCCCAAAGCTAAGAAACATTCACTAAACCTTATCAGGAATTCTGTTTGTTTGGTGGCCAAGCAGTATTGGCACAGTAGGCATCATCATCATCATCATCATCATCATCAACTTTTATGTCATAATGTGAGCGTGTCACAGGTGTTGCTTACAGACTGTAACAATAGGCCACTTCGTAAATGGAGAAAATAGGGTACGTCAGGCCTAGCTCATAACTATTGAAACCACGGATTAGACTGTGGATCATCTACAGCACATGCGACAGCCAGAATAAGGGCTGCAGAAATATTGGAGCAGCGTGAGGAGCGGCAGTGAGTTGACTGCACACTCCATTCGCAGGTAATGGTAGCACACAGGGGGTTAGTATCTTAACCTCTTGTTAACACTCACAGAAGGCAATTTTTTAATTTTCAAAAGATTTTTTGTGGAATTTGGGCTTTCATTGATTTTAGATTCAGTTATAATCATTATCACAGTTTTTAAATCCATATATTCTTCAGTAACATACTGTATAGGAAACTGTAGCTGCTATATACCAAGCAGTGCTTTCTTACACCACATAGAATTGTGTCAATTTTATTACCATGAGGTGATATTCAAAGATATGCAGGAGACCACAAAACCACTACAACCCATTATAGAACCATCAGGAACTAACAGAAACCTCTAATGATTATTATGAATCTATATTTACTGAATTATTCATCTGCCCTATTATTTGTCAGTTATTTAAAAAGCTTATTCATAATAGAAAAATAAAGATTCTTTTGTAAAACTAATACAGTTACAAGCATTAACGGACGATTCACATGCATGAAAACGACATTAGTCATTTTCTGGGTTACACCACCATCTCTGGAGTCGGGCCACGCCCGCTGAGTGTACAATATGGAGGAGGACCCTGTATCCATGGCGATGGTGACGTATTTTCCCTTGAACTTATTGGTATAAAGTCCGTGGCCTCAGTCAAAGCCCGCCTTTATTCTGCATCCTAAGCCTGGATTGGTCCATTTTACTGCTTTCGAGACGAAAAAATGCAATCTCATTGGATTTCCGAGGAGGTGGCCACGCCTTATTTTTCACGTTAGGTTGACGTTAGACGGAATCTGTTCTCCCTTCAAACCGAACGAAAGAGGGTCTCGTGCTGCTGGCTTTGCGGAGTGGTGGATTCTGAGCCGTGTAAAGGTGGGCATTTCCCCCCTCCTCTCGTTCGTCGTTGTCCCGACGGTTGTTTGGAGAAAAACCGCTGTTCAATTATATTATTCTATAAAAATCACCGCGAAAAAAGAAGGTGACCTGTTATAAATAGATTCACGAATGTTAGCCCGATAGCTAACGTAGGTTAGTCTGAGAAAATCAGCAGTCGTTCCGCTCGAGCTCGTATTGTGACCGTTAAAACAAAATCCAAATATAGGACGAACCGTTTACATTATACGTAAATTATAAGATCATCAACATAAGCATAATTTGTGTTAACATTAATATATTGCATTTTCTTGTGGTCTATTGTGTTTTGGTGACTATCTTGGTTGAAGTAATGCTTGTCGTGTTAAGGTGCGTGTAAATAGCTAGCATGCAGTAGCTTAGAAATACTGTAATAGTATAGCTAGCGAATGTTAGCAAGTACCAGCCTAGATGCTCTGTTTAATGACTTGTAGTTAACGTTATTGGTGGAAATGGCATTAAACAACTTGTAAAACCAGTAATCTAACTGGCTCGAGGCGACGAATATAGCTAGATAGACTTGCACGCGCGAGCACGCACACACACACACACACACACACACAGGTGCCTCCCGCTTCACATTTCACACACACACTATTCTATGTTAGACCTGAGAGATCGGTCATACAAAAACCGATTTGAATTGTAGCTCATTTTGAGTCTTATGCAGCACATGTAACCCAGCTATGAGATTATTGACCATTTTGCACCTTTTACGTTTTTGATGTTGTATTAGCTTGTTCCGGTAACGTTGGCGTTTAACGTCCACGCCTTCTGATTTGCTCTTGCAGGTTCGCCTGGGATAACCACATCGGCAGCTCGCTTTACACTCCCCCGATCCGACCTTTCGACCGTTTCTTCGCTCGTTTTCAATCCCATTTTATTGGACTGCCGTAGACTTCACACATCGCAGACATAACATGGATAAAACAGAGATGATCCAGAAGGCTAAGCTGGCGGAGCAGGCCGAGCGCTACGACGACATGGCGTCGTCCATGAAGGCAGTGACTGAGCAAGGAGCCGAGCTCACCAACGAGGAGAGGAACCTGCTCTCTGTCGCCTACAAAAACGTGGTGGGGGCCCGGAGATCAGCATGGCGAGTCATTTCAAGCATCGAGCAGAAGACGGACGGCGGCGACAAGAAGATTCAGATGGTGAAGGAGTACAGAGAGAAAGTGGAGGCCGAGCTGCGTGAGATCTGTCACGACGTGCTGGTAAGGAAGGGCAATGCCCTTGTTAAAACGACTTAGCTATATCGTTTTCTATATGATGAAGTGCCAGCAAGAAAATAGGTGTGAGATGCTTTAATATTAAGATCAATGAAAGACAGGACTGCGTTAAAGCGTACATTTAATGCACATGTGCATAAAACGGTTGACTACTGAAGCATTCATTGCACAATCTGGATCAATTCATAATCTGATAAAAGGATATCTTTTCAGTAAACCCCAGACAGTTGTACAGCCACTAAGGTATTTTCATATGGAGCAGGTTTTCCAAGAGAATAGTGTTTAACTTGGAATTAAGAATATGGCACAAGCTGTCCACTGTGTGTAGATGCTGCCAAGAGAAAGCTTTGCTGTGCTAACATCTGAAGCTTCTCCAGAGGAGTGCGAAGATTGATTCCTGTAACACTGGTGCAGAGGCAAATGACCTAGCTGCTCACAATCAATATTTGCTGCAGGCAGGAATTCTGCGTCCCTCCCCTCCCATATCCAGTCAGAGGTGCATCATTGGAGGTGCTAGAGAGACACGGTTGTTCTTGCGCCTAGGTTTTGTCTTGGAACGGTTACTTCAAAGCACCAAGAATGATTTTTGCTTTTAACCAAAAATCCTGATGTTCTAGGTGTGTCACAACCTGGAATCTGGTGGACAACCACCATCTATTCTAGATTTAACTCAACTAGTATGACTCAGACAGGCTAAAATTAGTTTTACATCATAGGCTAGCCAAACCATTCCTGAAAGGAACGGATATTAGATTTACACTGGCTAGGGCATCTTCCGAGACCTGCATAGCTTTTTGCAGCAGAGTACTTCCTCCAGCATCTACTAGAGCAAAAAAAAAAAAAAAAGTGTGTGGACGCAGCAGTAGCTTCCTCTCAGATTACATGCTTCAGCCCCCTAGTGTTGGTTCATGGCTTGCCACAAGTGCAAACTTTATACATGCATTCAGTAATCAGGGACAAATAAATCCTGTGTCTTCCTCCATATCTGGCTGACTTGACATCTCTGACTTGCTATTATTATGCTAGAAATCTTTAGTGTTCTCATTTTTCTAATCTGAACAAATTTGTTGAGATTGTGAGAGATGTGATGTCTGTACAGAAGGATGGGGACCTACACAAAAAACATGGTGAATGAAACACTAGTACTAAAGTACTCCTAGACTACTCTGAGTAATAATGGACTCAGCTGGTGTTGCAAAAACAATGACAATGCCTGTATTATCATAGATGTTTGTACCGTGATTGAATATAGCACTGTCTTGGTGTAATATCACTCACCCAGCCATGATCATAGGTGGTGGTTATCTCTTGTCTTGCTGACTAAAGCTGACACGAGTGTACAATTAAACCACCCCCCCCCCCCCCTTTTAATAAACAGTCTATTAAAAGAACTGTCCATTATTATTGGGTCAAGTGCATTGTGTGTAGAGGTTATTTACATTTTGGTAAAACTGACATGCAGTAAATTTGGACCATAGAGTTTTGACTTAATTTCATGATTATTTATTACTACTGTATTAGTAGTAGTGGTGGTGGTTGATGCTGTCTCTAGATCATCCAGATTATCCAGGTTTCTTTGGGAAGATACATATGGTTTTCCTTGGTTAGTCCTTACTCACTACTTGTGGTTTCTTCCTATTTTGCTTGCATAACTCCAGCTTTTTGTTAAAATGGCCTCTCTTAACAAATTATGACAGTGACCGAGTCTGGAGAGCTTACTTAATATATTAGTACGGTGAATGAGTTTTAAATGTGCTTGATTGGTAGTAAAAGGAAATGTGTGAATATGATGATGGAGCAGGTGCTGGCTTTATACTTATTGCACTATTATTTAATTCCATAAAAATGGATCTGGCAATTATTTAGGCTTATATTTAAAAGGCTGCAATTTATTACAGCTACAGTATATAATACAGTTTTGCAAATTTGGAATTCGGAATTTAGTTATTTGAGTTACCAAATAAATATTGGCAACATGGTCTTAATGAGATCATTTGCCAAATTATTTGCTAGCCTAGATAAATGTTTGAATACAAAATGGTCCATGTAATGGTTAAACATTTGTAGTTTAAATCCCAGTTGCTCATGTTCAAGCAGCCTTACTTTATACCTGCTGCACATTTTTTCACTTTTATAAGTGACAGTGTAATTGTGTTGGCTCAACAGCATCCTGGGTGAAGGAGTATTTTTGGGCTGTCATCACTGACCTCAGAAGCTAAAGGAAAAGGCTTGGTTCACACAGGATGTCTGCAGGCTGCACACAAATACACTTACACATTTGTGCTTCCCGTATGTGTAAGATCACGTGTGTTGTTTCTAACCAATGTGGTGGTGTTGCACAGTTGCTCCCAGAACAAGATGTATGGTCAGGTTTGCACTTGGTTTTTCTTTCACATGAAATGGACGTAGAGTTCTTGCACCATAGATACTACGTCTTATTAGTTGTTATATAATAGAGGTATCGAATGCTCATCTACAGTAAGAGTGGCAGCCCACTGGCATTAAACCTTCTCTGTGGTTAAATTAAAACAAGTTTATGGTAAAAATAAAAAAAAATATATATATTTATGAATATTGAAAGTATTCATATTTTATGTTGCTTTCTCTTTAGGGGCTCCTGAGCAAGTATTTGATTGATAATTCATCTAATGCTGAGAGCAAAGTCTTCTATTTAAAGATGAAGGGTGACTACTATAGATATCTTGCTGAGGTTGCCTCCGGGGAAGATAAGAAGGGTAAGTGTGTTTGGCCTTTCTTTGATACTTTTTCGTAAGTAAGAATCACTCTTCAATCAAGAATATCTGCAAAAAATAGTTTTTAAGTTCTTCTAAATAAATAAATAAATAAAGACCGATTGGAAGTATAGATAAATTAATTTATAATCAAATATAAAAGGATTGGCTTACACTCACCAACCACATTTAATAGGAACACATTCCCCAGCATATTCATACAATTATCCAGTAAGAAAATTAGATGGCAGCACTATGCATGAAATTCCCATTTGCTGGGATTTTTTTGCACACAGCAGTCACTTCAGGTTACACTGAGTGGTATAAAGAACAAGTAAAACATCCAGTGAGTGGCAGACCTGAGGGTAAAAAATGCCTTGATATGAGGGATCAAAGGAGAATGGCTGCTGAGGGAAGGGCTACAGTAGTTCTAAAAATCAGTCTCTATACTGTCTGTGTTGAGCAGAAAAGCACATAAAAAAATACATGGCAATCCCTGAGGCAGATGAGATACAACAGCAGAAGACCACATTGGAGTCTACTTTTTTCTGTCATCCACAAACAGAAAACTATGGCTACATTGAGCAGAGGCTCACAAAAACTGGATAGCTGAGGATTATTATTATTATTATTATCCAATGTTTTGGTGTAATTAAACCATTTGGATATTTTTTTTCCCCCGGACCCCTCTGTTCAACAAAATGTTTGTGCTCACTACACTGTTGCTCACAGGATTTTTTTAAACACCATTCTTTGTAAAAACTGTTCAACAGATCGTCAGTTTCTGAATTTGTCTGGCAACAGCAACCATAATTGCACCTCTCTCCACAAGGTCTATCAGCTGCAGCTGTTAGCTACAATACTGTGTTCTTTCTACCCTGACCTAGAGTAAGGTGTTAGTTGAGCACAAGTTAATAATTACAATTTAAAAAAATTGTAACTTAAGTGCACATTGCACTATTTTTTTTAATTAGTAAAATCTAGTAACATTTTCACTGTAAGGCTGTTTTTAATCCTTTAAATAAAATGACAGAAAATGTAATTTTGTTTTTAAAATTAGCAGAGACTTCCTTTTTCCTTAGTAATGCACATTAGATATGATTACTCATCATTTTTTGAAGTTGCAAACTAGTATCTTCAAGACCCAACCCTCTTTATTATTAAATCATGCATGATATCTTTTTCTATCCTCTTAGAAACAATAAGCAACTCGCAGAGTGCCTATCAGGATGCATTTGACATAAGTAAGAAGGAGATGCAGCCCACACACCCTATCCGCCTGGGCTTGGCCCTCAACTTCTCTGTCTTCTTTTATGAGATCCTCAACTCTCCTGAGCAGGCTTGTACCCTGGCCAAGCAGGTGGGTGATGGCCTATTACACAGGAACACATGTGCAGACATCCTGTTTTGTGACGTAGACACTTTAACTGAAGTTACTTGACTTTTAACTCTGTTTATAGGCCTTTGATGAAGCTATTGCCGAGCTTGACACACTTAATGAAGACTCCTACAAAGACAGCACACTCATCATGCAGCTACTTAGAGACAACCTCACAGTAAGTTATACACACAGCTGATGGAACCAATGTGATCCAAGGAAGAAAAAAAAAAATAATTGAGGGTTACACACAGCCTTATTCATTTATTTAATTCTGAGTGGTCATATTAGTGTGGTAACTTTGACAGGGCTTTGTATGTCATTTATTCAGTCACTGCGGAAATGTCAGTATTTTAGGTGTTTCTTTAACAGGAACTAAATTTGTTAAACCTTCCACAAGATTGGATACAACTGTATACAGATACAGGAAGATGTTTTGTAATAAATCATATCATTGTAGTAATTAGCCAGTTGCTGAGATGTAAGGGGAATAAAATCAATTGGTGAGCTTTTATTGGAAAATAATTTTAAAAAATGGCTGCATCTGAATACATTGTTTCTGAAAATGTGCCTATAATCGCAATGTTTTCTCTATCATTTATGTATAGATAGTTTGCAATAATGAGCAACAGGGGTACATGAGAGTAATGTTAGTAATTTGCAAATCTCTGTCTTTCAGTTATGGACCTCTGATAGCGCATCAGACGAGATCGGCGGAGATGGAGACAACAACTAAGACTCCAGCGTGTTGTCTCCACAGATAAAAATTTAAAAAGGGGAAAAAAAGAAAAAATAATAATAAAAAAAAAACTTTTTACACATCTTCATTCCTTATTGTTTCACTTACAATTATTAGTCATGTAAACCCATGATCATTTCCAATGAGCCGTGTTTATGAAAATTCCAATTGTCCTGTTATTTTAATCACCTGGCTTGAGGTTATGATGATAAGTTAAAATAACTCCTCCATTCCTTGGTTTTGTAGTTTTGTCCATTTTGCCTTTATGTGCAGTGTCTGCTGTAGAAAAGTATTAGCCTCACATGATGTCAGCGGTCCATTAATTATCAGACAACTTGGTGTGTGCTCTCTGCAGATTGGCTGATGTAGACATGTCTAACAAGCGCTGACAGCCTTGGGTAAGGCACACAGGCTTTCTTCAATAGAAAACTGTATTTTTCAGCCACTTATGCAATACATATTTGCTGAAAATTAAAACTTGTGAAGAATGTTGGTGATGGCTTGAACACTCCTTCAATTTAGTATGGTCAAGATGGAACAGCTGCTCTTAAGTAGCTAATTAGCTATCACTACTCAGCCTGGCAGTTCTGCTCACTGGCTCTTTAAACCAACTGGTCTCTTAAGAATCATGACAAAACACTCCTTTCTAGTCAAGACCTTTGCTTTGTGTTATTTTAAAGCATGCCTAAGTCAATAAGGTGCCACTTAATAATAGTAATAAAAAAGATTAAAATAAGAATGAGTAAGGATTAGGTCATGCATGCCCATTTTTCAGTGTTTACTGGTATGGGAAATAATATCAAGACTGCATACCCATTGCTCTTGGGTTTGGTTAAATACTTTCATTGCAGGGTTGTGCACATATTGAGGATCTTTTGGTTTGTCCAGTGATGTCGATAGATATACATACCACTATTGTGTTTTTGCTAAGCGTTGATTGTAGTCTGCCAAGAGCCTTGTGAAAATGTTCAGATGCCCAATGTAACAGCTATGTAACCTGAATTAAAAGTGACCGTTTTATAAACCATATGCATCATCTCTGTGTGCATGTGTGTGTTTCTGGGCTTCAATACAAGTCATGATTTAATTCATGTACTTTATTATGATTATTTTTAAGTTAAAATTTTCAACTATTTATTTAAGTAGTTTCTTGGCTTTTATCAACACTGGTGTCTTGTTTAATTTGCTGAAGAGATGTTAATTTTTAGGCATGTCCAATAATTTAACATTCACAGTAATATGTTGTATAAAAACACACCAACTAATGGACATGAGATGTGATGTACAGTGGTGTATTTTTAAATAGTATTTGCTGCCCTAACTGTTAACATGGGTATTCACTATATTTATCGTATAATATAAATCGATTTATGCTGTTATATCGATATAAAAATAAGATCCAAAAATAAAAAAGATCCTAAGAAAAAAGAAACTTGGTTCCTATGTCCTGCCATCACTCGGTGTGCTCTTGCTCTGACTTTCCCCAAAGTTAAAACTTAATCCTCGGTAGAGATATGAGCTAAAAATAGTCCTTGACCCGGATTTATCCTCTTGGAACCTACAGAGTTCATCTTTATAGCGAGAACGATATGTATCATGGATGGCTATATTCCCTGCTAACTCAATTAAACCACATATTTGTGAGGGAAATTAAAGACCAAGAAGAAAGAAGCAAGTCTGTACTTTATACAGTAGGTATTGCACATGGAGCTGATCTGCTCTCTCGCGCTCACTCAAGCAAGTACTTCCGGGTGTCTGCTCTGTGTTTGGTGACTTTTCGCAGTTGACTTTTTGGCGTCTTAACATACTTTAAGACTGGTTTGATAGAAAGACGAACTTGTTTTCAACTTCTGTGTGTATGTAAGCGGGCCACGCCGAGGGCCGACTCTGTTCCGTGTCCAGCCAGATGTTAATCCAGGAGCACATCAGTAATCCGTCGGATAAATCATGCTGCTTGTTGCCTAAAGGAGTTGTGTTTGCTCTCAGTGCGCCATGAAACACATCGCTTTCCTTCTGACATCTTTACTTTTGACAGAGTGTTCAGAAAAGCCTGGCACACACGGCGAATATGGTGAGTTTTGGGAAACTTTTGTAGGAAACAAACTTTTTCATGTTGGTGGATTTCTAATCATTCATTCCGTACGACTTTCTGTTGGCTTTGCCGGTTGTTTCGTTTAAAAAACCGACAAAAAAAAAAAAAAAAAAAAACCGTAGGCCATATATCTTGGTTACATAATTGTATCTATTTCTATAATTGACTTTTTTTTTTTTTTTTTTTACATTTTAATTCCTATTCAAGTTTCAGTCGAATTACAAGGTCTCCAGTAAAGCTACTAAATAAGTAATGAATCTGTGTCATCAGATCATAAGTACATTTCTAACTGTACTGTACATTAAAGAAACAATTTACCTGAAATGAATGAATGAATGAATCCATTCATTAATGAATAGTATCCTGTTAACAAGTCTGTTTTTATTTTTGGAACCAGTAAAAGCTAACGAGTAATAACCATTAGTTACGCCGCTTGTTTCACATTCCATAGACAAAAATGTTTGTCCAAACCTGCAGTGATTATTGTATCCAAATACATTTTCTTCATTATGGAAGTTGACTTATGGCCCCCATTTTACAGCTATAACTTTGGGATGTGGATACACAAGGCTGTCCACATCAGTGTTTCTGTCGGAATCCGTGCCCATTCATTCTGTAGAGCGTTTATTTATGAGATCAGACACTGATGTTGGACGAGAAGGCCTGGCTCGCAGTCTCCGTTCGAGTTCATCCCAAAGGTGCTCAATGGGGTTGAGGTCAGGGCTCTGTGTTAGGGCCAGTCATCAAACCATGTCTTTATAGTACTTGCTTTATAAGCCGGGGCGCAGTCATGCTGGAATACAGAAGAGCCTTTCCCAAACTAGGCAGAAAAATTGAAAGAGTAGTAATATCCGAGATGTCTTGGTATGCTGAAGCGTTAACATTGTCCTTCACTGGGGATTGATTGAAACACTTGAATTCAATAATTACCAGATTTGGCCAAATACTTTTGCTTATATACTTGTGTACTTGTCTAGACTAATGCTCTCATTTCATTACACTCAAAAGTTTGATTTGCACAAACACTTTACAATCTGACAACGGATATTTCAGTTTGTGTTTTATATTTCTACCGCAGATCACTTGAAATCCTTACTGTCAGATTTTGATGTTCTGAACGTGTCCGGTTTGCAGCAGCACTCGGTGCGTAAGCGAGATGTCCAGAGCCACACACATGCCGAGAGACTGCTCACTTTCACAGCCTTACACAGGTCAGCCTTGAACTTATCTTGGGTGTGTATGGTCGATTGTAGATTGGTGCTGATGATGTTAAAATTCCTTCATGATTATTCCTGAGACCCGCCCAACTGAGTCCGGTTTCCTCCCACACTCCAAAGACATGCAGATTAAGCTAATTGGTGTTCCCAAATTGCCCAGTGGGTGTGTGTGTTCTGTGATTGATTGGCACCCTGTCTAGGGTGTACCTTGCCAGTCTCCTGGGATTGGCTCAAGGCCCCTGCAACCTCTACACAGTATAAGCAGTATAGAAGATGAATAAATGAATTCATTCTTTAATTATTCCCGGGGTGGCTTTGGCGGCTCAGTGGGTTTAATTCTGATCTTGAGTTACTGGCAGGACTGTCAGCATTACTCCCGGTGTCCTTTCCACTAGGTTCTTCTGGTCGGCCCTTGTGCTGAGTGAACAGTTTTTGTTTTCATTATGCACCCTATGCTGGTTGTTCTGGAAAGTGGTGGTGTAAATGCTATGTTCTGCTTGAGTGACCTCAGATTCTATCTGTTTTTATGCTCATTCTCATTTCCTAGGTGTGCAACCTAGTGACATTTTTCAGTAAGAAGCCTCTATTAGTGGAAGGAACAGTTTTTTGGGCTTTTTTTTTAAAACAATAATAATGGTATCAGTGTGGTGTAACTTAATAAGTAATGACACCATGCTTCCTGAGTACATGTGCAGAGCGATATGGCCTGAATTGTTCAGTCTGTACCCTGGATTTAGGCTTGTGATGAGGAGAGCAATGCTGAATTTTATGTTCAGTGTATACCATGTATTTTTTTTCTTGCTACTCTTGCTACTCTCTGTGCTTGTTTTTTCAGGCATTTCAGGCTTTACTTGACATCCAACATTGACCTGTTCACTGAAGACTTCAGTGCGGTGGTTTTGGAGAAAGATGGCACACAGAGGAACTATGATATTCACAGAGAGAACTTCTTTACAGGCCATGTCATAGGTCAGTCATGAAGCATAAATAAAAAGTTATTCTCTGCCGTTCATACATGCCAGCGTGATGTGCTTGTATAGTGTTCACTCTAACATGATTAAAGGACAAACCTTTTCATTTGTATCAAAGAGAGATGTCTTATTTTTTAGCCATTTTAAGCTTTTGAATCTTTTAGACTCAGGTTCCGAACTTTATTGTTCTAATAGAATTTGTATAATTTTTTCAACCTAAATGAATGTTACATACGAATGCAGTAAATGCTGTAAAATATGTACCTTTTCTTATAGTAGCTACTAAATAGTTCATAGTTCTAACATAGCAGAGGAGGCTGGCTATTTAAAGTGTCTAGGTGTATGTTGCGGGTAGTGGGTTTGTTGCATCAGACCTTCTAGGTTCCAGTGTTAATTTTACAGCCTCTGCTTGCAGGGGAGGAGAACTCGCGCGTACAGGCACATGTCGATGACAACGACTTCACAGCTCACATTCTGACCGATGAGGCCGAGTACAACATAGAGGTTAGTTTCACATGTCACCTACTCTTCCTGCCGTTGCTTTTTTCACATCTGTTTTATGCACAGCCCCAAAGTACATTGTGCTTTATTCAAATATCAAAATGATTATAACCGAGTGTGGAATCACCCTGTTGATGCAGGTGCTGATGTCCATTATGCCGTATAACGAGTGATTCTCTTATGTATGTTTTGCCTGCTATGTGTAGCCTCTGTGGAGGCTCACTCAAGGCCAGCCGGATGGCCGCTTGTTGGTGTATCGATCGGAAGACATCCGGAACGTGAGCCGTCTCGCCGCTCCTAAAGTGTGTGGCTACGTCACGGCTGAGGCCAGTCAGCTCCTGCCTGAGAATCTGCACACAGCAGAGGAAATAGGAGAAGGGGAAGGTTAGCGAGTTAACAGTTCAAGTGGGGATTTGGTGCTTTTAAATTCCTCATTAACTGCATTCAATTAATTATTTATTTTTTTCTTGAAATGCATTTAAATATCAAATATGCCACAAACAAATCAGGGAATCACAGAATGTCAAAAATATCATAGACACAAAAAAAAACATAAGGAAATTTCTTAAAAGTCACTCCTGGGCTTTGTAGAGTTCTATGTAGATAAACAATTTTTAAGTATTAAAGAAATCTGCTAATTTCTTAATCATAGTTGCATTTGTTTGGCCTGCATGATTTCTTAAATTTGGACAATCTCTTAAAGCTAACACATTCTACTACTTTTTAAACTTTTTAACAACACATAACACATTAGTCTTAGAGATCTCCAAAATGTGTGTTAATTGTACAGATGAAATACAACCTGAATTTCCCTCTTTTTCAGTAATCCCTCAAACACGCCGTTTCAGTGTCCGTGGCTTTAAATGAATTGCTTCTGATAACCCCTTGGTGAAAGTGCATTTTCCTGACCAATCGGAATGCAGGGACCAGAAACAGCTGGGAAAAAATAACCTTTTTTTCAACCCACTTACGTTGAACCATTAAAAGGGATTTTCTACCCATTTGAAGCTTGTCCAACCCACATTTGTGAAACACAAAACAAGTGGATTAGTGTATATACTTTACTAAACACAAAACAAGTGTATATTTAATTATTTTTTTCTGGCATGAAAGAAGCTTGAGGATATAATTGTGAAATAACACACTTAGATCCACACACAGTGTGGTTAATACCAGTTCTCCAGTACAACTTCTCAGGATTACTAGTATGAAGATTTCTCTTGCTTCAGCATCCGACACAAACTATCATTAGCCCAACAGTGTGCATAAATTCAACGGATGAGCTTAAAAAGCAATAAATTTACAATACTAACATTTACAGGAACACAATTGTGCTTTAGTATTTTCAAAATCAGTTAGGAAATGTCCCTTGTTGAGATGGCAGTTTGACGTGAAATGTTTTACACATATTGCTAAAGGGTCTTGCCAGATATATGCAATTTATCAATTATGCATAGTTAAAGAAGGATGTGATGTGCTTGTCTTATGTCTTTGCGTGTATAAATTTGCAAGAGGCCCATGAGAATGTAAAAAAAATATATTAAAATGGGAATTTTCTTTAGCTTTATTTCTGTGTAATATCATATTCCTGCTATAGTATGCAGCCCATGAGCTACTGTATATTATAGCCTGGAGCTGTCGTGTATCAGCACATACTCCATTCTCAATTACAATCCAAACCGAATTGTTTCTCCTTATTATTATTTCTAAACCAGTGCAAGGAAAGAGAAAGAAATGCTCGACACCCACTTGTGTTTTTAGTTCACTGTGAGAACTCATCATGTGACTCAGCATGTGACTGTACTGTATATGTAGGCGTTTTTACTGAATCCTTACAATATCTGCTTTTATGTGTCATATATAAAGATTTATGTCCTGAAATAACATCCTGGTCTGGATCATGGTTTAGACCTCACATGGAGTATTCAGCTCCGGGGTCTGCGTATGTAAATTCTCCGCAGGAAACTCTCCTCATGGTGATGCTTCATTATTAATGAAGGCTTAATTAGAGCTTCTAGTAACAGCACAGGGAACTAATGATCCGTGCGTGGGGTTGGGGAATGGCTGCACAGAGGGAGTGTGGATTTAGAAGAGGAACAGGGTTTACTGTTCTTCAATGTGGATAAGCTTTTTTTTTATGGCTGATTGGAACTAGTGGGAGCTGGAGTCCTGCAGATTGCTATCAGGGCATTTAATTACCTGTGACTTGATTCTCATTTTTTTTAGTTATTCAAATAGCTAACCATTACTTCAAAATAGCAATGTCGTCTTTCAATCAGTAGTACATCGCTGACTGAAAGTTTTCAGACCCCTTCAAGTTGTCTACATTTTAGGTTTCACACTCATTCATCTAAGATGGATTCAAATTCATCCTTCTACACAAAATATTTCACAATAACAAAGTAAAAACAGCTGGTTGGAGCATGTCGATAATTAATATATAAAGTATGTCACAAAAGTGAGTACACCCCTCACATCTCTGCAAATATTTAGTTATACCTTTTCATAGAACAACACTGCATAAATGACTCTTTGACACAATGAAAAGTAGTCAGTGTAAAGCTTGTATAGCAGTGTAAATGTATTGTCCCCTCAAAATAACTAAAAATACAGCCAATAATAGCTGAACTCCTGGCAACTAAAGTGAGTACACCCCTAGGTGAAAATGTACAAACTGAGCACAATTAGTCATTTTCCTTCCCCTTTGTCATGTTACTCATTAGTCTTACACTGTCTCAGGTGTCACCAGATAGCAGGTGAGTTAAATTTGGAATAAAAGCTCTTCCACTCTCAAAACCTGGCCCCTGAAAGTTCAACATGGCACCTCATGGCAAACATACTAGTCAGTATAGAGCAAAAACAGATACAGAAAGAGCTTCCACGATGGAAACCTTCTCCAGATTTATTAGGTTGGGGTGATGATTTACAGTTCAACAAGAGAATGACCCAAAGCAAAACAGCTTCAGAACCATTCTGTGAACATTGTGGTTCTTTTTGAAACGATATTTTGATAACCTGCTAACATTAGGACTGTCAGTGTTTTTGGGAATAAAAAGAATTAACTGAAATAAAAAAGAATTTTGTAATTATTTTGTTGTGTAGAAGCGTTATCTTCTGTTAAATGTATAAGAATAGCTAAAAGGAAGCACTTTCAAGACACATTTTCAAATAATGCAAATAATGTTTAATTCAAATGTAGTGCTATGTGAATTTCAATAATTTTGGTGGTATTATGAATAAAACATAATGGCGCATAAATAATGGCAAATGCTGTAAAAAAATTTACGTGTGTATGTGTGTGTGTATGTGTGTGTGTATGTGTGTGTGTGTGTGTGTGTGTGTGTGTGTGTGGAGGGACGTAGAGCAGAACTACTGTTGATTATTTTCCTATAACAGTATATCTCCGGGTATTTTCCTCTTTTACCAAAGTATGCCAAAGGCAACAATTGTACACTTGAAAAAGTGCACATTATACGTTCTATCCATATAGCTGCATTTATCTTGTGGTACACCCACAAAACAAAACTAATGTGAGAGGAGCCGTGAACTGTCTCTTCTGTTATTTGTTCTGTTAACGTTTTTAAACTAGTAAATTTTGCCAGATAAATTGTTAATAAGACCAGAAATTAGACATGCTTATCAAATTCATGTTGAAAAGTCCTTCATCCTAAAGACACTAACAGTTTAAATATCATGTTTAAAGTTACAGGTTATAATTGTTATAAAGGTTATATGTTTATTTGTTATTTTATATATATGTTAACTATAAAAATATATGAGAGAGATTTTAGCATCATGTATGTAACATCTAGTTACATGTTCAATATTTACATTTAAAAAAGAAATGTATAATCAATAAAATAAAATAAAATACAATTGAAAATAGATTCTTTTTTTTGTGGTTAATAAATAAGTTAATGTGGCTTTGTGAATAGAGAAACTACAAAATGTTCCCCAATAAGAATGACCCCTGCTGAATTCCCTCTTTCTTACACACCTTTGCTAGAGCACCTGAGAGTCAGGAGACAGGCAGTCGATCACAGGAAGAACACGTGCCCTCTGTTGCTGGTGGCAGATTATCGTTTCTACAGACACATGGGTCGCAAGGAGGAGAGTACCACCATCAACTACCTGGTGAGAGCAGCCTTTTCATTTAGTTTGAAGCCAGCACCTAAAGCTTCAGGGATAGTTTAAATTGTAGACCATTAAAAGCATAACTTAGTATAACTTATCATTTTTAATGTGCATCCCAAAGCTTTCTGCAAGTTCAGGTCAGAGTAAACCCATTTTACAACCACTAATACATTTCAATTGCTTGGGAGTGATTGAGGCGTTTTAACTCTGATTAAAAAAGTATCTGTAAAAAGCTGAATCAGGAGCAAAATATGACAACATTCTAGACTAAACTAAATTCGTAAATGGTCCCAGTACAAGACTTGGCACAGGTTTTATGCCGGATGCTCTTCCTGACACAACCCTCCCGTCTGAACCACCACTCCCACTGCTGATATTATTACTGATAAATATTTTTTTTGTGTAAATGAAAAATATAAATGAAAAATATATATGCCAAGAATAGAAAATGACTTGGTTACAGCAGAAATTACTAACAATTACATTTATTATTAATGGAGGAACACTGTGATTCATTTTAACTGCTGTTTTTAGTTGCATTTAATATGGTGGAACAAGTTCCTGTTATATCATGTAGTAGTTGTTCTGGCCCTTTAAAAAAAAAATCACACCAAAGACTTATGTTGTAAAAAATAAAGGAACTACTTAATCCGTAAATGTATTTACAAGGGGCTTTGCCATATTTAGCGTTCACTATTCTTCTTCTACTTGTTATTATCGTTATTATTATTATGAATTAATATATTTAACATCACAGTCCTGAGTTATAATATTCATTTTAAGCAGTTATTTTAGTTAGTTAGGTAAGGATTCTTTAGTGGACTAAAGCAACCGGGTATTTATTTGGACTGACTGAAACATGCTGGGTGTTTGGAGTATTTTGTGTTTTGGCTGATGTGCTGTGTGTCTGCAGATCGAACTGATAGACCGTGTGGACGACATCTACAGAAACACATCTTGGGATGACGAGTTTAAAGGCTACGGTGTTCAGATCCAGCAGGTTTGTGTTAATGTGTGCCTTCTGGAGATCATTACGTTCATGCCATAAGTATTATCATTACTGACTGTTGGTGTTTGTCAGATTATGATCAACAAATCACCGACTAAAGTGGAACCAGGACAAACCCACTACAACATGAAAGGGAGTCCAGTAAAGGACAAAGATGTGTGGGATGTGAAAAAACTTCTGGAGGTGAGAGCTAGCTTCTCTCAGTACATTCGTGATTGGCATTGAATGTCCACAGTAGTTTTACGTCAGCATGGGGTATATGATGTATAACATTCCTACTGGCGCTCTATTAGTATTGGTATTAGTATATGGATCAGCCTTAGGAAATATAAGAAATATTCAAACACCTTTGCTTTTGGTATATAATATAATACACTACATATACTGTATATGACCAGATGTTTGTGAACACCTGACAATCACATCCATATGTCTTTTAAAAAAAAATACCATTTCAGAGTTTGTTCCTTTTGCTGTTAGACTAGTATTAACTTTTCTGGAAAAACTTTCCAGTAGATTTCTGATATCATTTAATTTCATAAAAATGCTATAGAACAAAGACCAAAAACATCAACCTTCTCTTTCCTGCAGCAATTCAGCATTGATATTGCGGAGAATGCCTCCAAAGTGTGTTTGGCTCACTTGTTCACCTATCAAGATTTCGATGAGGGCACACTTGGTCTCGCCTATGTTGCACCTGCCAAAGATGAGGTTCCTGGAGGAGTCTGTTCCAAAGGTGAGAAAAACATTTCCTTAACTTAATCTGTGTATTTGCAGTCGTGAAGATAAATTTGTAGTGATATGAATCACATGGCAGATAGTACTATAGTTCATTTGAGCATTTTTAAGCGACCTGAGAATGCCTAATTTTCCCATTTTAAATGGCTTTAGTAAGATTTAATTTCAAATCATTTAAAGGCTCATAATATTTTGTCTCTAATGAGCCTGCAGAGTCATGTAAGTACTCTTGATAGAGACTGTAATATATAGAATATAATAGGTTTTTAATTCTTTAAATTCTTTATTTATTTAATCTTGAAGCTTTTTGTGAACAGATGTGCTAGCTAACATTATATTTTCGCACTTCATGTCAGTAGGCTTTAGTCATAAACAAATCTAAAATCACAAGACATCACAATGAAAAAACAAGACGTGTAATGCTTGTATATTAGACAGTCATTTAAACAAAGGTTTGTAACAAAGTTTTGCCTGAAATTATTTCTCGCCTATGTTTTATACTTTATGCACTTATTCTGCTCGGGCTTTAATGCAACAAAAGCTTTTCAATAATGAATAACAGCAAAGAAAAAAGTGGCTGCAAACTAATTCTTCATTAGAATATAATGAATGACATAATGAAGTATAACAGGTCAGTGTTAAAATTAGCTAGCACTTAAGAGCCTTTCAAGCTGCCTGGTATAAAACGGTCTATTACGAGCATGTACTTGTAAATGTGTTGTTCTATACAGTGTGTTTAACAATGTAGTGATGTTTGCTGATTATAAACCATCGTTAAGAAATCGTTATAGTTCTCACAAAATATACGATTTTATAGTCACCTAAAATATGCACTCTTTACTCCTAGAACAGAAATATTAAGTGGGTTTGTTCAAGGCAGATATTGGACCTACTATTTAATATTTATAAGTTTCAAGTTAAAATGTATGTTTATACATAGCAACTCGTATGTTAAAACTTTTTTCATAATTTAAGTATATAGTTGAGCCTACTGGTATGTCTTGCTGTTGGTGGCAGTTATTCTCTATCAAGCATACATTATCACGCTTCATGACTAAACTGATCATTCTGTCGAGTTATCTGAATTGTTAAGAATAATGCACACACATCTATACAGGAATGCACACAGATAGAGCTTACACAATGGTCCTTTATTCGAAGTTCGAACACAATGAATGACATACAGCCTATGAATTATTTATGAAACAATCACACAACATCTGACAGTAAATGAATCAGATTCGTTTTCTCACTAGTCTTATGATAGTCACAACATATCATATGCAAGTGAAATAAATATGAGGGAAGCAATAGTACTGTAGAAAAATTCTTGAGCGACTTCCCCATTTCTTTATATTAAATAATAATTAATAATGTAGATTTTATATTATTTACTGTGCCTAATGATATAATTTAATAATTGGTTTATGTATCAACCTCAGGAGCAACCTCATTTCCCCTCTCGTCCGTTCCAACCACTCAGCATTCAGCATCACCAGTATACTAATCACTGATCATGTGTCATCATCTGCACCTGTTTCACACAGATTCATGCCTGAACCTTAACAGGTTTTGGTATGCTTGAATGATTCATACATCACTGCGTGGCTTAACAACAAAAAACATTCCTCAGGTACAGTGTCTGAACTAAAAATGAGAACTAAAAACTTGCTTCCCAAAAACGAAAGCCAAAAAGTCCTCCAGGAAGCTTGCAGTACTATTCCTCAAAACTACATTAAAAAGGTCTGGTTCTTTGGAAGACCAATATGAAGAAATGAGAGGCAGTTCAATATTTTTGCACATTACTGTACTGTATGCTGGAGGTATTATTGTTTAACAACATAATCAGGCTTTAGTCCAGTGTCCATCCTTAACAAATAATACATATTTTA
Organism: Clarias fuscus; assembly: GCA_030347435.1. Lineage (NCBI taxonomy): Eukaryota > Metazoa > Chordata > Actinopteri > Siluriformes > Clariidae > Clarias > Clarias fuscus. Next base: position 12,314,598 of record CM059229.1, on the reverse strand, counting down.
TAAGGCTACCTCATTACTACCTTACCTTCATTACTAAAATGAATAAATTCCAGTCTGCCATGTTTGCTTGTAGCCTATCTGCCCAAAGCACTACATCCCGGCTAGTAATTCATGCTGCTTCTTGTATGCAAATGCACTTTTTAGTTAACTAAAAACGAATGAGCTAATAAAGATCTACATCTGTTCCTCAGACACACTGACACTAAACACTGTAACTTATATCTTAGTACAAGGTCCGCCTGTGCCTCAAATAAAATGATTAATATGTTTTACTGCTGTCATTGATATTACTAAGGGTATTAACATTGTTTTAAAACTTTGATAATAAGGGCAAATGTCACACAGGGTCACTTATGTACTGTATGCAGTTACAGGAAATCAAGAGAGAGTACACCAATTTAAAGTGCTACAGTAGGAAATGGTTTCAGATTCCCTTCAACAAAGTTGCACAAAGCCTGCGTTGATCAAATGCCCAACTGGTGTTTTGGCGTACTATGTTCTCTTAGGAGTAATTTGTATTTTATTTTTATTTTTAAAGAGTCCTCTCAGTCAGGAAATGACCACCGCACCATATACCTCAACACAGGCTTAACCAGCACTAAGAACTACGGAAAGACTATTCTTACTAAGGTAAGTTGAAACGTCAGGTCTCTTTGCTCAGCAGGTTCACATGACTGAGATAATATTAATTAATAATAATAATAATAATAATAAAAAAAATAAAAACAGTCTTTTTATTGACATCAACAGGAGGCCGATTTGGTGACGACCCATGAGCTTGGGCACAATTTCGGGGCTGTTCACGACAGAGATGACATGCCATACTGCGCCCCCAGTGAGGACCATGGGGGCAAATACGTCATGTACCCCATTGCTGTGAGCGGAGACCATTCCAATAACAGGGTACTGCGTCTGTAATTTTACTATGAAGTCACGACAACATTGTTAGGGCTGGTATTCAAACTTCAGACCCTTTTTGCTCTGTATGTAAAAGATTCACGTCGATCTTAGTGCTATGTGAATGTATTATTTAAGTCTCCAACTCGATTCTCAAGATAGCGTGCCACAGAGTGTCTAAAGAGTGTGTACTGAGACTCGCATGCTGTAGTCAGACATTCAAGAAGTAAATAGATACCAAATGTCTTATGATAAAATGTGTTCAATTTTTGAGTATGTACGCTGTAGGCTAAGCTGCTAAAACATTAAAATCTTGGAATTATTCAGAGAACATCTTTTACTTTTTAAGACTGGAGTAACATGATGAATACCAATGTAAAAACGCAGTAAAATTTGACAAACTTTTAGATGTGAAGCATCCATCCTGCAAGTCCATGTGAATCAGCAGCTATTGCAAAAACGTTAACTTTTTAATATACAGTCATGTTCAAAGGTTAGTATTATTTTAAATCTACATTTTTTTTGTGTAAAATATATTTTAAGATGCTGCTCTTAATTAACTGATCATCGGCAGGTGTGACATAAAATGCAGACGTTTTGGCAGTTTGCTAGTCTGGAGAATTTAGATGTTGTTAACATAATGCTAAGAGGAAAAGACTTTAGCGATGGTCCTAGAGAAGCAACTGAGTTTAATGTTCTAAAAGTGTTTTACAAGTGAAAAGCGTTTTCCAATCTTCCCAGGAGTGGACGTCAAAGCACATTGACCCCAGGGTCAGACTGTGCAATGCTCAGAGAAATACAAAAAACCCAACAGCTATATCTCAGACAATACAAGCCTCTCTGAGCATGTTAAATGGTAAAGTCCAGAAAGTATAATTAGAAGACGACTGAACAAGTACGGTTTGCTTTGAAGCGTTTCCAAGAGAAACCTCTTCTGTCTAATAATAACACAGAAGCACGACTAAGGGTTGGCAAATCTGCATCTGAACAAACCACAAGATGTCAGAAACAATGTCATATGGATAAATGAGGCCAAAGTGGAAAAATTTGGCCTTGATCCCCAGCGTCATGTTTGGCAAAAACCAAACACCTTGTATCCACTGTCCGGCTCTGTGGTGGAGGGGTGATGATTTAGGTTTGTTTTGCAGCCATTGGACCTGGACAACTTGCAGTCATTGAATTGACCGTTGAAGCCATCTGTATGACAGCTAAACTTTCAAGACAAAAAAATCCAAGGCACATTCAGGACAATGATCCAAGGCACACAAGCATCAAGGTTTTGGAGTTAAAGTCCAGACCTCAACCCAAATGAAATGCTGTGACGGGACCATAAGAGAGCCGTGCATAAGCGAATGACCAAAAACATCAATGAACTAAAGCAATGTTGTAAAGAAGAATGGGCCCAGTCAAACAGGAAACGATTATTTCAATTTATTGCTGCTAAACGTGGATCTACACGCTCTTGAATCATGAGGGTACTTAGCATTGCCCACATTTTTTTTTTCCTTGGCTTTTTGACTTTTCATTTTAATATGTAATGGCATGATGAAAAACCTATATGGTGTTGCTCGTCAGAGGTTGTATTTGCTTAATACTGAGTAGTGCTATGATCAGATCATATATCATGTTTCCACACAATAAAAACAGAATTAAAAGAGTGTGGAACTAACAAGACTGTAAGCCTGTTATTTGTCTTACAGCCAGCACTGCAGACCAAACTGCAGTATAATATAGAATGAATCAATGCCTTTATAATCAAGAATACCATGGTGCAGTTTTAATCTAATCCATAGTCAAGTGCATTAGAGCAAAATTCCTTAAAGCTCATGAAAATGCCTGAATGCCTTGACCACTAAAATTGTGTACGCAAGTCATGTTTGGCTTCATATTACTTTTTTTTCTCTTGGCTCCTTATTACATGAATTGTGTTCAGCGCATTTATGACAAAACATTTGAGCCTGCCACCAGTCAAAGCTTTTACTTTCACAATCTAAGTGCCTTTTGGTTAATTAGGAAATCCTATCAAGTGGCTTAATATGCTGTATACACATACACTATATTGCATAAGTATTCAAACTTGAGCAAATCCAATTCTTAATTTGGTTTGGCCCACCCTTTGCAGCTATAACAGCATCAACTCTCCTCGGAAAGCTTTCCACAAGGTTTAGGAGTGTGTTTGTGGGAATTTCTGACCATTCTTCCAGAAGTGCATTTGTGAGGTCAGATGTCAACACAATTCATCGTGTTCTATCGGGTTGGGGTGCAGACCAGTAAAGTTCTTCCACACCAAACTCGCTCATCCATCTTTATGGACTTTGCTTTGTGCACTGGTACGCAGTCATGATGGAACAGGGAGGGGCCATTCCCAGACCTGAGCCCACGAAGTTGTCCAAAATGTCTTGGTATGCTGAAGCATTAAGAATTCCTTTCACTGGAACTAAGGGGCCGAGCCCAACTCCTGAAAAACAACCCCACATCATAAAATCCCCTCCATCAAACTTTACACTTGGCACAATGCAGTGCCAAGCAACCACCAAACCCAGACTTGTCAGACAGAGAAGCGTGATTTGTCACTCCAGAGAACAGTCTCCAATGCTCTAGACTCCAGTAGCGCCGTGCTTTACACCACTGTATCGATGCTTTGCAAGGCGTGGGTGCAGCTGCTCAGTCATGACAACCCATTCCATGAAGCTCTCTATGCACTGTTCTTGAGCTGATCTTAAGGCCACATGAAGTTTGGTCTGCAGAGGTCTGTAGCTATTGAATTTGCAGAAAGTTGGCGACCCCTGTGAAATATGCGTCTTACCATCTGCTGACCCCGCTCTGTGATATTACGTGGCCTACTGAACCACTTCGTGGCTGAGTTACTGTCATTTCCAATCGTTTCCACTTTGTTATAATACCACTAACAGCTGACTGTGGAATATTTCGTTGCGAGGAAATTTCATGGCTGGACTTATTGCACAGGTGGAATCCTATCACGGTATCACACTGTTATTCACTGAGCTCCTGAGAACGACCCATTCGTTCACAAATGTTTATAGGAGTCGTCTACATGCCTAGGTGATTGATTTTATACACCTGCATGGAATTAAATGGAACACCTGAATTCAATTATTTGGATGGGTGAGCGAATACTTTTGGCAATATAGTGTATTTATTTGAGGTCTGAAATGAGGCTTGTGATGTTAGAACTGCTGTTAAAGTCAGATTTTGTTTAGGAACAGTCTATAGACATGAAATATAATTACAACTGCTCGATTGAAATGTGTGCGAGGCACATGAAGGATCTGATTGCTCAATATGCATATTAATACCAGGTGTAATCAGAGCTTGAGGTATGATGCAGATTTTTACAAAATTATGTTCCAACCCTAATATTATAAGGGCTTTGATGGCTCAGTGGGAGCCTTCTGTTCTTCCATACAGAAGGCCCAGGTTTGAATGCTAGCCAATGCCTTAAACCCAGCCACTGGATGCAGGGGGTTTTACACTGGAATGTGTGGATCAGACAGATGTGGTGACCACTTAATGGAAGAAATCTGAAACAACTTTACTACTATGACCATTATGAAAGAGATGAAATAATTTTTTTCTCTCACTGAATGTTTAAATACTTAAATAAAGGAAATAACCAATTTCATTTCCATCACTTTGACCTATGATTTGCAGGCCTATGAGTTATTATTATATTTGTTCACAGCTGTTTTCCAACTGCAGTAAGATGTCCATTGTGAAAAGCCTGAGGCACAAGGGCCCGTCATGTTTTAAGGAGAGAAACAGTAAGGTGTGTGGGAACTCGCGGGTGGAGGAGGGAGAAGAGTGTGACCCTGGTCTGGTCCACCTCCACACTGACCCCTGCTGTACCTCCGACTGCATGCTACGACCTAAAAAACAGTGCAGGTAGAGCTCCCTCATGTGGCTGCTGAATCTTTGCACGTAACTGGAATGGACTGGTTCTGGTACATGTTATGAAAGACATGTTTTACATACAAAAGCATCTGCATCGGTTCTTGTCGACGTTCTCGTTTTTGTTCGCAGTGATAGAAACAGTGCCTGCTGCAGAAACTGTACGTATGAGAAGGCTGGGAAGTCATGCCAGGAGGTCATCAATGCTACCTGTAAGGGGATGTCCTACTGCACAGGTGAGCCAAAATCGGGTCTTAAGTCTAATCACAGGAGTGGAAGCCGACTATGAAATTAGGTGAACTGATTAGAATCTGATCGCTAATGCTAATGTTTTTCCTACATATACATAGTAAATAATGAAGATCTTATAATGTTTTTTGGTTTTATTATCTCTTTCTTCTGCCTCAATAGGTAACAGCAGTGAATGTCCTCCTCCAGAGAACCTGGTGGATAACACCACATGTGTGGACAGCGGGCAGTGTCTTAACGGGGAGTGTATACCGTTCTGTGAGGCTGCCCTCAACCTGCTTTCATGCGCCTGCAATGGTCTGCTTTCTACATTTTATTTTAATAATTTACCATGAGATTGTTCAATGTACATACGTAGTGGAGTCCAAAGGTGTGACAGCACTAGTAAAAATGCTTCTAATTTAGGACACACATTTTCATTCTGAACAATGCTGTATTGTCAGTAAACACTAACCATATATAGTGTTTTAGAAATTGATGATTGCATTGTTCGAATTTCATAGTATCACATACATAGTTTCAGCCTGTGGTTCAATATCGAACACTTTTATTTGATCACCCTGTGATTTTGCAAGTTCTCTTACTTAGAAATCATGGAGGGGTCTACAATTTTCAGCATAGGTGCATTTCCACTGTGAGAGACAGAATCTAAAAAGAAAAATCCGGAAATCACATTGTATGATTTCTTAACAATTTATTTGTGAATTACTGTGTCAAATAAATATTTGATCACTTGCTTATCAGCCAGATTTCTGACCCTCAAACACCTGTTATTTTGCTTTTAAATAGTCCAGCCACACTCTACACCTGTTTGAGGTCGTTAGCTGTCATAAAGACACCTGTGCACCCCACAATCAGACAAAATCTAAGTAGCAACATGGGCAAAACCAAAGAGTTGTCAAAAGACACAAGAGACAAAGTTGTAGACCTTCACAAAGCTGGAAAGGGCCACGAGGCAATTGCCAAGCAGCTTGGTGAAAAAAGAACAACCGTATCAGAAAATGGAAGAGGCTAATGATGACTGGCAATGTCCCTCGGACTGAGACACCACGGAAGATCCCTCCTCATGGGGTATCAATGATGCTAAGAATGGTGAAGAATCAGCCCAGAATTACACAGGAGGAGCTGGTCAATGCTGTGAAGAGAGCTGAGACCATCGTTTCCAAGGCTACTATCAGTAATACACTAAGATGTCATGGTTTAAAATCTTGCATCGCACGGAAGGTTTCCCTGCTTAAGTCAGCCCATGTCCAGGCCTGTCTGAAGTTTGCCAGGGACCATCTGGATGATCCAGAGGAGTCATGGGAGAGAGTCCTGTGGTCAGAAGAGACCATAGTAGAACTTTTAGGTCTTAAATCCATTCGCCGTGTTTGGAGGAAGAAGAATGATGAGTATCATCCCAATAATACCATACCTACAGTGAAGCATGGGGCTGGAAGCATCATGCTCTGGGGGTGTTTTTCTGCACAGGGGACAGCACGACTGCACTGTATTAAGGAGAGGATGAACGGTGCCATGTATTGTGACATATTGGGCAAAAACCTCCTTCTCTTAGTCAGAACATTAAAGATGGGTCGTGGCTGGGTCTTCCAACATTACAATGACCCAAAGCACACAGCCAGGAAAACCAAGGAGTGGCTCCGTAAGAAGCATGTCAAGGTTCTGGAGTGGCCTAGCCAGTCTCCAGATCTAAATCCAATAGAAAATCTTTGGAGGGAGCTGAAACTCTGTGTTGCTCAGCGACAGCCCTGAAACCTGACAGATCTAGAGAGGATCTGTATGGAGGAGTGGGCCAAAATCCCTCCTGCAGTGTGTGCAAACCTGGTGAAGAACTACAGGAACTGTTTGACCTCTGTAATTGTTAACAAAGGCTTCTGTACCAAATATGAAAATTTTTTTACTCAAATGATCAAATACTTATTTGACACAGTAATTCACAAATAAATTGTTTAAAAAATCGTACAATGTGATTTCCGGATTTTTCTTTTTAGATTCTGTCTCTCACAGTGGAAATGCACCTATGCTGAAAATTGTAGACCCCTCCATGATTTCTAAGTAAGAGAACTTGCAAAATCACAGGGTGATCAAATACTTATTGACCTCACTGTATATATAAACACACGCGTGAACAAAATTGTTGGTACCCTTCAGTCAATGAAAGAAAAACTCACAATGGTCACAGAAATAACTTTAATCTGACAAAATTAATAATAAATCATAATTCTATGAATGTTAACCAATGAAAGTCAGACATTGCTTTTCAACCATGCTACAACGGAATTATAAAAAAAAAAAAGAACAAATGGAACAGGCCTGGACAAAAATGATGGTACCCCTAACTTAATAGTTTGTTGCACAACCTTTTGAGGCAATCACTGCAATCAAATGATTCCTTTAACTGTCAATGAGACTTCTGCACCTCTCTGCAGGTATTTTGGCCCACTCCTCATGAGCAAGCTGCTCCAGTTGTTTCCGGTTTGAAGGATGCCTTTTCCAGACAGCATGTCAAAGATGCTCAATAGGATTGAGGTCAGGGCTCAGAGAAGGCCACTTTAGAATAGTCCAATGTTTTCCTCTTAGCCATTCTTGGGTGTTTTTAGCTGTGTGTTTTGGGTCATTGTCCTGTTGCAAGACCCATGACCTGCGACTGAGACCCAGCTTTCTGACACTGGCCAGCACATTTCTCTCTAGAATCCCTTGATAGTCTTGAGATTTCATTGTACCCTGCACAGATTCAAGACACCCTGTGCCAGATGCAGCAAAGCAGCCCCAGAACATAACAGAGCCTCCTCCATGTTTCACAGTAGGGACAGTGTTCTTTTCTTGATGTGCTTCATTTTTCCGTCTGTGAACATAGAGCTGATGTGCCTTGGCAAAAAGTTCCATTTTTGTCTCATCTGTCCATAGGACATTCTCCCAGAAGCTTTGTGGCTTGTCAACATGTAGTTTGGCATATTCCAGTCTGGCTTTTTTATGATTTGTTTTCAACAATGGTGTCCTCCTTGGTTGTCTCCCATGTAGTCCACTTTGGCTCAAACAACGACGGATGGTGTGATCTGACACTGATGTTCCTTGAGCATGAAGTTCACCTTGGATCTCTTTAGAAGTTTTCTGGGTTCCATTCGGATTATCCGTCTCTTTGATTTGTCATCAATTGTCCTCCTGCGGTCACGTCCAGGGAGGTTGGCTATAGTCCCATGGATCTTAAATTTCTGAATAATATGTGCAACTGTAGTCACAGGAACATCTAGCTGCTTGGAAATGGTCTTATAGCCTTTACCTTTAACATGCTTGTCTATAATTTTCTTTCGAATCTCTTGAGACAACTCTTTCCTTCGCTTCCTCTGGTCCATGTTGAGTGTGGTACATACCATGTCACCAAACACCACAGTGACTACCTGGAGCCCTATATATAGGCCCACTGACTGATTACAAGATTGTAGAAACCTGTGATGCTAATTAGTGGACACACCTTGAATTAACATGTCCCTTTGGTCACATTATTTTCAGTATTTTCTAGGGGTACCATCATTTTTGTCCAGACCTGTTCCATTAGTTTATTATTTTTTTTATAATTCTGTTGAAGCATGGTTGAAAAGCAATGTCTGACTTTCATCGGTTAACATTCATAGAATTTTTTAAAATTATTACTTTTGTCAGATTAAAGTTATTTATGTGACCATTGTGAGTTTTTCTTTCATTGACCGAAGGGTACCAACAATTTTGTCCACGTGTGTGTGTGTGTGTGTGTGTGTGTGTGTGTGTGTGTGTGTGTGTGTGTGTGTGTGTGTGTATATATATATATAAATATATATATATATATATATATATATATATATATATATAAAGAAGTTTTAGATTTATGGATGTGTATATATAAATCTCATATTTTTGGATTCTACTGTATGCGTTTTACTTTAAATTAAACTGTTTACTTACCAATGAGAATTTCAGGGTTTTTTTTTTTTTTTTAAGGACAATTTAAATACTTCATGTATTTTTTATATATTTCCTGGCTTGTCTCAGTATGCAAAATGATTTGTTCAAGGATGTTCCATTCACAGTGCTCTAAAAATGAACCCAGTAAGGTTTAATTAGGCTTAATTGTCTCTCCCTTTACAGAGACCGATCGCTCGTGTATGGTTTGCTGCCGCAGTAAGAGTGGTGTGTGCTCCCCATACCAGGATAAGACTGGAAACTTCCTGTACCTGAGAAAGGGCAAACCCTGCACTGTGGGTTTCTGTGATGGAAAGGTGAGTGACTCCGCTAAAACCATTAAGAATTGTGGGTGTATGTTTTTTTTATTAATCTTTTAAGAATCACATGACTGCACAGTGATCACTGCCTCATTCCTGGAGTATGTAACTATTAACAGCGGTAAGGCCATAAATGGCAAAAAACACATACCAAGCACATTCCTCATTCTGTCCAAGTGTGGGTTTTTTCCAATAGCAAAACTCTACCTGTAACAACGGGAGGTGTTTTACTAGAGACCATTGGTTAGCTTTTTAAAAAAAAATTTTTTTGGGGATATGAAAGAGTAGAGAGAAATCATTGAAAACAAGCACATTTTGTAAGCTCGACACTGCCATCATGTTTCTCTCCCACCAAGTGACCTACTAAACACTGACCCAGAAAAAGAGTAAGCTAAGACCACTACAGTAGTCTGCTACTGACAATTGTTTGGCCCAATAGAGAAATTATTCCAGGCAGAAGCATTAATCAGGTGTGGCTGTGATCATTCTGCCAGTCTGCACTGTTTTTAGCTCCAACCATCTGTTCCAGCTTAGGGCGCTTGGTAACTAAGTATGAAGGATGACGGCGCATCTGGTGGTAGGAATAGCAACACATTTAGTGACAAACTATTTAAAATAGTCTTTTGTGCTTGGATGACTTTCAAGAAATTAATCTTACTTGTGCATGGCAGGAAATAAAACCACAATTTAAAACCTTTTTTTCAGGGCAAATGCATGAAGCAGGTGCAAGATGTAATTGAGAGGTTGTGGGATTTCATTGAAAAGCTGAACATCAACACATTCGGTGAGTCTTGTGTGGCGTACAGTACTTGAGCCACCCCTCATTTATTCATATTAAACTATCAAGGGCGGCATGGTGGTGTGTAATGGTAGCACAGTGACCTCGCACCTCAGGTTACAAGGGTTTGATTTCCCCCTTCATGTCTGTGTGTGTGCATGTTCTCTCCGTACATGGTGGGTTTTCTTACTCATCCAGTCCAAAGACATGCAGATCAGGCTATCTGGTATTTCCAAATTGCCTGTAGTGTGCTTGTGTGCCCTGCGATAGCCTGGCAACCTGGGTCCCAAGTCCCCTGGGATAGGCTCCAGGCACACCGCAACTCTGAACAAGATGAGTAGTATAGAGAATGCATGAGATGAGAGAGTAAATTATGTAGATTCAAATATAGAAATGGGTGAATAAAAGTAGATTATGTAGATTAAAGAAAAGATGTTTTACTGTGATTGCAAAGTTGCAAAGTGCATCTTCTGCATCAATCTCATTTCCCCTCTTCCAGTGTTCCGATCAATAAGTATACAGCATCACCAGTATACTAATCACCCACCTGATAATCTATCTGCATCTGTTTCTCACTGGTTCATGACTTAAGTTCGATGAGTTTTATGCTTGAATGATTCATAGTACATACACTGTGTGGCTCAACAAACAAAAAACAATCCTCGAAACCTGCTCAGGTACAGGGCTGGACTGAACATGAGAGCTCAACACTTCCTTCAGGAAGGCTGGAGAGCTATTTCTCAAGACTACATTGAAATACAGGAAAGTCTGGCTCTTTGGAAGCAAAATATGAAAATATTTGGGGCAATTCAAGACGTTTGCACACTACTGTAAATCCGAGTTTCTTGCTTGTTTTTTTTTAGCTCATACACTAAGTTCTGAGTTGGACTTTCTGTTTTCCTCAGGGAAATTCTTGGCTGATAACATTGTGGGCTCTGTGGTGGTCTTTTCCCTGCTCTTCTGGATTCCTCTCAGTATTCTTGTCCACTGTATGGTAGGTGGCAAAGGTTTTCCTTGTTACATGTTCAGCACAAAAAAATATCTTTTTTGGGAACTTGACTGAATTTGTAATGCTTTATTTTCCCTCTATCATATAAAGGACAAGAAGCTCGACCAGCAGTATGAACTGAACACAAGATCACTCTTTTACCCCAGTGTAAGTGATACCATAATAATCGGTTATTTATAACTAACTGCCACCGTCAGAGCTGGCTTTAATCTGGTACTTACAATTAGCAACCAAATGGTGTCATTAACAGGTGAAATTTGTTTCAAATTCTTACTGGTACTATGTACCAAACGTTGAGGGGAATAAACCATGGATGTGGTGGACAGTCCTGAAAAACTTAAGAGGTTTACTTTGTATCTCCACTTATTCTGCTTTAGTAAATCAGCTAATCTCCTGGGTTTCAGGGATGAATGCCAAATAGCGTAAAATGGAAAGCTAGTCCACTATGTAAGGGGTACAGTCCACATACCAAGTAGTGTCCTTAATCAGGTGTTAGATAAAAATTTGGTATTCAATCCATGTCTAAGGTTGGTAACTCTAAACAAACAGAGCAAGACTGAAGGAAGTCTTAGTCATGCTTTCCTAGGATGGTCCTCATGAGGACCAGTTTCATTATAGTATTTGATGATTTTTGCAACTACACCTGATAACACTTAATTGTACTTAATTCCATATTTCCATCGTTGTTGTTTTGATGCTTTAATGTCTTGAGCATTGTTCTACAATTAAGTACCCTGTGTTAAAACCTGTAAATTGTCCTGCACGTTTAGACATTAAAACACAAGTAAAATTACTGATCTACAAGTTGCTTCTTCTCAAACTCATTGACATCATTTACACATTTTTTTGTTACTTGCCTACAAAGTGTAGGGATGGTCACATGGACCATTCTTCTTCTCAACCATTCATAGGAATTTACCCAAACCTTTAAAGAATTTTAATTTGGGAGAGTAAATATGCACTAGCTATTTCATTTTTAGACAATTTATTTTCTACAGTTTAGACATTGACCAAACGTTAATTTGCTACAGTACTGCTGTCCCTCTTGAACTGTTTATGGAAATTTAACCAAACTTGCTCAGTACCTTTTTCAGAAGGCATAGAGTTGTCTAACTTTCTCATCCATTTTAATTTATTCATCTAATACGATCCAATACGTGTACTATAACAGTAAAATGTTAAGTTGTAAAAAAATTTTGTTGTAGTAGATTATTCCTTTTTGTTGTAGTAGATTATAGCTGCATTTGTGTTTAGGAAAAAAGTTTTGCAGTTAATGTATAACCAATGAACGTCGTGTCGTGGACAACTGGCTTGTATAGCCAGACTTTTCCTCTATCCGTAACTCCTCCCAAACCATTCATAGGAATTTGACTAAACCTTCATAGAACCTTTTATTAGGAAGCATAGATGTGTACTAGCTATTTCTTGCTAGTTCCTGACATTCAGTGGGACAGGGAACATTTCTTCCGTATTGTTGAGGCGAAATGTTGAACCGAGTTAAGAGTCCATGTTAAACAGCGCTTTCAGCATCCGCAAAGGAATACATGAATTAATTTCAGGTTAATAGACTTTGCAGCTGGCAGCACATGTCTGACTGATTATGGTGTGTGTGTTTATTTTCAGAACGCAGAATTGCTGAGCAGTCTCGATTCAGCCTCAGTGCGCATCTACAAGCCTCACTCCTCCTCGGCTTTCTCGGCCATCCCACGCTTCCAGAGCAGCAGCACCCCACCCGCTCCTCTGACTGCAGGCAGCTTAACATATCCAGACTCAGGTATGTTAACTAACACAGAGCCTCCACGCATGGACACCATCCAGGAAGACCCCAGTTCTGACTCGCGGCTGGATGAGCAGGTCCTGGAAGAGGACTTCTCCGCTCGCAACAACGCAGCTCGATCCTTTGCGGACCTGACCGACGCCGCAGAGAACGAACTGAAGAGATCGTTTAAAATGAAAACACACGGGCACAGCATCAGGAAGGAGACAGAGTGCTGAGTGTGTGTGTGTGTAAACTGACTTTTATAACAGAAAGTGAGTGAAAAGGACTGAGAGTGACTGCATGAACTCCAGAGGAGAAGCAGGATAAGCAAAGCTTGCATAAGTGAAGTGTGGGCTGGAAGCTTATGTAACTCTGAATTCAGAAACACAGAAAGGCTGTTTGGTTTAGGAGCACTTCAATTCCCTGTAGGGTGAACAAAGTGTGTTGCTTATGTTTACATAATGCTCAATTTAGCACTGAAGCTGGGGTGAGTATAGGGTGCAAATTTAGCTAAAGACTAATATAGTGAGTTTACTTTATGAATTTTAACTATACACTTCGTCACTTTCTTATCTGTTTTTTAACAGTCTAGAAACTTTTTTTAAAGGAAAATTAAAGTTAATGGATATGAGTGAACTTATTACTGCAGGACTAAATATTATGTAAAGGAAAAAAGACAAGCTTTTGAGTACACACTCACTGGCCAATTTTTTAGTAAAATTAGCTGTACACCTGCTCATTTATACAAGCATCTATCATATCACAATCGAAAAATGTGATCTCTGTGACCTCTGTGACCTTGATCAGGTCGGTTTGAATATTCCATAAAGTGCTGATCTGGGATTTTTGTGCAGTCTCTAGAGTTTACACAGAATGCTAAGAACATCCATTGAGAGGTAGTTCTATTTGTTTGAGCTGGCAAACAGGCTAAAATAACACAGATAACCACTTTTTACAACCATGGTGAGCAGAAAAGCATCTCAGAATCTACAACATCATACTGTAGCTCTACAATCTGTATCTCTCAGCAGATTTTGAGATTAACCAGACCAGGCAAAGTTTTCCATCAGCTGCTCAGTTTCAGTAAGCCCATGTCCAGTGAAGTTGGAGTGGACTATTTATTAGTTGGGAATTGAGAAATTGCCTCAAGTTTGGACCTGTTTTGTATTCTGACATGCTGTTCTGCTCACTATGGTTGTAAAGAGTGGTTACTTTTGTTACTGTAGCCTTTATGTCAGTTCAAACCAGTCTGACCATTCTCTTCTGATCTAATCAACAAGGCAGAACTTAATGGATGTACTGTACCAATTTTAGGACATCAGCTAGTGAATCATTTTAGCGATTCGGTTCTTTGAATCTCGTTCATCAAAATGAACGAATCTTTTTTTGTTGTTGTTGAGTCATTTAGTTCATTCCGTTCTTTTGACCAGAAATGAAATAAAATGTAGAATTTTCAATAAACAGACCCCCAACACGTCTACATACACACATTTTGGCTATAGTTCCAGTAATGAAAATATTACAATGCAGGTAAGGACATATTATGATAAACAGAATGAGCAGCTCACCATCATATCTAGTCCGAGTCGTTCGTTCTTTTGAATCTATTGCCTCTAGACCGTAGCGTCTACGGGAGTCACGTGACAAAAGAAGGACCGACTCGGGACTTGGAAGACTCATTGAGGAGAACCGTTCAATTCTGTTTCCTGTCTACTGCACTGAATAGCGTCTATGCGCGTCACGTGACAAAAGAACCGAACGACTCGGACCAAAGACGCAAAGGTAACGACTCATTTCTGTTTCCTGTACATAACCTACGGAGGTTTTTGTGATGCTTTGCGCATGCGCGCCCAGTAACAAAAAAAAAAAAAAAAACGAACAAATCACTCTTCGAAACTACTCGTTCTTCAGAGTCACGTTAAAGATTCGTTCAAAAAGAACAACCCATCACTATTATCAGCAATTTCTATAAACTATATTTTCATGATTTTTATACATTATGTTAATGCCACATGATTGCCTAGTTTAATGAAGATCCAGTGATACAGGAGTTTCTAATGATGTGGGATGGTGAAATGTATAAATATTTAAAAAGGGATTTTTAAAAGTACATTTACACATAAACAAAAAAAATGGTACAGACAATCATACTGTAAATCGTTACGCGTCTTCCTCATTTTATTTATTTATTTTTTTACATTTTTTCCCCAAAATTTAAAGGTGGCATATTTGCTGACCTTTGGGGCAGTGGTGGCTCAGGCGTTTGAGCTTCTGTGTTGCTGATCACAGGGTCAGGGGCTCTAACCCCACCATCATCAGGCTCTTGGGCAAAGCCCATAACCATATACCGATATATAATACCTAGCCAGGACATCCTCAGTGCCAGTTCCACCCCTGGAGAAATGGATGGTGTAAAAGCTTCTCTTTTTTTTTGGCTACCTTGAGAAAGGGAAAAAAGCTCAACCAAACTGAAATAGCATTATTGTTTGTTTGTTTGTTTTTTGACTGCTCCTACATATAATACCAAAGCCTTTTCAGCCTTCCTCAATAATCACACATCTGTACTAAACCTATGCATACCGGATCTACTTTAGTATTAAGGCTTTATTGTTTAAAAAGGGAATGAGGAAAAAAAAAAATCATTTATTTATATGCCTGTTTAGCTGTGAGTTTCCAGACGGATAGCTTTTAGAAAAGTGTGCATAATGTCCATCAAGAGTTTCAATCATGCAGGTTATTAAACAATTAAAATAAGTAGGTCAGGATGTTTTGAAATTTAATGTGTTGATGATGAGGAAATTTCATCATGTCTGAATTGATGAATAATAATTGGAGAATTAGATTCAAGATTATATCAAAGGTCTTGTTCTCTTTACCTACGGCTATCACACGGTAACTTTTTATACTTTTGTATGCAAGTTTACTACTATAATAATGTTCATCTTTGTGTATACTGTTACGTTTGAGCTTTACAGCACATGGTGATATACTGCCAAAGAGTGTACAGTGTTCTTTTAGGATTATGTGTGTGTGTCAGGTTCACATTGTCAGTGGATTACTGAGCAGGATTGAAGGCATGGGAAACACTTAACTGTAACACCTGCCTCTATTTTAATGTTCAGAATAAAATCCAACACAAAAACAGCTAACTACCATGTTTAATTTTTGTTTGTTAATTAACTGGTTCAGTAATTTTACAGGTATTTGGTGATACTTTAAAATAAATGTTTGGCTTTTTTTTTCTCCCCATTTTGACACTGTAATTATCAATAGTTTATATAATTGCTGTAGCTGTGTGTAGGGTTTGGATTAAAAGATAACGTACATTGTAATACTGAAAAACAGTATTTATGTTGCTGCAATACAGTATACATAAGGGTTAAAATTTGTAAATTCACAGTTTATGGATTCGTGATGCAAGGAAGTGATTAGGAACAGATTTCTGATGCATCTTTCTGATTATAGTTCTTTTAAAACCTACAGTCTGACCACAGGTTTTAAAACTTAATCAAATTTATCCATGTCTGAAAAAAAAAACATGCTTAATGTATTTCTGTATCAAAATTTCATGAAAAAGGAAACATCAGGTACATATATTAAAAAACACTGCTACGTAAGCTTCTGTTGAATTTTCATTTTATGCACAATCATCAGCATGGACTGTAATGAATCTTTAAAAAAGTACAAAAAAATTAATGCAGGTATTCTTTCCTCATATATCTGGGAAAAAATGAATGCAAAAACACCTTTGAGCAGTTTTTGTGATTTAGATATTTTGTACGTCCTGAAAGTATTATGCAAAAATAATAGAGCAGAAATATCAGATGTTATTGTATATAGCAAAACAAATATTCTGCACTTAGTTAAACGTGGTTGTGTTAAAATTCACTGCTGCTTTTGTGCATTCTTGTTTTATGTCTATATGATTTCACTGTTAGTATATCCTGATTACTTGACTTAGGGAAACTATTTGGGTGACCTTTCTGTGAGTGAAATGCTTTTATTATCAAGTAAACAACTGCAGTACTGAATTGTTGACAGAAGTATTAAACATTCAAGTATCTGTCATCTCTTCCTGTGAACAGTGTTTTCATACAATAAACATATTTACCCTTAACGTGCGTGTGCGTGTGTTTATATTAAAACACAATGAGATTTAGAGACGATTTTTTTAATGAATGGTGGATGGATCATATCCATCCATACAAATTATTTACTTATCTTTAACATATAAAAAGTAAAGAGCACATGGACATCAATACATGTCCATTTAAACAGCATGGGTGTATCCGCATCCGTATTTTATTTATTCAGGCTGAAAGTGAAGGAGAGTTGCCTGATGCTCACATCACAGGGTTCATGGCATCATAAAGCCTCTGCACAGCATGCTCCACCATGTCTCGGAGAGACTCGTCATCCGCAATACCTTCCTCATACTCCACCGCCTGCACACAGGAGTGGACGACTCGTAAACAGTAGTAACAATAGTACACTATTTCTATGCCAAAATTACCAGTTATCCCAAATGTTCTTTAATACAGTGAAATTTTAAAGGACAGCTTATTATGTATTACATAATTATATAGGTATAAAATTATAGTTTGAATAAAAGAAAACAAACCCAAGTGTCTTATGAAGGCTGAACCAAAAGTAATGCAAAAGTAAGCATAATTTCTTTTTTTTGCATTACTTTCAGCACAGCCCAGACACTCGAATGTGTTTTTCCTTATCCGAACCTATTTATAATAAAACTGTAAAAAGGACCTACAAACAGTTTTTTATCTGTCTTTCTGAAATTAATTGAATATGTTGGTAAAATCAACATCTGAGGTGCATGGGTTTTGGCCTGGCAGCCCACAGAAGCACAAAACCTTCAGGAAAATTGAACTGGCCAGAATTACTTTTCACTGTTTAAAAGTTCATAGAAGCTACATAAGATACGTTTTGGAACGAACACACACACACACTTCTGTTGTAAGTGCAGAGCAAAAAAAAAAATATTAAATGCATTTCTTAGAATAGAAAAGTGTTTTGAAATGCTTATAAATACATGCATGTATCTAATCATAAGCTCGATGGCTAAAAAAAGACGAGGGAAAAAGTTTGGAAATTAGTTGATTTTAGGTGAAGTTTAGGAGCTTGAGCACAGTTTTTGAAACTTGTGAAACTAGTATGAATATGCAGAGTAATGGAAACTATAGATAAGGTCCTGTTAGAAGAGCATCAGATCACTGAGGACTTTTGTAAATGAGGAGCATTTCGAGATGCACACAAGCATGACACTCACCCTGGTCTCCAGGTTAATGTAGGCAGTCTTGCCATCCACCGTTACCAACAATTTGTTTTTGTCCTTAAAGTCTACACATTCATCACCAAACATGTCACTGTACAGAAGAGAAGAAAAGGCATGTTTAAGCATATTGGTACAAAGATATTAAGAGAGACTAGAGATGAAAAAAAAAAAAAAAAAGTTCTGCTTACTGGAACATGATCTGCAGCCTTTCCCGAAAAACATCCAGGTCCAGTTTCTCCTCTTTGGGCTGCATGACTGAAAGAATAATAATAATGTTTTCTACAGTATTTAATAACAAAATAATAAATAAATAAAAATATGTGTGTGCACATGTGCAATTTAATTGCTGATTTCCATTGTAATTGTACAAGGGTGTCTATAGAGTGGAGTCTAAACTAGTACGTGAACATGAGTGAGTTAAGAATTGCCTTGATGCAAACATAAATCTGTCATCATCATAAACAGTGAAGCGCTATACAAATAAAATTAAATTGAATTAAGACTGGATTAATGAGTAATATTGCACATGTAGTTTATGAAGAAAAGAGAGCCTAGTACAGAGGCCTGAGGGACACCATGAATAAGAGGAACAGCAGAGGATATATAGAGTATGAACTAAAATGACATATGGTCTGTCTCTGAAGAATGGATTAAACCAAGAAAGGTCAAGAACTTATGATATGAATAATAGGCAGGAAAAGAGTGTGTCCCGAGTCAACTGAGATGAGATCAAGAATGGCAAGCATGATGACTTCATGTCAGGATTATATACTATTAAACATTTTGGACACATAGGATTTTAATGTGTGTAAGGGAACTAGTGGATGGCTCCTTTAAAATGAAAGTGTCATATTACTAGGATGAGAAATGACAATATAGCGATAATGTGCTAAATAATGACACACCTCTTTTCTGAGAATAACAGTACTAAGAGTAAATACACTTACTGTTGATACACAATACGCCATGAGAACGATTTATGTGGCACACAAAGAACAGAAACAGAAAAGCGTCGGAATCGAAAAGAAGGTGGGAATCGAACCTTCAACCCTTGAACGTGTTGCTACAGTACAGTGCTAACCGCTACACCACTGTGCCGCACGTTAAGGATGTAACGTACCTAAATATCGTTATGTATATAAATTTATTTTATAAATTACCTCAAGTATCAAGATTTATAACGTTTTCTTACATTTCTGAGCTTTTGGATTTGACTGAACCTCCAGAACTACAGTTGTGACTGCATCAGCATACATATCATTCAGGGGGTTGGCAATCCACTGTAAAAGAGACACAAACATTTAGTCTTCCTTCATGATTCTGCCATCGAATGCATTGTTATTAATATATTTATGGCTTGCATTTAATGCATAGCCTTTAATGTACTCATGGTTTGTATTGTTTTGCAAAAAGAGACATTCAAGACCATAAACTGATAACAATCAGGTCTTAAATTTAAATAGTTATAATACTTCTCACCAAATTAAAGAATCTCACCGAACTATGTGTATTACTCTACCCTAACTCTTGTCTGTGCATTGCTCTCACCTCCAGGATGACCATATTGGAATCATGAATCAATGTGATGCTGTTAAAGATCCTTAGTGTGGTTTTCTCTGCTGTCTCCACCTCTTCCACATGCCCTAAAACACACAAATATGGATTTCCTCCTTATGCACAGCACCACTCAAATTAAGTCAGGTCTGGCCAGGCATTTATAGTCTCTACCCAATGCGTCATATCTAAACGCAAGACAAACTGTTGCAAAGAAAAACGGCGGATCATTTGTGCACATCGATTCAGATTACACACCTGCCAAGTGGCGTAGCTGGCTGTGTAGAAGGGAGAAAGGTCCAGTGAAGGGAATGGCTTGAGTCTGCTTCACTGTGCTCATCGACAAATCTGTATAATCTGAAAGGCAGAAGAGAATGATGAGAACACGTGTTGTGAAAATATACTGTGTTTATCCTGGGAAAAGTGCACCAACTCACTGGAGAGGTCTGAAGGTGTGAGGATGTGATAACTGAAGTTGCGTTTGACCAAGATCCCAGAGACCCTCTGACCCTGAACAGACTTTTTATCAGCGAGAGAACCCATCACCTAGACAATCACAACACACACAAACAAAAATGAGCGCTTGTCAGATTACCCTAAAACAAACACAAAGTGAGAAAGCAAATGAGATACGAAATACATAGTTAGATATAGTAATATACTAATTAAAGGGAAACCCTAGACAGAAGTGCAGAGTTCTCACTTTGGCCAGTTTCTCTCCTCTGAAGTTGAGTGTGACTGCCTCGGTGTTGCGGGGATTATGGACCTCGATACGCTCTTCATCATTTTCCTCATATTCTAAAATGAGAGCCGCCTTGAGTCGGGCCATCTCATTCTGCTCTCCATGCACCAGGATCTGAACACAGGACAAATGAGTAACACATCTCACCATGTACAATAATCCAAAATGTACAGCTGGGGAATAGATCACAGTGCTCACCACATGGGGCGGTTTGAGCGCTCGGATGAACTCGCTGGTCTGCTGGTAGTCAGTGTGAGCTGAGAAGGAAATGTAGTCCACAGACATCTTCAGCTGCAGCTTCTGACCTGACATAGTAGTGATCTCCTCGGGCTCGGACATGATGTGCTAAACAAGGAAACGGTCTCTTGTATTTAACAAGCAAAAGACTGATCAAATACAAATATTATACTGTTTCAAATCTTTTTGCTCAAATGTGCTATCCTAATCTCAAGAGATCAAATTTTCTTCACTTAAAGTAACCTACATCAGCGATCACATCACAACGCAAGAGCCATGACAACTCAAGGCTCCTGGGGTGTGAGGTGGTGTCGCTGTGGGTAGAGGGGTGGGAATTCCATGGATCCGACTTGTTCCTTGATCCGATTTGTGGCATTATTGGAATTTAATTATATGAGCTCCTCTACCTTGGCAAGTGTTCCCTCCACACAGTAACCCGCGATGATCACACCGTTCCTCTTGTCTGTACACCAACTCTCAAACAGCTCTCTGGAGAGACCACTCTGCATCATTCCAGGAGACGCCATCACCACACTGGGGCCGATGTCATCGAAATGATCCATGCTCTATAGAAAAGGAACAGAGTTGGTACTAGTGCTGCATATTTAATCACCCAAAATTCTAAATTGCAATATGGACCTGTGCAATCATCAAAAGGCTGCAGGTAATATAAACATATTCTGGAATTTTTCAATAATTTTACATTCAATTAGTAAAAAAAATTATATATATAAATTGCCAAACATCCTCTTAATGTGCTGCATGATTCTTGCTAAAATGTGAATCACATATCTTTCACTTCTCTTGCATGAAAAATAAATAAATAAATAAATCACTTTATTTTTGAACCCATAAATTGAAAACAAGCTGTTGAACATAAACAGAATGTTAACAATAATAAATAAAAATCTATACATATAATAAAACTGTAAAGTTGGCATGTCTGCATATTTAAGATATTTACGGAAAAAATTATTTGGGGGGGGATTAAAGACGCATAATTTTAATTAACAGGTGGCCGAACTTGAGGGTTGACGCAACATATAGGCTTGTTTCATTACAATCCCACAGGAAGAGAAGACATACTAATTTAAAAAAAAAAAAAAAAAAAAAATCAACCTTAAAAATCCTTAGTTATTCAACAGATGGCGCTGTACATTTTTTAATACATGCTTATAAATGTGCAATTGAAATCTACTTAATAGACTTAATCTCACACCTTCATTCAGCGCAAGTAAAAATTGTAGTTTGTTACAAATTTCAACAGATGGCGTTGTACTTAAAAAAAATTTTTTATGTGCTTATGAGTGTGCAATTAAATACCACATCAACTAAGTCACAGGCACATCAACTAACTTAACAATAGCAGCTGTGCTTTTTGGACACTCGGCCAACTACAGTATTTCATCTTTGCATGTGTTAGAATTGTTGTCAAGTTAATAAGCAAACATGTAAATGCAGCCTGAACTAAATGCAGGGAAATATATTAAGGTGAATCGCGCTCATTCAGAAATCAGATTGGTTCATTTAATAGTTAAATATCACGGTCGAAATTGCAGTACGTGTTAAAATCAAATCCTGCAGCCTCACTCGGTACAAGTGTGATTGGTCTTCTGAAGAAAGGCGCTGTTATGACAAGAAAAAAAAGAAAAAGAAAAAAAAAAAGACGGCACTTTTTCATATTTCGTTATAGAACTTTTTTGATTGCATACAGTGCTAAGACATCTATTATTATTAAGAGTGGGAAAGCACAGAAATGTAGCCGCATGCTGCAGTGAATGAGTTGTGAAAAGAATGCATTTAAAAAAAGTTTGAGCTGCACAATAAAGGAATCACCTGGTTTTGTTTTTACTGTTTGTCACTAGACTTGTCTGAAGTCATTTTAACTAACGCTGACTTTACTTCCATTTCAGTTTCCACACTTTCTCTTAATTTGCTTTTTAATGTAGCTTGAACAAGTACTAAGGTTAAAAATGCAGTTTAAACTAAATAAGCACCACTGCTGTTTTATCCCAAAGAAACCATTAAGAATTGCACCTTGAGGTTGCTGATGTGCTTGAAGACGAAGGGGTTGTTGATGTTGATGGCTTTGCGGATTTTGTCATTCATGGCGTTGACGTAAGTCTGGTACACAGCCATACACTTTTTGGCCAGGGATGAAGCATAGTAAATAGGAATGTCATGAAGTTCAGGATGATTCTGCCAATATTCATCTGAAAGAACGAAAGTCAGAAATCACAGTCATGCTACATTCACTGTGCACTTCATTATGAACACCTACAACATGGAAGGGCACGAAATCATGCAGTCAAAGACCTTAGTTAGCCGTCACAGCAAACAACAAAATGGTTGAAAAATGTGATCATCTTACATTAGGTAAATCTGTTATTAGGTTAAATAACATCTTAAAGACTGAGGACTCACCAAGAATGAGCAAAAGCTCCTGTGCTCGACCCAGAGCGAAGACGGGGATGAGACAGCGGCCTTCCCGGTTCACAATATCGTGGACCGTGTTACAAAAACGAGCTTCTCTTTCCTCTCTCTTCTCGTGGATGTGAGTTCCATAGGTGGACTCCTGTAAACAGGAACAGAAAGGGTGCAGCTTACAGTGT
This sequence comes from Clarias fuscus, assembly GCA_030347435.1. Classification (NCBI taxonomy): domain Eukaryota; kingdom Metazoa; phylum Chordata; class Actinopteri; order Siluriformes; family Clariidae; genus Clarias; species Clarias fuscus. The sequence goes on along the minus strand of CM059229.1, from coordinate 12,291,303 downwards.
TTTACTGGGTGAACAAAACACTGTCTGTGACAGACAATACAGCTGCTACAGAACTACAGTAAACAGTTACTCACTGTGATTAGGATGTCTGGTTTAACACTGGGAATCTCTGCTGCCATTAAATGTCTGTCTTCCTGACGCGAGAAATCGCCTGTATAAAGAATCTTTAAAAAAAAAAAAAAAAAAAAAAGCAAGGACATGAGCTCTGATCTGTTTGTGATCTTATCATAAATTAACCAATCACCTCAACCCACCTTCACACCAGCAATCTCGATCATAAACATGGCTGCACCCAAGACGTGGCCGGCATGGTAACACCAGAACTTAATGCCAGCTACCTCCTTCACCTCATGGAAATTGATTGTCTCAATCTTGTCCATGCTTTCTTCCAAGTCTGTCTCTGTGTACAACATGTCATCTGCTGAGATATTACTGCAGAGAGGGAGAGAAGCAGATTATGCATAAAATTACTGAACACTCAGCCATTTTAAACTTTTTATTTTCTCTTCAGTACAAAATGGATGATGCGAGCATCTACCTGACTTTGACATAGTCTGAAAGAAGCCAGCGGTAAATGGCTTTGGTCGCATGGGTCATGAAAGTCCTTCCTTTATAACTAGTCTTCTGTAAAAACCAGGGAAGTGCTCCACAGTGATCGAGATGAAAGCTGCGTGAGAAAGGAAATGGTAGTTAATACAAGTCTGGTGTAAATACACCTCTAGACAAGAAGAAGAAGAAGAAGAAAAAAGAAGAAGAAGAAGAAAAAAAAAAACGCTCACTGGCTGATGAGGAGGAGATCGATTTCAGCAGGATCAATCAAATCAATATAAGGCAGTGCATCCATTCCCTCTAAACCAGGGTGGATACCACAGTCCAGCTGAGGAATACATCAGTGATCAGCCAAAGACAAAATTATATTCAATTTATTGGATATTACTGCTAAAAAAGTATGCTTACATCTTAACAAACCTACCATAATTTTACGTCCCTTGAATTCCAAAATGATGCACGATCTGCCTACTTCTTGACCAGCGCCCCTATCATTGGTAAAGAACAGATAGAAAACAAGAAATTACTAAATTAATTTGTGGAACTTCAGGCAGCGTAGAGAGAATCGGTCTGAAAAACACATTTCACATCCTAGACTGTCAAGTTAGTAAGGCAAGAGGTAATGTTAATTCAGATCTTATTTTTTAAATCAGGATTTTTTTTAATGATCACAAAATAAACACAAAAACATCTTATTATAAAAACTATAATTACAAATATATGTTTCTTAATGGCCTGCACTCATTAAATTGCACTATTCATATCGTAAATAAAATATCATTACTGAAGGACTTTGACAAATAAAAACAATATAGATTATTAATAATAATAATAATAAAGATTTTCCAACAAACTTTTTTCCTCCTCTTGAAAATGCATCTGTCGTATAATGTACTTCGAATAATCACAATACATTATACATTTATAATAATTGGAATCAGTGAATGTTTTAATGAAGTTTCAAATGGTCATTTGGATTTTAACAAAATTACACACAAATCCTCCACAAAATAAATGTGTTAATAATAATAATTTAAAAACTGGATGTGAAAATGATCTCATTTTTCACAGTCTAGTCTCGTGACTCATTATAACATTTGAGGACTGAAGAACAACATAAAGAGATACCAGGAAACAGGAACAGATCATGAAAATAAATACTGTGCTGTGAAAAAGTATTTTTTTCTTTTTCAAGCTAATTTTAATATTACACTAAGTTAACCTGAGTAAATATAAAATGCTGTTTTTAAATGCGCTCTACCAGAAAATCCGGGCATCAGTTTGTGACCTAAAGCTCAAGCACATTTGGGTTATGCAGCAGGACAATGATGTGAAACACACCAGCAAGTCCACCTTTGAATAGCTCAGAAAATACAGAATTAAGGTTTTAGACTTAAACAGGCCAATCGTGCTTGACAACCCTTTAATGTGGCTGACTTTAAACAATTCTACAAAGAAGAGTGGGACAAAATTCCCCTCACAGTGATGTAAAAGTCTCATTGCCAGTTATCACAAAAGCATGATTGCAGTTGTTGATGCTGTGAAGGATGGCACAAGCAGTTATTAGGGTTCGGTGGCAATTACGTTTCACACAGTAGAGATCTGGACAGCTTTTTTGCCTTAATAATTATTATTTAAAACTGCATTTCATATTTACAAGGGTATGTTTGTAAAAAAAAAAAAAAAAAAAGATGATCTGAATCATTTAATTGTGACAAATATATGGGGGGACCCCAGGACGGGGGCAAATACTTTTTCACAGCACTGCATAAAGTGGGAACAAATAGGAATTATGTCTGGATTTACGTCGTAACCTTATAGTGCTCACGTATTTTATGTTTTATTTCATTTAAATAAATGGTTAAAACAATCAATCATTTATGAGTAAAACATTTTACATAAAATATTGTGTAATTTTTATTGTTAATTATTAATATGTTTATTGCTATAGTCACCTGTTGTCCCGCGTTAAGGGTAATAAGAAATTCCTAGAAATAAAAAAACTTTAAAATTTCACCGTCAATAAAATATTACGGTAAATAATACGTGCTGTTTGGGTCGTTTAAACGCCAGGGGAAAATCGTTTATATCTTTACACATTAGCATCATTCTAACAGACACTGAGCTAACCAGCTAACAAGCTAACACACTCTCCTGCACTCAGTAGTTTGAATGAAACTCACAGAGGTCTTATGAGAAGCTGGTCGCTTTCCTCAGCCGGCACCGCCACATCTGACTTTCGCTTAGTAGCCATGTTCACACACAAACGTTTTAAACGATTAACATTCAATCCATCTCCAATTCATAACCATAAAGGCAAGCTGTATTGAGAACGCGAGTGTAGTCCACAAGTGAACTACTTCCGGTGTCACACAATTCAAAATAAAAGCTTCATATTAACGCTGCAGTATGTTTATCTATACACATTCTGGAATTTAAGTCATATCTCACAGAGTAGAAAATAACTGTTTAAAATCTATCATCTGTGAAAATATACACGTATTAAAAACTACATTAAAAATAAATTGTGGATCTGTAATCACACTTTATCACACAATTGCCGAGGTTTTAACAGAATCATGCGAGTTCGTACAGGGTGTTCAAACTATTCCACATTCAGTCAGTAAAATTTAGGATCAAACTAAAAGTAAAAGTTATACAGGTTAACTTTGGGTTGCCTTTTACACTCACACCCAAAAAACAAACAAACAAACAAACAAACAAACAAAACATTCCCAACAGTGTGTGACTGATGGTACTTCTAGTGAGAAACCTAGTGAACCATGGTAAAGATATACTGTATCTAATGATGGAAACTTCAAAGCATAATATAAGTCGCTCTGGATAGGAATGTCTGCCTAAATGTAAATGTAGATGTAATTATCTTTATAAAAGAGATTAGCTTTGAATGAGTCATTCATTCATTCATTCAATTTCCATACAACTTATTTAGAGTAAGGTCAGGGGGTCTGGAGCATAGAGAGCTCAATTAATAGAGGGTAATTAGCAGCCAGGTGTTATTTTACCCAGAGTATAGACTTGTATTTTTTGCCATTTGACAGTAACCTAAATGTAGGATAACACTTGCTATAAACAGACCAGATGACTGGCTGTGGTGGCACGATGGCATAGTGGTTAACACTGTGGCCTCACACCTTTAGTGTCAAGGGTTCAATTGGTCTCTCAAGGGATCAATTAAGCATACTCATGTCTGTGTGTGTGGAGTTTGCATATCAGAATCAGTATTAGGGTTTTATTCGCCAAGTATGTTGACACACATGGTTGTTTGTAGCACTCAAGGTATAGACCGGCATAAAATACTGTACATTTGTTGTAGACAAAACACTATACACAGTAATTACAAAACAGTCAGTAACTTTACAGAATTTAAGTCGAGGAGGGGGGGGGGGGGGGGTTTGGAGGTCCTGGGTGACTACAGATGTACTGTACACAAAGTGTATACAAAGTGTGTCATATGCCCATATATCTCCCTGTGCTTGGTGGGTTTCCTCAGGGTACTCTGGTTTCCTCCTATGGTCCTGATACATGCAGATTAGATTAATTGCCGTTCCCAAATTGTCTGTAGTGTGTATGTGTGTATACCCTGCAATGTATTGGCACCCAGTTTAGGGTATACCCTGCCTCATGCTCTAAGCCTGGGATGTGCTCCCAATGTACAGTAGGATAACACTAGTACCTGCGACCAGGGATAAGTGTTATAGAAAATGAATGAATATATGAATGAATGATTGCCTTTGGATTAAAACTAACTGTTCATTTTGCATTTTATTTTATTGTAAATGTTATTACAACATAGTAACATATATTTTTGTTCTTCTTCCTTTGGTCACAGTAAATATAATTCTGAGTGGTACTTTCTATCTCACGAGTATTTTTGAAAAGAAAAAAAAAAAAAAAAAGATCTCCTGCACTCACATACACTTTGTCACACTGCATGCTACACCTGTATACACGTGGTGTACAGCGAGTGAGCGTGTGTAACTCAATCCTCTCGTTTCTTCTACAGGAACAGCTGATTAATCCGTGTGTCACAGCGGCGCGTTACTATTGCAGTTTCTCTGTCAGGGGGCGGGACTTGAGTCTCAACTCGCAGGTCACGATATGCGTGAGTGTGTCCGTGTGTGTATTTGTGTAAGAGATAGAGAGAGATTAGACGCAGGTAAATCAGCGGTGTGCTGTCACTGGAGTAAAGAGCAACAGATGAACCGGAGTAAAAGAGCAGGAGTGTGAACCTGAGCTGTGATGGAGTTCTCGAACTTCTCATCGGAGACTGATTTTGTTTCATAGATCAGATAGCGAAGTGATTTAGTGACAAAGTAACTTTTCATCGCACTCTGATTGTTCCTGTTTGTTTGCTTATTGTTCGTTTGAGCGTTGTTAAAAAGAAATCAGTAATCATGCCGGACCAGCTGGCAGTGTCGGAGTTCATGGACATCACCACTGAGGATTATAAAGCGCCCACAACCTCGATCTTCACCACCCGCATGGGCCACTGCCGCAACACAGTCAGCGGACTCGAGGAGGTGAGACACTCTGTCATTATCATGCTTATTAGAGAGAATAAGGATCAGAAAATCTGCCCTATTGGATTTGTTTGATGCTGATTCTGAAAGCAGAGCAGAATGACTTCCTCGTTTGAAATCACAGGTTTGCCAGCTGTGAAGGTGAACCTCGCCCATGTCCCATATAACACCTCTCTCTCTCTCTCTCTCTCTCTCTGTGTCTCTCTCTCTGGTCTTTCTGTCCAGTCTACAGTAACTTGGGTTTGAAATATGTTTCAATGCAAATGATCTGAGGAATAAGAGAATAAGATTATAAACCTGAATCAGGATTGCAGTTCTGATTTTCTACAGTCAACCCTGACTAAGTGTAAATAAGGTATTTCCTTGCACTAATCTATTTATACCGACATTTTTTTTTTCCTCTTAGTGTAATGCTCCATTAGGATTGAAAAGCCATGATTATGTCCGTTTTGCTTCTTCCGGCTGCACTGCGCTGTGTGTCAGATTTCAGTCTGCATTTTGGACATGAAGGGGGGGGGGGGGGGGAAAGTCCTTTGTTACTAACACAGAAGCAGTTTCGATCATCACACTCAGGCTTATTTACTGAGGAAAGTCAGCAGGTCCTTGAACTTCCACTTTAACTCCGGGTTTCAGTGGTTCAAAGTTGCTGCACTGACTATTTACTAACTTGTAAATGTACAGTAAATGCGGCCTGGTCTAGATATCATACTATCCTGAAGATATTTTCAGATTGTTTTAATTAAATGTACCAGTCTTTGTGTTGTACTACATTGGTTCTCCATGGACACAGTGACAAGATCCGTATTTTTTAAAAAATTTATCCATAATAGAAATCACAACCCGGAATATTCGAAGATATTATATTTATCACATTATTTAACGACTGCAATCCAAACCTTAATAACGCCAAAACAAGTCAAACTATAAATAATGTCTGGCTGGACATAATGCATTCATTATCACTGGGAGCTTCAGGCATAGAGAGCTCCAATAAGCAAACTGAATATGGTACATATTTTAAGAATATTCATGAAATAAATCTCTAATGAGGTGGTCTACGAAATTTATTGTATAGTTGAAGGGGTTTCTGGATACAAAGTTTTGAGAACATTTACCTCATAGAACAAATATGAAGTCAATACAGAGTGACTGTTTATTTTTCACTTGGTCATTCAGCGAATGTACACTATTTCTCTGCTTTCTCTAACCCATGTCTAAAAAGCTGTTCACTTTTCACATTTTGTGACTAGGGATGAAGGAAAGTTGCTGTGGGCTACACATTCATTTCATTCTTATACAGTACTGTGCAAAAGTTGTGTGCCACCCCACATTTCTTCATATTTTGCTTTCAAAGAGAGAGACTTTTACATGTATTTTTAATGTAGTCTTGCGGAATCGTTCCTCAGGCTTTCTCAGGGACCCTATGCCCGAGCAGTTACTGAAGGAAAGTTTTTTTCCGTTTCTTAAACCACACCGTGACCTATAGTATGAATCATTCAAGCTTAAAAGACATCTAATTTAAGTCACGAAACAGTGAGAAACAGGCACAGATGATGAAGCATACTGCTGATGCTGAATGCTGAGTGGTTGAAACAGACGAGAGGGGAAATGAGGTTGCTGTTGTGGAGATTACATAAACAACCAATTTTACACAGTAAAACACTTGTTCAAATTTCTTTCATTCAATCTATATAATTTAATTTTATATAAAGAAATAAAACGTTTCACACCACTGGACCCAAAAACAACATATGTTAACAATATGTCAAATATGATACTATTAGGGTAGTGGTGCAACATACAAAATAGTTCAGGCCCTCCTCAGAGAGTGTCATTTAGTGTTACACAGATTAAGACATGAAAAGTGTAGGGCAGGATGGTTAATAAACTGTAGGATGTTGGCTGTGACACACAATAACTGCTTGAATAAGGAAGTTCCATCTCTGCGCACTGAAATTAGAGTGAAACCATTTTGAGTTCAGTCAGTAGAGAAAGTAGTCAGTGTTCTCATAAAGTGCTTCACACGGACCCTTCAGTCTACAAATCTTAAAGCAGAAGTAATGTGGCACACTACAAAACCCTTTGTGTTTTCCCATTCAGCATTAATGCATATTCATGCAACCAGGGATGTAGAGAGTGAAGCATTTATTTTTGTATTTTTGGTTTAGAAAATTGCAAATTTCTGTATTGACCATTGTTATCAGAAATATGAACCAATATCAAATAAAGTTCATTAACCATATCAAATAAAGTTGATTAATAACATGAAATGTTTGATTTTGTCAGTTAAAAGATTTCTGAAAATTGTACGTACAGCAGTTGTTCTGGTACTTGCACAATTACTGTATAATAATAATAATAATAATAATAATAGTAATAATAATAATTGTGTGCTGTTTAGAGCATGGGCATAAATTGCATGATATACATTGTCAGGCCAAAATAAATGCCACACTCTACACTCACACCATGTTTCATTTGACTACTTTTGCTTTGATTACAACTATGCCATTGTTTCCCTAAGCTTAGGCAATCTTGTATTGATGTTGTTAGACTCGTATTAGGCCTTTTCCAGTGCATACCCAATATTCTCTATGAAGTTAAGGTCTGGACTCTGTGGTGGCCAATCCATGTGTGAAAATGATGTCTCATGCTCCCTGAAGCGCTCTTTCACAATTTTGGAATATGCCCCAAACTATCAGGGAAGAAAAAAAATCTATTGATGGAAACACCTGGTCATTCAGTATATTCAGGTTGTCACCTAACCTGACCAAGAGAAGCAATGCCAGATCATAAAACTGCCCCTACAGGTTTAGAATAGTTACTAGGCATGATGGGTGCATCACTTCATCTGCCCCTCTTCTTTCCTTTATGTACCCATCACTCTGGAACCGGGTAACCACCACATGAGACCACATGACCGTTTTCCATTGTTCCATTCTTTATGATTCCAAGAAGATTAAAGCAGTTTTCCCAATTAGACTTGTGATAAGTGGTTTTTCTAAAACTGCACAGCTGTTTAGTCCCAATCCCATAAGTTACAGTATATTCATATTTTGTATGTGGAAATGCTTTTACTTTCACTATTCAACATAGTTTTTAAATTTTTACTTTTTATTTAATTTTTTATTTATCACACTTATTCAGGATTTTTTCCCGACCACATTTCTTCCTCGAAGCTGATGGTTCACCATTATCCTTCCAGGTTTTAATAATGCGTGTTTCAGTTCTTAACCCAATCCATCTCCTCTTTACTTTATGCTGGACAATACATTTCACTCTTCTGAAACAGAGTAACATCTTTGCCACAAACGTAGTATATGTTTTTTTTCTTCACATGGCTGTTTAAGAAATGTAAAGCTACTGTACTTATTGCATCAGTTGGGGTTAAATAACTTGTTGCTAGCTGAACCATATTAATCACTGCAGTAATTATCCAATTGAAGGCTCTTACCTATTTGATTATCTAAATCCAGGTGGTGCCTTTTTCCAAGCAGTGTAGCTGGAACATTCCGTTTTGTCTATGTGGCATGAGGCAAAAGAGGGTTTGAGAAAAATCTATAAAAGGCCAATTAACAAGTCTACCATGTCTTAAGCATTCATTTTGCCTGTTTTTGCTGCACATTGTTATAGATAAATAGATAGATAGCCTGAAATGTAGTACTTAGATGTGTTGATGGAGGGATTTATTTATCCTTAAATGAAAAATCTGTATAAAAATGTCAATATACAGATATTAAGCCAAGGACCTGGGATTGTTGTGTAAATACACTGTGTGCTGTAAGCTGTGTGTCTGTGTTTGCATGTTAGTGTGGTCTGGTTAGTTCCCACTTACATACGTTGAGAGTAAAGCCAGTTTCCCTTACTGATACGAAGCACTCCCCTTTCCAGTTTTTCCACAAGTGTGTTGGGTCTTGCTGAAACCTGCCTCCTTGTTCTGTGCACGTCGCTTATGAAATGTGTCCCCCCCCTAAGGCTGTTGGTCTGTCTTTACCTGCCCCTCTCTCTCTCTCTCTCTCTCGCGCCTTCTTTCAATTTATATTACAGTATGCTTGCACTCATTCCTATTTCAGCATCTATCTAGACTCGTCTGCCCACACAGAGACGAGACACCATCATTTTACACGTCTCTATTCTATACTGAGTTCATGCACTCATCAGCCATTTTAAGAGGAACACATGTAGTCCATCCAATTATCCAACCAGCTCATCATACACAGCAAATTTCCCAGAGTCCAGTTGCACTCAAGTAAACTCTGAAAGTGTTAAATCAACACTGAGGATGATAATGCATATATGTACTGTATGCAGATACAGTTTTAGTTACTTTTTGCACCAAATGTCAGTATTCTTGTCAAGCAGCTTTGCTGTATATATAGAAACAGTGCCTGTGAGCTCTTGGGCTGTCCCTCATGGCATCTTTAGCCTGGCTGAGTTTGGAATTCTCCGAGTCTGACTCACCTGAGGGTTATACACAATATGCATGTGAAGGCATTTTGCGCTCATGTCGGCATGCAGTTGAAGAGCCCCTTTGTATCTTGTGCTTTGTTCAACCAATCAGAATGCTTGTGAGGCAATGTGGGATCATTATATTAAACGGTACTACAAGGCCTTTGAAAGCTGAATGATTTAAGCGCTCGCGATTTTAATAACAGGATCATCATTACGTAGCAGACCTCTTGAGAAATGATTGCCTTCTTTTTGTGTGTGTCTCTCTTTAAAATGATGCTCTGTCTTTCGTAGGCTCTCGATGCAGACCGGAGTTTTCTGAGCAAAATGAAGAAGTCCGTCAAAGCTATAAACAGTTCTGGCCAAAGTGAGTATGAGAAGATAATTCAGTAGGTCTCAGCAGAGATCCTCTGATCGGTACTATTCTTTGCAGATTCCTGCTGTATTACGTCCACTGTTTTACTTTTTTGTGTTTTACACTGTTCTATATAACAGATTCAATGCAGGATTTCTCGTCTTTTAAAAAAACGCTGACATTTCGTTTTTTAAACCTCTCTTCGTTTATCTGATAATTGGTCCCTGTGTATCATATTAATTATGATGGCATTGATTTAACCTCTGTTATTGGTTTTTAGGGCTTTTAGGGCTTTTTTGGGGGTCTTTTTGGGGGTCTTAACATGTTCAAAAACTTTTGAAGCAGACAGGTTGGGTCCTGAGGGTGCCTGAGGGTCTGGGCCCCGGGTGTGGAGATTAAGCTGCATAGCTCTTACACACGCGAAACCTGGTACACATTCACATGGTACACATGGTACTCATTGAGCCGAAAAAATTGTCATGGGCTCAACTCAATAGGAAGTCATTAATTTGTGTCGTTTGTCAAAATGCACCCGAAGGATTTTGATATACTCCTCCTAGGGGATTCATACGATCCTCTCCAAACTGGGCCGATGTGGTCGAAAGACATTGAAGATGCAATATTGTAAAGGGATTTTTGATATCTCAAACGGGTCTGATGTGATGATGCCTTAAACTTGCACTGAAAAGTGGTTAATAATTTTCTGTGGGACATCATCTTGATTATATTGAGTGACATCATAGTGTGATGTTTTTTTTCTAACATCTGCGGCCTATTGTACACGTGTACACAGCGCATAAATAAACACATTCACTCGTCACACACACGCATCATGGTGTGATGTTTTTTTGGGGCTTTTTGGAGGTCTCGGCATAAAATGTCCCCTCTTCTAAAATTATGTCATAATGTTGTTGGTGCCTGCTGTCTTTCTCGTGTGCCCACTCTTTTTTTTTTTTTTTCACTTTTTTTATTATTGCATTATTCTGAAGGAATTTTTGAGCCTTTAAGATAAGTAAATCATACAGACGTGTAACTGAATAGATTCCTTTAAGGTCTTCAGTATAATTGTTACATAGTTGTTACACTCTTACCATTGTACAAGTGCAATTATTTATGTTACCATATACAGTATATGGTATATAATTATATACCCGATTATATATTTGACAACCCAGAGGTAAATTGAGGTCATTTGATGGAACAGTAAACCAAAAGTGATAATGGGACAATAACGTAATTTAGTTTTATGCTTTTCTCCATAAAATCCCAGGGTTGAAGCCTGTTCCATACATTACACAATCACATTTAATCATTTAATTCTGACATGAAAGAAATGTAAGAAACTTTAACTGCAAGTTATTAAGAATATAATCCTTCCTCTTATGTGGTAGATAAGTTATGTATAAAAAGCAGGAACTCAGAACTTAATCTTTTTCATAGATTTGTAAATGATATTGATAGTGGGTTAATGTCAGTTCTGTTTAATTTCAGATCCTCTCTCTGTCCCTAACAGTTAGATCTGAGTTCTCAGTGTATCGTCCCTGCTTTTTAACGTTCTGCTAGATGGTTTGACTTTAAATTGCCCATAGGTTTGTATATCAGCGTATGACTGTGTGTGCATGCTGCCATGAGATTGAGAACACTCCATCAGTCCAGTGTTCTTCTAGACCCAACATAATTCCCGAACAAGATGACCGAATGAATGACTTCATTCATCAGTTGAGTGATTAAGGAAAATGTTCCTAACCTGCAAATCGGGTAGAATTAGGATTTGAATGTAAGGCTTTGTGGTACATATAGGAAACTGATTCCTTTGTATAAAAATCCAAGTAGATTTCAGTCAATTGGGAAATGGAAGGGTTGCAAATTTCTTCACATACCATTCATTCTGGATTTACCCTCTACTACCTGTCTGAACAAGTCTCTCTCTCCCACTCGCTCTCTCTCTCTCTCTCTCTCACTCTCTCTCTCTCTCTCTCTCTCTCTCTCTGTCATTTTCAGCAGTTGTTGGTGTTTTCCTTTAATCCCACCCTGCATTCTGAATTAGTTACAGTCCAGACACCCAGATGTTTTAAAATATACTGGTGATGTAATTTTGGCCCATGCTGTAAGAAATATGGTGATATGGGAAAACATGGTGCAGAAAATGTTGTTTTGTTCATTTTGAATAATTATAGGATCTCATTGTTTGACATTCCCGAGCAACAGTTTGCTTTTGCATTAAATCTTGACTTGTCAGAAATTCACTTTTACCTTTTGATGTCTCCCGCTGAAAAAGAAAAAGAAAAAAAAAAAAACTCTGCGTCTGAGAATGTTTGTTTGGAGAAGTCTGATTTTTTAGCAGCTTGTATAGCCAAGAGGCTTAATCTTAAAGTAACACCATGTGCACTTTTCAGCCACATGAAATGGGTTAAATGGGTGACCGGGTGTGTGGTATGTAATAACACAGGAAGAGGCAGTAACCATATGGTTACTAAACCGTTCAGATATATATATATCGGTGTGTTTTTTTCCCTCATACCTTGGAAGTGACAGATATACAGGAAATATACAGTTGTGTATTTAATTATATGCACTTCTGTTCCTTCATTGTTGTGGTCGGTGGAACATTTGTAAAAAATGTTTACGATGTGTATCTGTGTGTGTTTGTGTGTCTGGGTGTGTGTGTCTTTAGCCCATGTTGAGAATGAAGAGCAGTACATTCAGGCTCTGGAGAAGTTTGGGGAGGCATGTGTGAACAGAGACAACCCAGAAGTGGCGGCAGCATTCCTCAAGTTTGCAGTCTTCACCAAAGAACTTACAGCACTCTTCAAGAACTTAGTGAGACTCTCTATCTCGCTTCCTGTTTCTGTTTAGCCTCATGCAGACACTCGTTCACATCTCAGTACTGTGGGAACTCTCTATGTGTGTATCACTTTGCCGTACAAGGCCAGTGGTAATATGAAGGTTTTTTTTTTTTTTTTTGGGTGTTGCAGTACTCAATAGCGACTAGATAATGCGTCAAATTCTCCAGAAGACAAAAATAGTGTTTTTACCACAGCTTTAATAAGAGCATAGCAGTATAGGTTTAATAAGACTACTGGCCTACACCTGAGTGACTGCAGACCGGCTGCACTAGCATGATCGTATACAGTACAGGAACGTATATGGGCAGGATATTGCTTGAAACCTAAATAACAACTGACCTGCTTCTGTATTGGTGTGTTCACAGCTACAGAATATGAACAATATCATCACCTTTCCTTTAGACAGTCTGCTGAAAGGAGATCTGAAAGGGGTGAAAGGGGTATGAATAACTGCACTATTATATAATATTATTATTATTATTATTATTATTATTATTATTATTATTATTATTATTTCATTTCTGTGTCCTCAGGATTTAAAGAAGCCTTTTGATAAAGCCTGTAAGGACTATGACACCAAAGTGTAAGCTCCACACTTTCACACCTGCACGTGTTTGCTGTGTATTTTTAAGCATCCTTTTTTTAGGTGAGAGTGCTATCAGCTTAAAGATAAAAAAAAAAAACATATTCATGCCTGGTTTCAGCATATAGTGCAGCGAACCATTGTGTCAGGAAATAAACAGCTTTTTAAAACTAGACTACTAAGCTTTCAGTGGATTATATCAGTGAAACAATAGATTATTAATAAATAATGGCCTTTAGAATGAGAACACTAATGTTTCTGTAGTGCTGTGGTTTCCTGCTTCAGAAAATGTTTGAAAAAAAGGTAGTAGTGTGTCGAGCTGCACAGTTAACCACCTAAAAATAGAAATATGCGATATGGACCAGTACAGTTATCCAATTGCAGAAGCATGCAGTTTATTACAGGTGATAAATGCAAGATTTGGAATTTATGTAGCGTTTGTCAATAATTTAAGTATTTGTTATATTTTTAAATAAGGTTTATTGGGATTAAATAAATATTAGCAAACATCCATTCATTCAGCTCATTTGTGCCATTATCTGCTCTTGGCTTAGAATATGAATATATATAAAAAAAATAATAATTTATTTATGAAAATAGTACAGTTAATTATTAAATATTGCAGTTTAAATCACAAAATAATAGCAATGTCATTTTTTTAAATCAAATCTTTCAATCCTAATAGTGTGTGTTAAGAGGAAGCCTGGTCCAAAAACACAGTCATATGGTCCACCTTAGAAAGGTGACTTGATATATGCACTGGTTTGTCAGTGTCACTTCAGACCTCTGAGTTGGGCTTATGGAAGTCAAGCTTATCTTGCCATGCAGCTGTGCAGCTGTGCCTTAAACAAACAGCACTAGTCATGTGGTCTTTCTGTTCAACTTCAAAGTCTGGTCTGTACGCTCATCTCCCATGTCAATTGCAATGTTTTGCTCAGGCTCATGAGACAATCAGCAAAAGCAGACCGCCATAGATTATTAGAAGCCCTAAGTCACGTGAGTGTGTGTTCCATCTACTATGATGTCTTGCTCCCAGCCCAGATCCAATCAGATAAAGCTTGACGAAGTACAGCAAATACTGAAAATGCATTAAGCTGTTCTTCTATTTATTATTTAGTTTGCTGCATACTGAAACATCTGCTGCTGGATTGAAATCCGGTACTGTAATGAGTGTTAAGGGGATCTCGTCCATCCACTGTTTATACCGGTTGTCCTGTGTAGGTTCCTAGGGTTTCCTGGAAGGGCTGCCAACCTATCACACCTTAGGGGAAATCACACCAAGCCAGGGAAAACATGCAAACTCCACACACAGGCAAGATTCCAAACCCCAACCATGTACAGTAGATGTGGGGCAACAGTGCAAACCACTGTGACACTAGGGTGCTTTCACGTTACACATAATGCTATGGGAAGACAGTATACTACCGAGCCCAATCTGGTTGCAAAGTGGTTAAAAAATGAGAAAAATAAATATAGAGGACAACACTTGGAAAACATGTACATTAAGTTGATTAGAAAATATTCCATTGCCAATGTAAATTCCCAAAGAATTCCCCCATGCCTTTTTTTATGCATGATGGGGAACTTTTTTCTTTCCCTACTTTTTTTTAGTAATAAGATAGAGAAAGAGAAGCGGGAGCATGCCAAGCAGCACGGGATGATCAGGACAGAGATCAGCGGGGGAGAGATCGCCGAGGAGATGGAAAAAGAGAGACGAGCCTTTCAGCTCCAGATGTGCGAGGTACTGTAAGAGACGGGGTTCACCTTTCAGATAGGCCTTGGCATGCCTTGATCATGATACTGATGACACGTCGTTCTTTATTTCAGTATCTCATCAAAGTGAATGAAATCAAAATCAGGAAAGGAGTCGACTTAGTGCAGAACCTCATCAAATATTTTCATGCCCAGTGCAAGTACGTTTTTTGTGTCGCATTTTCTCAAGACTAAAATTCAACAAAACCAAAACGAGATCTGAATAATAAATGGTTGAAATGAGACATCATTTATAAATGCTTGTTCTGTCCAGTTTCTTTCAGGATGGGTTGAAAGTTGTGGAGAATCTTAAGCCAACCATGGAAAAACTCTCCACAGACTTAGCGGGAGTAAGTTTCGGGATTTTCCTGATTATGATGTCACATCGTAACATCTTTGTTTTGCATTATACAGTGTTTCATCTGAGTCATTCTTTCTGTAAATAAGGTTAAACAAGTACAGGAAGGAGAAAAGAAACAGCTGATCCAGCTTCGAGATATTCTAAAGTCATCCTTACAGTCAGAACAAAAAGAGGTGAGGTTCATCATTTCATGACGCCTGTACAATGTACAGTATGTCTGTTTTGCAGTTCTCCTATAAAACACAGTTACAAAGTAACAGGAGTTTTCCTGTTAAAAATACCTGTCCTGAGGACACATCATAAAGACTGTTTCAGTTATTTGAACGTGTGCCAATATCTATTGCTGTAAGACATTTTTTGTCTCTCGTCATGGACTTCTTGGCATTTGTAGTGAGAGACTTGTCCCTGTCTTGGGCACTGGTTTTCCTAAATATGGTCACCTTAGAGTATAAAAATATTTATTTTTCATTTTACCAAAGATTGAGAGATGATTATATGTGTCTTTTAGAAAATGCAAACTTATCTTTGGCGCAATGCAAAGATTAAGTAAACTAGTTCAAGTAAAGGCTTGACATCTAAAAAACAATTTTATGGTTTTTGGCTTCAGGCAGAAATTAGTTTTGATTTTCATTTGGACTCAAGCCTGACTTGACTTGATCTTGGCTATTTCTGGTGTTGTATTTGACACTGGTGGTTATGACTACAGCCCTAGTAATAACCATCAAGGCTAATGCACACAGAACAGCGGATGTTTAATGCTTTATTTTGGGTATGAAGATTATAACAAGCTTAAATACCCAAGTGATAGACAGGACAAGTAAAGGGTTACTGGTGTGAAAAAAGAGTTCTCACAAAATACCTGGATATGTTTAGACACGTCATGAAAATTTGCTAAATGATGAAATGGTAATTAAATTCATGCTCAAGGAACATAGACTCAAAAAACATATAGAAAAAAAACACAATAGAAAACTTAACATAGGAAAGAGCAGGAGAAAAGTATATATATATATATATATATACTGTATATATATATATATATATATATATATATATATGTCATTACATCAGTCACTCTCTCATGGTCTATACTGCTTTATCCTGTATACAGGGGCACGGGGGACTTAGGGCATGAGACGGGGTACACCCTAGACAGGGTGCCAAGCAATCACAGTGCACACACATAATACTGGCAATTTGGAATACCAATTAGTCTACCAGGCACCCACCAGGCACAGGAAAAACAAGCAAACTCCTTGCACACAGACTCGAGGCGGGACTCGAAACCCAACCCTGGAGGTGCAAGGCGATAGTGCTAACCACTAAGCCACCGTGCCACCCAGTTACATCACATTCAGCAATTATATTTAAATCTGTACACTGAAAAACCCCAGTGTTAGATTAATACCCAAAGTGTTGAATGAATCAAAACTTGGGCAATGTTTATTTAGGTCCTGTCAGTCTCAAATCTCACCACTGAGGATTGCACTGGGGATTTTATGAACAATAGCAGTTATAAAACGCATTAACCTTACATTAAGATGTCATCAATGCACATGGATGCAGGATGCACATTAAGTACTGATTCATATCAGATGAGAAGTTAAGATAATGTAAAAGAAAGGGAGAGAAGGGGAAAAAATCCAACTAAAAATGCTGTGTCTTTGTCAGGACTCTCAGGCCAAGCAGAACACAGGCTACAGTCTCCATCAGCTGCAGGGTAACAAGGCTCACGGCACAGAGCGCTCCGGGATGCTCTCCAAACGCAGCGAAGGGTGAAGAAAATGTCTTGCTCTACACAATAACATTGTTTTAAAAGTCTGTATGGTACATCACTCCTAACTTAAAAGACTTTCTAGAAAATTATGAAAAATGACTTTGGGATCTTCTCAGGCTGAGGAAGGTGTGGCAGAAGAGGAAGTGCTCGGTGAAGAGTGGATATTTGACCATCTCCCATGGGACGGTAAGAGAAAACTTAGATCCAACAACAACACGACTGTTTCCACTGCAACTAAAAAGCACAAACACTTTCTCAGCAAGGTTACTTTGAGTTAATCCACTTGGGTTAATGTGTAGCTTTGAGCCCAGACAGTGAATCAGACAGGAAGAGCGGTGACATGTGGAAAAGCAGGCTGCTTTGACCTCTAAATTAGTGTCAACAGGAAGAGAATGTGCTGTGTGGGTGATTAGTTTTGACTTGAGTAGTGAAATGGCCTGGGAAACGCCTCTGGCTAAAATAAAAAGTGTCACTCACTGAGGTTTTATTCGTTCACTTCCGCTTTTCATGGCAAGAGAAGGTCAAGATTAAACTTCTGTATCCCTGATTAAGGCTTGAATTCCTGACTCCTCCTGGGGAATCCACAGACAGTCCTAAGGCAAGTGTGAGATATATCTCCAGTAGGTCCTGAGTCTTTCCCAGTGGAATATGTTGTGTGACATGATCATGTGTGATCCTTCAAAACAGCCGAATCGCCATTATTTAGGTGCTCATGGTTTGTAGGATCAGTGCACAGGTTCTCCTGGATTGTAGAGCTCCTTATTCTAATAAAGGTCCCGGCGAAGGAACTCGTTTCTGCTAATTCTACTCACAGCCTTATTGTCTTTTTTTGTACTAGACTAGTACTAGTGGTTATGGTGTCATGATTGTCGTGGTATATTATTAAATGTCCCCTCGTGTTGATCTTTTAAAGTTATGGAGTCTACTTGGTCAATCTACTGTATATATTTGTGTGTGTGTGAGAGCATTACTATTTCATGAATATGAATAGTTCATCTTCATTAAACACATCCTACTGAAGAAATCAGTAGGCAGGGGATGATGGGTAAGAGGGTGCCATTTATTAATAACATTTTGCTTTCAACAAACAAACAAAGAAACAAACAACAAAATTGAGTGATAGAACATACACACAACCAAATGCTCATTCGCAAACACTACGGCCAAATCTGCATGTCTTTGGGATGTTGAAGGAATCCAGAGTGCCCGCAGGAAATCCAAGTACGGGAAGAACATGCAAACGGAACTAAGGAAGGAATCGATCTCGGACCCTGGAGGTGCAAGGTGACAGTGCTAACCCCTATACCACTCATTGCGTACGATCCATCTTTTTTTTTTATAGGCAAACACACCACCAGCCAAACTCAACCTGTTAACCTGCCAAGTGAAATGCAACCCAGAGGAAAAGAAGAGCTTTGATCTCATATCTCGTGAGTCACAACCACAGAATTAAAGTTTTACTTTTACAGTCCGCTAATTACTGTACATAAATGTTAGAAAGTTACTGTAACCGCTTGTTATATGTCTTCTCTGTTGAATGACAGATGACCGTACATACCATTTTCAAGCAGAAGATGAAGCTGAATGTCAAATGTGAGTTTCAGTATAAGTGGGGAGAGAGGAAACAGATTGAAACTTCTCTGTGATGATTACTATACTAAGCCATTCTGACTATATTTCATCCTCATGCAGATGGGTATCAGTGCTGCAGAACAGTAAAGAAGAAGCCCTGAACGATGCTTTCAAAGGGGGTCAGGATGAGGGTGAGAACAATATCGTGCAGGAGCTTAGCAAAGCCATCGTGAATGAAGTGAAGAGGATGAGCGGCAACGACGTGTGCTGTGATTGTGGAGCTCCTAGTAAGTGCTTTATGTCCTCCTTCTCTGTAACCATCAACTTCTTCATATTCAGGTCACATGCTGTATATGTCTCAATCACTGAACAGCTCCTGAAAATAATATCATTTCATAAAAAAAAAAGATATATATATATATACACAGTACTGTGCAAAAGTCTTAGTGCCATATTATCTGTAGTACAAATTTTATTATGTCTGCATTATTATGTGCGAGAACATTCCCTACAAAGATTCACTAAAATTAATGAATAAATAACATTACAGAAGAATATTTGCATGCTTGTAAAGAAAGCGACATATTACATGACAGACCAGGTTTCAGATACTGTAGGAAAAAAAAAAAATATATATATATATATATATATATATATATATAATGTAGGCTCCTGGGTTTTGCATGAAAATAGAAAGGAGCGAGTGTGACGAAATTACCAAAAGAACTCATATTCTCCAGCATGCTCAGTAAAACCTAACAGCTGTTTTATTTACAGTACTGTGCAAAAGTCTTGCGAACATCCAAACAAAAGCCATATGCAATGATGCTTTTGAAAACATTTCTACATTAAAAGAAACTTCTATAAAAAGCACTAAGTAATAACATAAACAATTAACGGTCAATATTTGGTGTGGAATCTCTTTGCTTGAACATAAGCGGTAGTGTTCGGTACAGATTTGTGCAGAATTCTAAGTAAAACAGCTGTTAGGTTTTACTGAGCATGCTGGAGAATAGGAGTTCTTCTGCTAACTTCGTCACACTCGCTCCTTTCTATTTTCATGCAAAACCCAGGAGTTTCTGAAGATAGGTTAACGGTAATACTGACTTTTTAAAAAAATTAATTGCAAAAATAATAATATAACTAAAAAAAAAGAAATATATAAATATGTAAACCCAAAGGGAAAGGGATTTTATGTATTTGTTTATTTGTTTGTTTGTTTTTGTCAAGGACAGTAACCTTTGAAAAATAAGGTTATGTAATTATGTGACAATAATCACAAAAAAAATCATTTTAGTAACAGTGACTAGAAATAAGCTTAAAATAATCTTATATTTGTTTTGTTGTAAACTTATTTTGACCCTTAAAACTCAAGCGGCACAGATATGTGTTGGCAACTCAGTATAGGTCAATGACGGTTAAAACAATGTATGTGTGCTTATATACAGTAGATGCCTTTCTGGTGTGTGTTAGTGAGGAGGCTTCAGACTCAGAAGTTATCATTACTTTTAAAAAGGGTCAATTGTACTACTATCAGAATATGGGAATGAAGTTGCAAAAATGTGGAACTCATAAAATGAGCAAGTTATTATTATTTTATAGTCATACAAACAATAAAAAACATAGAAAAACGTGTGTGTATTTATGCTATTTCTTTGCCTTTGTAACCCAGTTTCAAATGTTTCACGCATGGTGTTTGGGGAAGTTGGTAAAAAAATTAAGTAAAATTCTGTTTGTTATATTGGCAATTTTGTGCTGAAAAAAATTATATGTCACTTTATACTGCACAATCCTGAGCCCTATATATATATATATTTTTTTTTTTTTAAAAAGCAAAACAAATAATGGCTAAAATGCTCTGAGCTTTAACGGCCATGAAACTAGATAAATTTGGTTAGATTCAAGAATATTTCACTTGCTAAGATGTCATTTTTGTAGTGCCAGTCAGGCAATGGAAGAGCAACAGGTTTTCATTCAAATAAGATAAGATCTGGGTAAAATGATGCAGAAAGATATGGTGCTCGATTGTGAGGCAGAGAGTAAAACATCTCTAAAAGATAAACAAAATCTGTTCAACCATTACGGAATCACATCTCCATCTCTAGCTCCACCCACCAAGGACTGATCATGATCGCAAACATGTTTATAAATGTTAACAAATTTTTGAATAGTTAATAAGAACGAACCTATGCTGAATATATTAAGACCAATTTTGCAAAGATATTCCAAAATGCATTATTTTGCAAATCCATACTTTTAAGTTGACTGGGCTTGCATATCCATATTTCATTTAAAAAAAAATGAAATAAAAAGTAGATAGGAAAGGTTTTGCCCGGACAATCTAGTTTTTCAACCCTGATTGAGTGTGTGACACCTGGCTGAGTTTAAATAGGGATACAAAAAAAATTATGGACAGTCTGTGTATTGTGTACATTTATATAGCATCTTAGTTCTTTGCTTTGCCCTAAAGGTATGTGAACTTTTGCACTCAACTCTAAAGTAAAGCAAATGTTCTCCTTGCAGATCCAACATGGCTCTCCACTAATCTGGGGATCCTGATCTGCATTGAATGCTCGGGTATCCATCGAGAAATGGGGGTGCATTACTCCAGAATACAGTCGCTGACTTTGGATGTGCTGGGAACATCAGAACTCTTGGTAAGTCTTGTAACTTTCCAAATTTGGCTATAGGGCCTCTTCGAGGCCTCACTGTCTGACTCTATCGAATTACCGCATAGCTGGCGAGGAATGTGGGAAATGCAGGCTTCAATGACATCATGGAGGGGAATCTATCAGGAGAAGAAATCCCCAAACCCACCCCGTCTAGTGACATGTGAGTTCCAGTCAGTATTTTTTTCTACATTTCTAGGACGTTAGACTGTTCATGAGCAAATTGAGCAATGCTGTATAAGCAGTTGATTGCTGAATTCGTTACTCAATCCTTCAGGCAGAGCCGCAAAGATTTCATCACAGCTAAGTACACAGAGAAGCGCTTTGCTCAGCGGAGACGTAGCGATGCGACTGTCAAACTGCGCAGCCTGTATGATGCGGTGAGGAGCCGTGACATTTTCTCCCTGCTACAGGTGTACGCTGATGGAGTGGACCTGACTGAGACCTTCCCTATGGCTAATGAACATGTGAGTTAATTATGGACAACACTAGTATTTTCAAGACTGTTGGTGAAAATGTGGCACGCAGCAGTGAATCAAACACAATAGTAAAAGATGTGACAAATGTGCAACAATCCAGTCAGTTCATGGCACTTGCTTTGAGAATCAAGTATGTGTGGTGTGTGTGACTTTTTCATAATTACAGTGTGTACACCTAATTAGATTGCACAAATACGTCTCGCGTTGATATTTAAGTTTTTGAAATGTTTTCTGTCTACACTTTTGTGATTGTTGTGTAACTTCTGGGCTGTGGGTAAAGCGGGCTGCATTATAGTTTGCAATGACCTTCTTTAATTACGCCAAACAGCAAGACAACCAGTACACAACCAGTTTTTTTTCTCATACCTACAACAATTCACTCACTCTCTCTTGCACAGTACTTCCACGCTCTCACTCCGAGTTACACTCAACACCGTGACAGATAACAACTAAGTTGCTCTTAAAAGAAGGGAACTCAATTATTGAATGAAATGTTACACATGTAAAGATATAAATAAAGTAATAAGGTGCTGTAAATTTTTGTAAATATGCATACACATTCATATTTTTAAAAGAATTTTATGCCCTTTTATGTAGTTTCATGCCCTTTTTTTGAATCCAAATCTTTTAACGCCTTTAATTGTCATTCAGAGAAAACTTGGCCAATTTAGATTTCACATGAAAAGTCATAAACCTGATGTATTATTCTAAAATGCTAAATTGTAAAGATATTACAACATGCCCAATTTTTACAGGTCACATGCTTACATCAACTTTTAGTTTAATATTAATTATTTAAAAAAAAATCTGCACCAATTCTGGGTTTTGCCCGTTAACTCACTCACTCACTCATCATCTATACCGCTTAATCCTGTATTCAGGGTCACGGGGGCCTGGAGCCTATCCCAGGGGGCACATGGCAGCGTACACCCTGGACAGGGTGCCAATCCATCGCAGGGCACAGACACACACACACACACACACACTCACTCATTCACACACTACGGGCAATTTGGGAACGTCAGGAAGGGGAGGAAACCGGAGTACCCGGAGGAAACCCACCAAGCACGGGGAGAACATGCAAACTCCATGCACACAGAGACGAGAATCGAGCCTTTTGGCCGTTAAGTTTAAGTTAATTATATATAAACTTAAACTTAACTGTCGAAACACATTATTGCAACAGATTTTTTACATTGTTTTATGTTATACATATAATACAGAAAATGTGTGTGACAAAGAAGCTATTTCGGAAGTTTTGCAACATCTAAGTGACCAGTCTTGCTTGATTTAGCCATTTTTGGAGAGATGATTTGATACGTGCTCCAAAATATATATGCCTATTTTTCAGTGTCATACTTTCTCACTTCGAACAATAATAATTTAAAATGCAAACTATTTGTATTATACTGCATGTATACTATATATATATATATATATATAGTATATGTATTACTAATACTGTATATATACATATCAGTGCTCCACTTGTGTCAGCATAGGTGTGTTGGTTTGTAATCACAAAAAGGTAACTGAATGACAAAGCAAACAGCGAAATTGGCTCCTGGCCAAGCGAGCTAGCATGAAGCTGCCTGTGACTGACAAAACTGCATGAAAATAGCAGAGCACATAAAACACTCACTGACCTCCAAGAAATGGGATTGGAGAAAGCTCTGGTGTGAATATTTTGGACCATTAATCTGTTTTGCTGTGCAGTACAGTATTGCCAATATATAATTGTCCAAAAAGGTTTGTTAGCTTATTAGCTTTGCTTATTGTTGCCTGTCAATGCTGTTGCAGGAGCAGGGTGAGACAGCTCTACATCTGGCTGTACGAATAGCTGACAGAAACTCCCTCCACATTGTAGACTTCCTGGTACAGAACAGGTATGGCAGCATTATAAGGGGAAAAAGAAAGAACGCTTTGTGGTTCTCATTTTCACGTATATGTGTGTGGTTTTGCAGTGGGAATCTGGATAAACAAACTGTCAAAGGAAACACAGCAGTTCATTACTGCTGCGTGACAGACAACAGCGAGTGTCTGAAACTTCTACTGCGGAGCAAAGCCACTGTCAGCATAAGTAAGATCTAATTACAAACTAGTCACCACAGGTGGGATTGTTTTTTAAGGTCTGTGTGGCATACTAATTAGTCCTGTAAAAAAGCCATTGAAGCCATTTCCTGTATCTCTATCGAATTTGTTAGTATTACACAAGGGAACAATACTAGACAATGATAAACTAATGTAGTTTATGTCTCTAGCCAATATAGCTGGAGAGACACCACTGGACCTTGCTAAGAGGCTGAAGAACACACAGTGTGAGGAACTGGTAGGATCACGTGTTTTTTTTAAAAAAAATTTTTTTAACACCATACATTTGGGAGTGAGCACGGTCACATCCTGATTAATCATGTAATGTGTTTCATAATTCAATCCTGAGCCATGGTTGTCCTCCAGGAGAACCGGTTTTCCATCAACTCCCAAAAAATATGGGTGTTTTTTTTCCATGAACACAGTGTTCACACTTCTGAATAATAAATCAAAATTAATTGAATAACAGAATGGCTCAATATGCTCTTACTGGTCACTTTATTAGGAACACGATATTAGGTAGACTTCCTCTTCACTCTCAGGACACTTCTTAATTCTTCATGGCATAGATTTGTCAAGGTGCTGATTGAATATCTGTGTTGATTGCATCACATAATTGCTTCAGATTTGCCGTCTACACATTCATGATGTGAATCTCCCTTTTTATAAGATCTTAGTGGTGATCTGTTGGATTCAGATCTGATGACTGGGAGCCACTGAGTTCATTATGATGTTCAGGGAACCAGTTCGAGTTCCCCTGTTCTCTGCAACATGGCACTTACGGTGGGGAAATTGTGGTCATAAAAGGATCAATATTTTCAGAAACAGTATATAGATAGCCTCTGACATGCAAAGGAAGCAAGACTGTTCTTAAAGTGTACCTAGTGTCTGCCAAGAACGCAGTCCCCACCCAACTTTACCACCACCACAATCAGCCTGACACAGGGCAGGTTGGGTCAATGCATTAGACCAGGTGATATTTTACCTGATCTTTACCTGTTCACCTGTTTTACCTGTATGCCATCCTACAATGTGTATATTTAATTGGAAAAGTAAATGAATGATGCCAAATGTTCCCATGTACACATTTATTCCTATCCATGGGCATTTTAGCATAGCTAGTCAACCAGCATGCATGTTTTTTGGAAATGAAGAGAAAACAGAGAACTTGAAGGAAACACACACATACATACAGTAGGGAGAACATACTAAACGCCATATGGACAGTAACATACTGTAAGCTCAGGAAAGATTATGTGATTCTGAGTTATAAAAAGGCAGTGCTACCTGCTGCACATCTATATCCATTAAAGTCATATCTTAGTGGGATCATTTCATCAAGCATTTAAGGATCATTGTTGTTTTCTTCCCTCTAACACTGTGTTGTAGCTGACCCAGGCACAGTCTGGCAAGTTTAATGTCCATGTGCATGTGGAGTATGAGTGGTGTCTACACAATGAAGACCTGGATGAGAGTGATGATGAAATGGAGGACAAGGTGCAAAGTGCCATAATGCTGTTCTCATTTATTCACACAGTTCCTTATTATTATAATTTTTTTTTTTTTTACAAATATGTATAGTGTAAATCATCAACATCTAAATATTTCCTATTTCCATGCGGTGCAGCCGATCCCGCAGAAGCGAGAGGAACGACCTGTAAGCTGCTACCTCCCAGGCAACGCCGGGTCGATGCAACCCAGCATGGCTGCCCTGGCACGGGATGTGGTCAACGCTGTCCGGGAAAAGCAGAGAGGCTATATACCAAGCATGATGTGTAACGAGACTTACGGCACCATGATGGATCTCAGTCCGCCTCCCTCAAACATGCTTAGTGTCCCCATACCACAGCTCCCTCCACGCAACCCAGGCATCGGTAAGCTATAAAACATGCAGTTCACATGCATTATGGTTAATATGAATTATGAATAAGAATGTACTGATCTCATGCTTATTGCATATTTATGTTTTATTTTCAGGAGTTGGCAGCTGGAAACCTGGGGAGACAGGGAGGCGACGGTCTTCCTCAGATCCACCCAATCCTACCAGTCCAGAGACCAACATCTATGGTATATCACAGTTTGCTTACACATTTCACCATATAATTTGTCTCTAACTGGTGTTCCCTCTCCTTTAGTTCTTCCTCTTGCTCCCCCTGCTCCACCTCCTCCTCCTCCTCCTCCTCCTCCGCCTCCATCTACCAAGAAGCCAAGTGTTCAGGAACCTAAGATCCAAATAAAGAATACCCCGCTCCCCCCAGTGCCACCTGCTTCACCAATCCCTCACATTATTCAGAAGCCTCCAGTGCCTGCAGCTCCCACCATTCCCACCACCGCACCATTTATTCCAGTGCCCCCTCCTCCCCCAATGCCTCCATCCCCATACAAACCCCCATACAAACCTACACCACCACCAACCATACCCATACAGCCCAGAGTGCCCATACTCAAACCCATCCCAGGGTAAGATCACACACAAACACAGACACACACACAGGATTTATATAAAATGTCATTCATTTTTTAAACCAACTTACAGTCTTGTTCAAAAGTTAGTACCCCCCCCATTTAATTCTATGTTTTTTGTGTGCGTAAAAATATGACAGAAATCATCTGATCGTAGTGGGTCTTAGTAATAGACCAACTAAAAACAACCTCAGATGAAAAACAACTTATTTTCACTGTTTAATTTTTTATTTAACTAAAATGAAGCCAAGAAAAGAAGAGAAAAAAAAACCATGAGTGCAATACTGAGTGTGGCTGCATTCAGGTATGTGTTATGACAGAGTATTCTAAAGGCAAATGTGAGTTCATCTGTCTGCCAGTTAAAGCTTGGTCAAAATTGGGTCATGTAACAGTACAATGATCCGAAGCACACTCTTAAATCTACATCAGAATTGCTGAAAAATCAAATAATTAAGGTTTTGGAATGGGCTAGTAAATTTAGTATTGCCCACATTTTTGTTTCCTTTTTGGCTTTATTTTTTAAATAAATAATGACACAGTAAAAAAAATTGTTAGATGTTGTTGATCTAAAGTTGTATTTGCCTAATACCTAATTAAGACCTACTATGGTCAGATGAGTTTTATTGTTACACAAAAACACAGAATTAAAAGAGGAGGTCCTAACTTTTGCACATGCCTGTAATAAATTGCTTGATAAAGGCATGTAGTATCATATGCTGCTCAATATTTTGTTCGGTTAAATACTTTAACTCACATGTATGATTTCAGAATGGAGAGAAATCTTCCCAAACTGCCGTCGAGCAGGCTTAAATCCGTGGAAACAACTGGTAGGCTTTAAATGTGAAGTAAATTAGAGAGAAACATATATATTTATGCTCAGATATTGGGAAATATTACATTATTTTTGTGTAATTTTCTAATATCTTTGTATAGAAAAAGATGCTTCGCAACCAGGACAGAGTTCTGTAGCAACATTATCCCCTGCTCCACCCCTTATTCCCAAACCTAGAGTGCCTCAGACGGTAAGTCGGTGTACCAACAGAACAGTTTGTATAGAGAAAATAAGCATTCAAAATGTTTACATTTTTTTATATAATATACTTTCAGTTCAAATGCACACCTTTTGATTTGATACAAATATGAACAAAAAGTATGTATGCGCAAGCATAAATAAAGATATGTAAAAAAAAAAAAAAAAAAAAGTACTGCCACCATTAGTACTAAAGCTGTTGAGACATCTGTGGTAACCAGTATTCAGGTTTATGGGCCATTGTGGTAATATTTTGGCCCATTCCTTTTATGGGCTGTATGAAATCACAATGAATACATTCCCCTATCAATTTAATTTTATTAAATGTATTTACATTAGGGTGAATTAAAGACTTTTAAAAGAGTGTGAAATTTTTACAGTGGCATAGTGGTTAGCGCTGTGGCCTTTCACCTCCATGGTCGAGGTTTCGATTCACTCCTCGGGTCTGTGTGCATGCCTTCTGGGTTTTCTCTGGGTTCTCCGGTTTCCTCCCACAGTCCAAAGACATGCGGAATGGTCTAACTGGGCATATCTGAATTGCACAGTGTGCACGTGCTTGTGCCCTGAGATGGATTTGCACCCAGTACTGGATAAGGGGTTAGAGGGAGTAAATTTTTTTGTTAATTTCAAATTGCTATTGTGTTTTGCTAGATTCTGGTGAAGCTGGTGACATTTAAAGTCTGATATATGGCAGAATCTATACACAGTCAAAAGAACAAGTAATTCTATAGTTAAGACTTATTTTGACACTGAAGCTTAGTGTATACTGTGCCATAAAAAAAGATATAAATATATATATAATATTGGATGGTGTGGCTTTGAAAGGAGATGTAAGATAAACATGAACTAATTTTTTCTCATGCGTTTTTGAAGTTTGTTTTAAATTATCCATGAGCCATCATTAATAAAGTGTCGGAAAGTTTCATACTAATCATAAAAAGACACTGTCCTTTAAATGTCTTCATGTGTTTGTGTGGTAGAAAAATAAACCTAAGCGGGTGAAAGCTATCTACAAATGTGTGGCTGATAACCCAGATGAACTGACTTTCACTGAGGGAGAGGTCATCATAGTAGATGGAGAGGAAGACAAGGAGTGGTGGGTGAGTGTATATATACACACACGCGCACATACAGTTTAAAAGTGTTGAATAGAATTAGACTGTAGCTTCTGAGCAATACTTGATGCATCAGAAGCAAGATACCCACCCCTTATGACTTATCTTTAATGGTGTCTTGTATCTTTCAGGTGGGGCACATTGAAGGGGATTCTAGCAGAAAAGGAGCTTTCCCTGTTTCATTTGTGCACTTTATAACTGACTGATTTAAGCTCAGATCTGAGATCGACACTGAACTGTACTGGAATTGTATCTCGCCTACTGCCACATGTTGAGGTTTAATACAATACATACTGTAAGGGATTACTCCAATAAGCCACCTTTTATTGTTAGCTATCTCCCTCCAAAGATGAATTAGTATGTTGGGAACGGTTGTGTGAGGCCAGATATCTGTTGGACTTCTGTTTTAGTGTGTAAAGAATATTTTATATGTTTTGGAGTTTGGTTGCAGAGCAACTTCTCATCTTATGTAACTCTTAATTTTTCCCAAAACCCTGTTACTGCAAGATATTAAATGTTTTATGTTGTATTCATGGTGGTGAATCTTTCTTTTTTTGCAGGATAAGCAGTATAGTGAATGAGTGAGTGAGTGATAAGCAATTGCTAAATGCAAAATGAAAGAAAAAAAAAAGTCATGAAAATTGCAGTAGAATAGTTTATCAACGATTGTTTAAAAATAAGTAAGAACAAAACTAATTTATTTCTAACCTTAGTTTGAACTTGAAACACATATCTACGGTGAAGCCTGGTGGTGGCAGCATCAAAGCACAAATTGAGGTCAACAAAGGAATGGCACAAGAAAAAGCAGATGAACAACGTTTTGGTATGGCCCGGTCATAGCCAAGATCTTAATGCAATCAAAAATATGTGGAAGGACTTAAAGAGGGACATTGCATTTTTGCAAGAAAGAGTGAAATAAAATTTTACAGTATGTACTTAGCTTTTTCCTTCCTAAAATGTCCCATTCTTTGCTATTATGGACATTATAGCAGGTAGAAATTGGAGCTTCTTCACCCATCCCATAATGAATTTGAAATGAACCAATCAAGGTATGATTATTATTATTATTTTAAATAAATGAGGAATATTAGGATTATTTTTCATTCTTGGGTGGAAAAACTTTGCTGTCAATAACTGGCTAAAATCTGGATTGCATTGATATAAAATGCTGATTTGCTTTGCCGGGCCTTTGATGGAACTACATCCAATTTTGTGCTCGTTTCTTGAGGTTTTTTGCCTTCGTTTTTGTCTTCAGTAAGTGAAAAGCTCAGTTGGGTTAAGGTCAGGTAACTGACCTATGTGAACATTGTATTTCTTTGCCTTAAGAAGCTTTTGGATCGATTTAAAATGTCATTAGGCATCAGTTTTGCAGAATTTGAGTGAACATGAGCAGAAAGTACAGCTCTATACAGAATTCATCCCGCTACTTCTTGTCAGCAGTCATATCATCAATAAATACCAGTGACCCAGTTCCACTGGCAGCCTCCTTTCCCCGTGTTGTAACACTTCCTCCACTGTGTATAACAATGCATGTGGTGCAAGGCTGAGGCCAAGGCTTTGTTTAAGCAAAATCTAATCCGGACTTTCTGTTCTGGAGTGTTACCAGTAGTTTGTATCCTGAGGTAAACTGTATTTACAATCATGGCATATTATTACAGTATTACAAAGCATCTATTCATTCCAGATTTTGATCGTGACACACCCACCTGCTCCAAATGGTTCATATTTTGGCTAGATGGATATGTGTGAAGGGATCTTTCTCTAGCAAGAAAATAATCTTACGATCATCCACTTTACATTATGTGGCCTTTAAGACTTTTCGGTGTTGCTAAGCTCACAAGTGCATTCTCTCTTTTTTAACATTCCCCAAATTGATATGGACACTCCTGAAGTTTCTGCTATCTCATTCATAGGTCTTTTCTTTAGCCTAGTGATGGCCAACAGCTCTCCGGACTGTATATGGAGAGTTCACTTGGAATCAAGTCTAGACCTTTTATCGTCAATGTGACATGAAATAACTAAGAAATAACTGTCAAAACTGGGCATCAAAATCAGTCAGTTTTACAGTTATATTTACAGCAATATTTTTTTGTTAAATCAAAGTATCAATAAATCACTTGAATCAAAGCTTAAAGTCCAAATCTATTGTGGTCCTGTAAAAAAATGCAAAAATAATAATAAATAAATAAAAATAAATTAATGTATATTACATTTTACTGTAAAAATGTTTAAACAAAAAAGAAACAACAACTGTGAAACCACTTATTTACATGCCTGTACAATAATAAAATCCAAGCTTACCTTTACTTTAAATGCTATTGCATTTTGCTGGAGTTTGCTTTAAATACAGCTATATGTGCAGGTCACAGTTCAGATCTCTCATCTTGAATAACTCTACTCTTTCTCCACAAGATATGTTTACTGCACAAAATTACTTAAAATTTTACTTTGATAATTTTTTTATTTTCTGAATTTAAACTTGAAAGACAACAAAACAAAACATGATAATGTTAAAACCTCATTTCTATGAACATATTACTTTTTAAAGTATGAACTTGTAATGCTTGTAACTGCAACTTTTTTCTTAAATGCAGATGTGGTCTGTTTTTATGCAGCATTTCGACATTTTTTTTAAATGCATGTTCATCACACTGTACACCTGTTGCTCTTCTTTAAAGGTTTTTCTTTTATATCTTTACTACTTTGTATCTCAGGAAATTGCATTGCTATTAGTACAAACACAAAAAAAAATGTGACAAAATGTGCTGTTTTGAAAACACTTTCGTAAGATAAGAGTAATTTATATAAAAATAAAGCTTATAAATCTGTGGTCCTATCAACATATTTCACATTTTTACAGCAGCAGGTCCCAAAAGAAATGATTCTGGAGATTTTCAGCAGTTTGACTGTCACAAATTTGATGTAGTTCTTTGACACAATTTTGACTGCTCCATAGATTGTGTACTACTTTCTGAGCCTCATGCGCTCCGGACAGCAGAGGAAATAGTAGGAAGATCTGCAGGAAAAAAACGGACACAAATCATTACTTATTTCCCCGCTTTAGTTGCAGCACACGTAAATGAACTTAATCACAATGAGAGCGTAACCTGTGAGAAGCGGTGTCGTCTCTATCCTGCTCTCCTCCAGCGTTAGGAAATGTCCATTTTTAAGCTGTTCAGACCGAGGGGTTGCGTCTGTACTATTCGTTTCACAGGTCAGCACATGGACGGGACCTCTTGACCCCTTCAAGTGGATCTTAATACAGTCCTGGTGTGGGTGACATGAAGATACAAGTCATCAGCTGTTATCAAATCCATTTCAAACAGCTGTCAAATTGTCTTGTTAAATTGATGTGTAGACATTCAGGTGTCATGTGAATGGGTATAAAAATCTTGTTTTAACTGTTCGAGAACTAAGTCTCTCCATTTTCACGAGCTGAATCGTATCTGCCTTTACTTTTCCTTTTGCAGTTGGTTTTGAGTCATTATCCGTCTGTACTGTGAAGTGCTATACTGTGTTTTGCAGCATTTAACTAAATCTGACCAGCAAGTATAGATCTATACACTTCAGAATGAATCCTGCTACTTCTATCAGCAGTTATCTCATCAATAAACTCCAGTGATCCAGTTCCACGGCCAGTCATATATTCCATAAGATTGCCTTTACATTTGATGATGATGATGATGATGTGGCATGCTTTGGATCATCTTCATATCCTTCTCTTCTAATCAACCTAGCACCAGTTTGCCCCCCCCCCATTGAGCTGGGCTGGCTTTCTTTCCTTCTAATCTGGCCTTTCTGGTCTTGAATGTTATCAGTAGTTTGCATCTTAAAAGGTAAACCCTCTGTATTTACATTCCTAAAAGCACCTTTTGATTACGGTGCTGTAGACTTTACAACTACTCTGATACAACTACCTCCTCCAGAGTATTCTTAAAAGATTTCAACAATTATCCAGTTTAGTTGTTTTCTGAGGCCTTCAAGGCCTTTAGGTGTTTGAATGTAGTCCTTTTTAAAAATGTACATGATTGCTGATTTGGCCACTACTTCAAATCTCCGTGCCAAATCCTCCTCAAACTCCTGCTTTCTCTGTGAGAGATTTTTCAGCCTAACAATGGCATTGTTCACTTGCAACTGCACATTGAGGGTTTTCAAGACCTGGAATCAACGACAAACGATCTACTTAATTTGGCATAAAATAACCAAGAACCAGGCCATAAGTGGCTACCAAACTGCTTACCAGTCAGTTGTACAATTACAGGGTGGGCCATTTATATGGATACACCTTAATAAAATGGGAATGGTTGGAGATATTTACGTCCTGTTTGTGGCACATTAGTATATGTGAGGGGGCAAACTTTTCAAGATGGGTGGTGACCATGGTGGCCATTTGGAAGTCGGCCATCTTGGATCCAACTTTTGTTTTTTCAATAGGAAGAGGGTCATGTGACACATCAAACTTATTGGGAATTTCACAAGAAAAACAATGGTGTGCTTGGTTTTAACATAACATTATTCTTTCATGAGTTATTTACAAGTTTCTGACCACTTATAAAATGTGTTCAATGTGCTGCCCATTGTGATGGATTGTCAATGCAACCCTCTTCTCCCACTCTTCACACACTGATAGCAACACAGCAGGAGAAATGCCAGCACAGGCTTCCAGTATCCATAGTTTCAGGTGCTGCACATCTCGTATCTTCACACCATAGACAATTGCCTTCAGATGACCCCAAAGATAAAAGTCTAAGGGGGTCAGATCGGGAGACCTTGG
The DNA here is from genome assembly GCA_030347435.1 of Clarias fuscus. Taxonomy (NCBI): domain Eukaryota; kingdom Metazoa; phylum Chordata; class Actinopteri; order Siluriformes; family Clariidae; genus Clarias; species Clarias fuscus. Next base: position 12,257,894 of record CM059229.1, on the reverse strand, counting down.
GGGCCATTCAACTGGTCTGACATTAACCCACATTGGATAGATCCCTCCAAGACTGTTGGAACAAAAAAAGTGATGGTATGGTGTGGTATATGGGGTACAAAGATAGTGGGGCCATTCTTCATCAATGGAAACCTCAAGGCCACTGGATATTTGAAATTGCTACATGATGATGTGTTTCCCTCTTTATGCACTGAAGCTGGCACGTTCCCCGAGTTCTTCCAGCGAGATGGTGCACCACCACATTATGGGTGTCAGGTCCGAGCATTCCTAGATGAACAGTTTCCTGAAAGTGGATTGGTCGTCGTGGGGCCAGTTGAATGGCCCCCAAGGTCTGACGATCTGAAGTTGGATCCAAGATGGCTGACTTCCAAATGGCCACCATGGTCACCACCCATCTTGAAATGTTTGCCCCCTCACATATACTAATGTGCCACAAACAGGACGTTAATATCACCAACCATTACCATTTTATTAAGGTGTATCCATATAAATGGCCCACCCTGTACTCTGAAGTCTGTGAAAATGGTGGGACTTAATTTCTAAATAGTTTATGCAGTTTTTTTTTTGTTAAAGATGAAAGTAGATACTTCAATCACATCACTGCTTCATCTAGCACCCATGGGGAAGATTTGGCCATGCCTGCCATAAAGCAAACCATAACCATAATGTTTCGCAATCTTGTAGCTGATATTTGCTCATAAATGTTCTGCCTTACGACTAAAACTATTTCTTTCAATATTAAGGGGGTAGTTCAGTTTTTCGAGTCTGTCTTAAAGCAAAATCCCTGTTAACCACATGGCTAGTTCCAGGTGAATGAAAAGAGGAAGACTTTTACTTAATAAATAGTATCTGAGATAGCAAATCATTTTAGTCTCAACTTTGGAATAAATTTTTCACAGAACAAGGGTTCATGTCTCGGTGTGCACCAATTTTTTATGTTTTCCGCGTGTTTGGTGGGTTTCCTCCCACAGTCCAAATACATGCAGATTAGGTTAATTGCGTTCTCAAATTGTCCGTAGAGTGTAAATGAGTGTGGGAGTGTGTGCCCTGCGATGCATTGGCACCCCGTCAGAACAAGGATTTATAGGAATTTGATCCTGATTACTTGCATTGTACTCTAGTTCTGCACAGTCGATGTGCAGAATTTACTTATATGCACCACAATTCTGATTTAAGACAGACTTTTGTGAAAGAAAAAAAAACAACCTTTAATCACAAAATAAAATCTTGATAAAATATAAGTCCCAGGGCAGTGAAGTCATGCGACAGTCTCAAAAAACACACAAGGTTTGCTAGCTTTGTACAATTCAAACAAAATGTCTGTAAATACATATTCGTAATGCAGTGCAGGAGCGATCATTATCTTTTTCACTTTATCAGATTTTAACATGCTGTGACTTGTCAGTGGGTTGCACACAAATGTAAAAATCTTTCAGTTCAGGTAGACCTGCGTTTTCAGAATTAAATTGTCAGTGCAAGTTTCTCTAGATAAGGTGTCTTCGATTTCTCTTAAGATGTTACCTCAGTGGGTGTAGGGACCTCTAGCTTGGTCTCCTCGGGAGCTTTGATGGCGATCACGGTCTGATCCTGGAAGGCTGGGATCCGACAGATGTCTTCGTACGTCACATACGCGGAGGTGAAACTATAGTTAAGGTCAGTTGTGGGAACTCAGCCATGAAAATGCTTTGCTGGTTGTTTGGGAGAAGTGGTACAGTTCCTTTACAAATAGTTCTTTCATTTCTAGGACAAAGGGGCTCCCTCAAAGACATAAATTTGTATTAAATTTGAGAAGCCCAAAGAATTTGATTTCATCTTGTTTGTTGCCCTGCTCCTATCATTAAGCTTGCTGCAGTTTCAATAAAAAAAAATACAATTATTTATTTATGCACTTGATCTCATTTCTAAATAGTTCCCATGGTAATCGGTATGTACAAATAACACATTTTTGTTATTTAACCAAATAAATAAATTTAATTAATTAATCATTTGCCTTGCACCTCTATGGTCGGGGTTCGGTTCATGTCTCGGTGTGCACCGATTTTTAATGTTTTCCGCGTGTTTGGTGGGTTTCCTCTGGGTACTCCGGTTTCCTCCCACAGTCCAAATACATGCAGATTAGGTTAATTGCGTTCTTAAATTGTCCGTAGAGTGTAAATGAGTGTGGGAGTGTGTGCCCTGCGATGCATTGGCATCCCGTCCAGGGTCTACCACTTGCAACCCTGTTAACAGGATATTGCAGTATAGACGATGATTGAGTGAAAATACACCAATCGTGCGTAAAAGTAACACCACTTAACATTGTCAACAGAATCATCGCCACCCAAGGCTCATCCGCTGTCAGCAGCCTGGTGCCACACACCACAGCACACCACCAAAGGGCATGCTGAATCATGCCCGAGGGGCCAGAGTGGCCTGGGTGGAATAATGGGAACCTACATAACACTCTCCATAATGTTTTGCGCTGATGAGCATTATAATCATTTTCTCCTGGCTGATTAACTTAAGTAAGTAAAGAAATGAGTGTTTATAGCGGTTATAACAAAACTGATTTGTCTCGCAGATGTTACACAACATTAAGGGCAACTTTGATTGGCTGTAGCATTAAAGAAAGAAAGCACTTTAGAAATGATGAGACAGGGTGATCAGAGTAACTCTAATGAAGCCTTTAAACGAACAAAGCAGATATGGTGCTATGTTTTTTAAGGCAGCTGGCTATCTGCATGGCTCATCACTCAGGAGCTAATAACTGTTCAGGCTGATATAATTTGTCATTAATTCAACAATGTGAATGAGACTCTTAGACACATCAACACTGCAGGCATATGAGGATATTTAGCATTTTCCGTGAGGTCTGTTAGGGCAAACAGCTGCTGGGCACAGTCTTTAATTAGCCAGTCCAGAGACTCCTCCATAGTCTTTAGATTTAGCAGATCGGTCTTCATTTTATTCTTCCACTGGCCTTTGAAACAGCTTATAGGAGATGAACCTCTGCGACAAAAAAAAACAAAACAAAAAAACAGGAAGAAACAATAAACCAAAAGCATGACTTTTATTAGATGAGGGAAATTAAGAACTTTTTGTCCTTGGCTATTGGACTGTCGCATCCAAATATGAGTTTATAGATACTGAGTCTGTAACTTTTTTATATTCAGTACCAGAAAATGTTGCAGAAGTCTAAAACTGTAATGTAAAACTAAAAAATTATCTTAATTGTTATTGAAACCGTACCGCAATCCAGGATGCATGTGTAGATGTGTATTGCATGACGCCTCTGTCTGTACTTACACCCACTGAATCTTGTTTTTTGACTTCTTTGAGACGAGTTCAATACCGTTGAGTACGTTGGTGATGTCATACACCCGCCTCTTGCGAGTGCCGAGTTTCTCTGTGGCCTCGTTGAGGTCGAGAATTCCTTCCGGAGCCGTGTGGAGCAGGTCCATGAAACGTTTGGTAAGCCGTCCAAGTGTTACCTCAGAGCGAGGAGTGGGGCCTGAGAGACAGAATAAACACACGTTCACCTACATCATTGCACACTTGTTTAAGTCCACACCAAGTAAATTTAACCACTTCTTAATATCATATGATTTCCCTTTTTTGTTTGTTTAATACTATAGCGCTCTACAGTGTCACTATTGGTCAAAAAGAGCAGATAATCTCCTACCCTTTTTTGCAGGAATACATTTCTTTTCCATGGAATTTTTAAGATTATCTTGCCTGCGAAAAAATGAGAAGTTACATTACAAAAACAAATATGTATGATACACATGATTTTGTTCACAAGAGTATATAGATACTTATTTCCTTAATCACTTACAGTGTTTCCAGCCACTCCTTCTCAGCTTCTTCTTCCATGTGTGATTGCTCCTCTTCTGTATAATCAGAGTCTTCATATTCCTCCTCATCATCATCTTCATCTTCCTCCTCATCTTCATCCTCCTCCTCATCTTCGTCTGCTGGAATTTCAGTCTATAGGAAACAGGGGTTTGAAATATAAAGATTATTTATTAGATTCATAAACCTGCTTTTCAATCATCAACACAAAATATCGAGGTGAAAACATTTTTCCGTTTTACATTCTGTGGGAGAAAAGTGCGCATGAGTGATATATTCACATTAGGTGCTTAAATGTGAATAAAAAAAAGATGATAATTTTGTTGGTAAAGAAGAACATTAATAACGACATAGCTTCAAACAAAATGAAGTTGAAAGGCTATCACACATGAGTTAGGCTTAAGACTACTGAGGAGTTTTCTTGCTTTCTTCTGTTTTAAGAATAACCCACAGTCAGTAGTTGAGAGTCATTTAGCAAACAATATAGGGATCAGGTGTGGTGGAGGTGGGATTGAATCGGTTACGCATCATGATTCTTTTGTGTGGCAATTCATGTATCATCACACCGACTTCAAAAAATATATCTTTTTTTACATTTGTTTTAAATTCATGTACGCTTGCCCCTGAGGTGGTAAAATGCTGCAGTTCCTCCATTATCCTACAGGTGGTGTACTCTAAACTATTCACAGCATCCTGTGTGGTAGGAGAAAATTGTTTGCCAAATTTGTTTAGAATTGTAACAAAATCTGAAAAAAGTTGAATCAGGAAATGTTTATACAATCCTGATGCTTAAAGAAACATAACACAAATTGAGGTACTGTGATAATATTGTATCGGGTAGTCCCACATGATTCCCGTCCCTAATGAAAAACAAGCTCATTGTGATTTCTGATTCACAGACATTACACACTCTTACAATACCTCTTTCCCTTTGCCAATCACTGCAATATGAATAACATAAAAGATGCTTCTGTGAATCATAGACATTCTCTTTGTTCGCACATACCTATTCAATTAATTTCTGATTGTCATAAAAAAGCGATGTTGGTGGACACAATCATAAGTAATGGTCCTGCTTTCTGCTCCTCTGTTAGCTGCACCACTGGGCCTCTATCTGCACTTGATGCAGTTCTCATTGTGACCACTAGGTTTAATAACTCATGTCCTGCACATGTCTGTGTTTTCTCTGTTCGAACACACCCACTTTACCTCAGGAAAGGATAGTAACTTTAATTGGCAGAAATTACTTGACAAAATAAAAATGAAAACAATATGGAAAAACCTGTCCTTTCATTTTTGGGAAGATATTATTATTATAGTATTTTTTTATCAGAGCATAAGTAGAGGACATCTCAATATCAACTGTTTAAAGCAGATTAATGCGTACTGTATTTAAATGTCTTCAGCATTGTTTTACTATGGAGAAAAAAATAAAAAATCAGGCAAGACCATGGAATTAGGCGGTGTGTCCTCCTAATTTAACTGGTAGTGTATATAAATGACAAATGAAAGAAAGAGTTAAGTAGGTAATTAGTTGAATCCGATGTGTTGGAAGCAGGAAGCAGGTTTACAAATGCAGGACAGCAGGTAGTACTCTCAGCCCTCACAAGATCTTTAAATTGATGGTCACTTAAAAAAGGCTATTACCAGAGGCGGACCTAGAAAATTATTCATGGGGCGGCAAGGGGTGGCATTAAAATTATGAGGGATGGCAACACTGAAGCAAGCATACTTGCATGGTTTTTGTGGATTCAAGGAACGCTATTCTTATTCGGTGTATACTCTAGGGTGCACGTTTTTACATTGTCCTATAAAAATGAAATAAAGGCTGATGTGTGATTGACTTGAACCTGATATCTGGATAGGAACATCAGATAAATAAAAAAACTCTTATTTTTTGAACACTAGGACACTAGTGCTGGGGTGGCAAATGGGGTGGCAAGGCTTTTTCTTAGAGTGGCAAATGCCACCCTGTGCCACCCCGGTAGATTCACCCCTGTCTATTACAGTTATTTAAACTGAATTGTAAAGTCTTGAATGAGGATTTTGTGATTATTTGAACACTGATATCCTGTAAACTAGCCGAAGGACCTGTCATTGATGGGGAAAAAGAGAAGAACTAGATAAAAAGTTAAGGCTAAAAATAAGTTGATCAGCTTTAATATAATCAGGTAATATTATCATTATTATTATTTCAGGTTGATGCCCACGTACATCTGTCTGAAACAAAGATGAACCTCTTAATTTTTAACCATAACCTTTTAACTCTAATTTCACAAAAAATTTTGGTGTGACATTATATGGTATTGGTTTCCACTGGATTGGTGGCTAAATATTAGGAAATTGTACAAAATTTAGTTATTCATCTTATTACAATCGATTGGGAAAGAGAGGATACAGAAAATGTGTCATTTTTTGCACCTGCTGTTGTACTTCTTTTGTCGTAAGCCATATACACTGCCTGTTCGGTAATCGGAGAGTAAATCACAGATGCGGGAAACAATTGAGAAAAGTAGACAGGATGATGATTTAGTTGTATCTTAAAATGACTACAGTGTGTTAAAAATTTCCTCACGCCACTTCAGTGCTGCTATTTTCAGCTGTGAAAAATATTAACTGGTCCCAGGAAAAAACATTCTGTTTAGCTTTTCTAATTAAGACCTATTAGTGCAGGTTTTTGTTTACATTGAGCAAGAAACTTTTTTTAAAGTAGACTATTAAATCTGGCAGATAACTGCTCAACATCGATTTGACTGAATATTGTGATTTCATTTATGCTGCAGGTTAAACTTCATGCAAAACTTTCATTCAATTCTGTCCAGGCAGATTTGTGTGATGCTGTGACAAAATCTGGCTGAACAGACACACGTTTTTTTTTTTTTTTTCTGAGACAGGTTTCTGGTCCTCCATTGAATGAAACGTCAAGATATCACTGAAATAGTGAATTCTGACCAATGTACAGACAAAACCTTTATTTTATTTATATAGATGTGTTAGCAATACTCCACATGTCCTTATCGTGAACACGGTTTCTATGCCCTTACACTACAGATTAAATAAATTAAAGCTAAAATTCTAACCACCACTTCAACCGGGCCTTCGTTGGGCTCCACCGGTGAGGTCCAGTCGTCCGAGCCCGGGATGGCTCCCTCCAGAGGCGGCATGATGGGGATGGCGTCCGGGCTAATGCCGCTCTTGGTAATGTGTTCAGGCAGAAAGTGATCCTCGCAGATCTTGTGCTCGGTGGAGCAGCGCCCCGACTCCCGCAGCGCCGCCAGCCACACTCTAACGCGGCCCTGATCCGCGGGGAAGCTGAAGAAGCGCTTCCGGGGCTTGTTGCGCATTTCACCCGGTTTCAGCTCGCTTTGGTTCTGGCATCCCCGCACCACACACTTCACCATGTTAAAGCCGGAAACCGAACGCAGTTTTTTTTCTTCTGTCTACATCAGTCAACGGCCTTGTTTGTTTACACACGCTGGGCTCGAGGAACGCGCACTTCGATAGGAGCGGAAGAACTTGTCCAGTCACGTGACTCATACTTCCCCAATGAGAAGCTCAAATGGCGATTTACGGCTTCTTCTGCGTGCTCGTTTTTGTGCTACCAGAGAAATGCTGCCACCCTGTGGAGCGGACGCCAAATGTTGCTACTAGCTGAAGGGGTGACATCAAGGCAGCTAGTCTTCATTCACGATCTGCTTTATTGCGCATGTCTTTACGCACAAGCATTCATGCAGCAACAGTGCAGCAATGTATTTACGTTTATGATTTTTATATTACAGCGTTTGGCAGACACCCTTATCTAGAACACATCTGAGAGTAGGGGACAGCAGGGGAACTTGGTAATGGGGTTTGAACCTGGGACCTCCTGAACCTCAGTCCAAAGCCTTAACCACTATACTGTATTCACTTTTAGCTCACGATGTTTACATCAAACATCAGAATAGGAAGCGCATGTGATCTCCGTGACTTTAACTGAGGCAAAAGTCACTAGAGTTTACACAGAATGGTGTTTAAATATATACTGTATATACTGTGTGTGTGTGTGGATGGTCTGCAAACAAAAAAACCTGTCACACACTCAATGCCTTCCAGTCAGTTTTCCATTTCATCTCAAAGGCGTTCACTGCGGTCGAGAGAGCTCTGTACAGATCACTCAATTTGGCAAAGCATGTCTTCATGGAGTGCACAGAGTCTTATTATTCTGGAAAGGCTTTAAAGCTACCCCTTAATTTCAGTGAAGGGACAATGTATTGCTACAGCATACACATGCATCTTATACAGTACACTGTGTGACCTCAGATTGGGGAAGGAACAAATATCAGAACACATCTGAGATTCTGGTCCATGTTAACATGATTGCATCATGCAATACCTGCAGATATTTCAACATGCTGTGGATCTCCCATTCCACCACATACCAAAGTTCTGCTATGGGATTCAGCTCTTGTTGCTGGAAAGACAGCTGAAGAACATTCAACATCAATTAACCTGTGTTCCTGAAACCACTTTTGCATTTTGATGTGGTGCATTATCATGCCATTAGAATATAGGTAAAAACTAGGCTGTGGTATTTGAGCAATGTTTCAATTGGTCTAATGGACCTAAACATGCCAAGAAGTACACCACCTACATGACACCAGCTTGCACAAGGCAGATTGGCTTCATGAATTCATGCTGTTACAGCCAAATCCTGATCATTTATGTGCCTCAGCAGTAACCAAAATCATCAGATCACTCACTCACTCATCGTCTATACCACTTAATCCTATATACAGGGTATTTGGGGGCCTATGGAGACTATCCCAGGAAACTTAGTGCAAAAGGTAGGGACAGGGTGCCAATCCATCATAGGACACACACACTTTGGGCAATTTGGGAACACCAATTAACCCTAAACTGCATGTCTTTGGACTGTGGGAGGAAACCCACCAAACACAGGGAGCACATGCAAACACATTGTAGTGGGAATCAAACCCGGACCCTAGAGATGCAAGGCGACAGGGCTAATCACTAAGCCACCATGCCGTCTCCATCCGACCAGACTCTGTTTTTCCAGTCATTCTGATCACATTTTCTGATGGTTGATGTGAACATTATGGTACACATTGGTGTGATTTTATGCACTGACATGCTGCCATATGATTGGTTGATTAAATAATCGTTTACGTGTCATGTCACAAGGTTGTCTATTTTACACTAAGTCACCAAAATACACACAGAAATAAAAACAACGGCAATATGTTGGCCTTGTATTTAGATGGATTTAGATAGGTTATGGTAAACAAGTTGAGTTAAAATGCAAAAAAAGTTTATTATATTTGCACCTTGAATTCAGACTTTTTGGGCGAGAAATGTGAAAAGTTATCATAAAGAAGGATCCATAAAATTCATTTCTGCAGGATCTTATTGACTGCTTAAGGCCGAAGTATAGATGATTTCCTGCCATACCATATTCAGGTCTTGTGAAATATTTAGGGCATGGTGTGCAAACTTACATCCTGCAGCAACTGAAAGTCGCTGGAAGTGCACAATTAAATGTGTTAATATGTTTTTTATCAAAGAGTGGACATTGTATGGATATGTATGGTTGCTTGAGTTTGTGACATTTAAGGTACGCAATATCAAATATTTATTCAACTTATCGTATTGAACTTTTGACTCTTTTACATAAAACAAGACACACAAAATGCTTTTGGGGATTGTAAATGTATGAAATAAATATAAGTTAGACATATAACAATATATTTTTAATGTGCATGTAGTACTGTATTTGTAGCATTAAATGAAACCTGATTAATTTATGCAAAGTGCATAAAATCACTTAATCGTCATTATTCAAAGGGCTGTCTGATCTGAACTCTGTTTTGATGATAAAGTGTTCAGTGCCTCTTTTCATCTCTTTTTTGCAGAATCAGTAACTGTTTGAATGTGTCTCTTTCTTTCAAACTATGCTTCTTCCTCAAATATTATAGTATATATATATTTTTTATTATATTTTAGTCATGTCACTGAGTATGGCCTTTGGAAACGTTCAGCAAATTTGCAGGTTTTTTTTAAAGCACTGGGAGAACATACAAACTCCACACACACACACACAGATGCGAGGCGGGAATCAAACCCTCAACCCTAGAGGTCACCAGGCTACAGTGCTAACCGCTACACTAGCGTGCCACTAATTTATGTTATACTAATGATTTTTAATAAATAAACATTGTAATCATAATTTAAACAAGCAAACATTTTAATCATTATACATTCATTGTAATTCTTTGAGGTAAAATACAGTATTCGCCCATTTTAAGAGACTAATAACTGCATACGCACAATATTTACACAAATAGCAGATTATCATGTACAAGTGTTTACTCTAGAAGTACAGTATAGATAATTATTAGCTACAGCTTGGTATTTTGATGCGGGTAAGACTTAGAAATTAACTAGAAACCAGTCAGTGTAACAGGTTTCACTGTTCATGATTTATGAAGTGAGCTGAGCATGTTTTGGTGTGGCACTATTTTGACGGTCTGTTTAGACGTGCAAGCTGAGATGTTTCGTGATATCACTTTGATTTATCATGACAACTGGAATAGGATGATACCACTCGTGTGTCTGTTTGATTTGTTGTGATTTATCATACTGAAAACAGCAGAAAATATCGCAATACTTCTCATTCTAAAACCGTCTGATCTACAAGATGGCGGACTTCCGTGTTTCCATCCGGGATACATTCGAACTCAGGCTTAGGTACTACATGTTGCAGTGCGCCCTGTGGACACTAGGTGGCATTTGTGAACCTGAACACCAGCAGCAGCAGCAGCGACGGCGGCGGTGATGATGGAGCAGGAGGAGCAGGAGGAGGAGGAAGAGTGATTCCGACACGGAGTGGGTTTGTGTGTGCGCTGTTGCCGTCCATAGCCGAAGCATAGCAAGCTGAATCTGCTCTGAATCATGGCCACCGACACCATATCAGCGTGCACTGGATCCAACCTGCTGCAGCCGATAAGCGAGATCATCAACCTGCCGTTAGACCAGGTACGTGTTTTTATTCCGCGCTGATGTTTAGGAGATGAAACCTCCTCCGCTGGGACAGTCATGATCCCAAAAGAGAGATCCCTTTTCAATCAGTACAGCGCGGTGTATTTGGTATTGTTTACGTGTGTGTGTGTGTGTGTGTTTGCGCGTTGATGAGCTTAAAAAAAATAGACATGTCCAATTTTCATGGTGCAGTGGACAGAGACAGGCAGAGACAGTGGGCACGGAAAATAAGAATCGTGCCCAAGTCATGCCATGTTTTACTGTCGAGGCTTCTGCAGGCTTCACAATGCAGACTTAGTGCCAGGCTGATTTTCTCAAAATGTCAGCCTTGTTGCATTTGATCACGCATCATCATCATTTCAGGCCCTGAAGTTCCCCCGGAGTGATGCTTCTCTCTGACCATCAGAGGATACTGCAGATGTTAAATAACAATCAGGATTTCACTATTACTGTGTATTCCCTAATATTCACTGTAACACAACATATTCCTTTAAATTACATTGAATAGCCATCAAGGGGGTGTTAGAGATGCTCCCAGGATAATAACCCAGTCGAACATATCACTGTATTAATCCCCGGTTTAAAAACACACAAACAGCTGATGTTTGTGTAAAAGTTCCAAACCTAACCTTAACCCCACTCCTGGAATCTTAACCATAATCCTAACACCTCACCCTAACCATAAGGCTATAGGCTTAACCCTACTCCTGGAATCTTAACCTTATTTCTAACACCTCACCCTAAACATAAGGTTTAGGCCTAACCTTACTCCTGGAATCTTAACCATAATCCTAACACCTAACCCTAATCTTAAGGCTGAGGCTTTACCTTACTCCTGGAATCTTAACTTTAATCCTATCAGTTAACCCTAAACAGTTAAAGCCTTAGGCCTAACCTTACTTATATAATTTTAACCTTAATCCTAACCAACTAACTCTAATCTTAAGCCTAGGTTTAATGTTCCTCCAGTAATCTTAACAATAGCCCTTAAAACCCAGAGCATTTTTTTGCATTTTTTTTGCATTACTATGTTTTAATAAATATACTTGCATAGGCGTCAATATAGAGTGACATATAGATTTTTTTTTTGCACGACCTAGGCAATATGCTGAATTTGAATTACATTTTATTTAATTTTAACCAACTGTATAAGAATAAGAATGATTGAGGACAAGATTTAAAACTGTGCTTCATAGGCAAATAAATAGCACAGATGCACAGGATCATGTTTTTTATGGTTGTTTTTATGAACAAAATTAATAATACAAGCATTTGTTGAATTCAACATTTGTTGACATTTATTTATTTATTTATTTATTTATTTATTTATTTTTTAGTTTGGTTCTACCTGACATATCCAAAAACCCAAATGCACAGTTAGCATCTGAACTTTTCCTATCGAGACATACTGGCAAGGCTTCCATATAAGCAACTGTTTTTTTTTTAAATATATATTTTTAATAGCCATTGACTAATACTGTATTGCTGGTACAGCTCTATTAAGGTTAAAGCTAACACCTAACCCTAATCATAACTTTAATTTATAATCTGTAAGTATTATCCCTAGCCTTAAAACTTTACCCTAATCCAAAACATAATCCTTTCTGCAATCCTAAAGTTGACCGTTACGTAGCCGGGGCCATGACTGTAATCATAACCTGAACATATTTTGGGATAAGTTTAGACAACTAACATGAATTTTCCAGAAATATTAGCATTACATTTTCATCATTGATGCCACTGTCATTATAACCTGGTGGCCCTGAAAAATTGTACACATGATATCTGTCTTGTACAAACATGCTATTAGAAGTAATAATAATGGGAAAATAACACAAGCAAAAGGGTTTTCAAAACAGTGATTTGAGGCAAGAACAGCGTGAGGGCCTTGTGAAAGTTTTGGAGACTTAGAGCTGGACAAAAAAAACCCACTGGAGTAAGAAACTTGATAAATTCATTAATTCGTTCATAGTCTATACCGCTTATCCTGTATACAGGGTTACAGGGGCCCCGCTGTCTATCCCAGGAGACTTGGGGCACAAGGTGGTGTACATCCTGAATATGGTGCCAATCCATCTCCGGGCACACGCCCAATGTAGACTATTTAGAAACACCAACTTTGGATTGTAGGAGTAAACCAGAGTACCCAGAGGGAACCCACCGAGCACGTGGAGAACATGCAAACTCCATGCACACAGACTCGAGGCAGGATAACCACTATGCCGCCTTTTGATAAAATCAAATGAATAAAAGTAACATGGTCTTCAATATCTGGAAGTGCTTTTTAATCTGCATTTTAAAAGAGTGAGGTAGCCATGAGATCGTGTTAAACTGGGCCCGGCTGATGAAGATTCTTTATTCATTCACCATCAGGAAGTATTTATCCTGAACATCCTCTTTTATTATTATTTATTTAATGGGAACACTGTGCACAAGGCTGTAATACACACTCAATAGAGTGACGATTGCATGCCATGTACCATGTACACTTACATTCACACACTTTAATGAAAATTAAGTTGTCAATCCACCTGTTGGGGAGGTGAATGAAACCAGGACACCCAAAGGAAACCCGTAAAGTACAGAGGACAATCAGCAGAGAGTAACCCTTTAAGCAGACAGCACCCCTTCCATTTTTTTAATTGTTTGTATTGTCTTAATTTTTATTTCAGTTTGTGGATCACCATAGTCTGTTAACATAATCAAATGGACATGTGACTAACAACTGGTGTCAAGTTATTACCCTTTTTTATTATTTACTGTTCAGCCATGACCCGTCATGCGCCATAATCGACCGCAGTCTTCTTTGCAATGTAAAGCATAGAATTGCACATGTACATGAATAACTTGGGTGACAGGACAAACGTAAATTCCTCTGGGTTTATGTATTTGTAATGATGCCAGAAATCATCCAGTGGCGGTGGCACTAAATCTGCTCGTCTCGCAGAACGGCCATGCTGAAGTTACCAGGTAAAATGAAATGTGATCAGCAGGTCTTCATTTTACACTCATCTCTGGCTCTCTCTCAATCTTGTATATACTTCATATCTTGTAGATATGTCGCACTCTTATTACAGATCCGCTCCCGGACGAGAGCGTGTCCTGAGATGCCTTTTTGCTTTTTCACACTTGTTGGCATCTGGGTCGGCTTTGCTGGGTCTCCCGTCTCTGTTTCCACCAAAATAGTTTTGGCTTGCAGCTTCCGGAGCATTTGATTACTTTTGTACACTTAGATGGACACAAGGTTCTGGTTATTTGAAGTTTATTTTTATACATGCTTCAGTACATCACTTTCTAGATAGGAAAACTGCGATTGTTGTGTACCAGTTATCTGAGCAAGACATGGGCGGAAAAAAAAAAAAAAAACACACACACACACAATGAATTTTTTCAAATGTCATTATTAGAGTATTTAGTTGAAATGTTTTGTGGTGAGCGAATGTGCCTGGCCATTTCCGATGTCATTCATCCACGCTTTCCTGTGAAAGTGGGTGGCTCTTGGCCATGTTTACTGGTGAAAACCACCAGGCTGTCTATTGAAAGCTCTTCTGCAAGCCGTGACTAAAATTTGCTGTGTGGGCGGAGGGAATTATACCCCTTTAAACCTTCACAACTGATGCCAGTTACTTTTAGCGATCTCTTTTAGAGATTCCTGGCATACATTTCACTTGGAGTGTCACCTTTATAATATATTCCGATGAGTATATAAATGCTGTCCGTCTGAAAAGCATGATCAGTACACATACCACTTTTTTTTTTTTTTTTCAAATTCTACGCAGTTAAACCATTTTATGTCTTTTTTGAGGCTGCTTCTGAAAACGAGATTAATGTGCTTTGTCTGTTCGAGTTGCCTGTAGTCTAGTCTTAGTGGAGACAGGCAAAGAATATCAGGCTACGTGCTGTGTATAGTGAAAGCGTACAGTACAGTATGTGTGTATAGCGATGAGATATGGAGTAAGTATAATGTAGAGCTCAAATTCTGAGTAAATGACATTAAGGTATGTATAATGGGGATATGTTCACTTTAGCCATAGGTTATTGGCTAGAGCAACATTTGCAATGAGTGGTGAGAAGGCAGTTTCAAAAATTTCTAAAGAGGGTTTAACGCATAAATGGAGAATTGTGCATTATTTATGGCTTAAACAAAAGGTTGCAGCATTTATTTTAGTAAACTCAGCTAGTATTTCAGTCCAGGTTCCACCATGCTGCAGAAAGTGTGGCTGTTAAGTAAAATAACAAAAGTGAAGCAAACAGCATTAACGCAACAAAAATTGAACAAATGAACTGAAGTTGTTGCACCTTATTGGTTGTGCTTGGATGAATCAAATTTTCCAAAACTGCTTTTTAAAATAAGTATTGTGTATGAAACAATTTTACATGTTTAGCCTTTTTTTTGTTGTTGTGAGAATTGTTCCAGTTTAATAGCAGATACCAAATACATTCCCAAGTTTGGACACAAGTTTGGATTTATTTTCTACATTCAAGAACAATCATTCATTTTTTTAAATCAATGAAATAACACACATTGTATGGCATTAGGTAAGTAAGTAAGTAAGTAACAATAACAACCTCAATAGTCAGATTTTCCATTTCATTTTGGATGCCTTCAGGATTGTTTCACAATGTAGGAAGAAATAAAAATCAGGGAAGACCACTGAATTAGGAGTGTCCAAACTTTTGACTGTTAATGTGTACAATAGGTTTAATATTTTCATTCTCTGAAGCTTGTGTGACATCATATGTATATACAATAGAATCAGTTATTTTGTTCTATTGGCTCAGTGAATAAACTTAGGTTCTCTAATCCATATCCAACAAAATCGCAGGTTTCACCGTCACTGTATTCACTTTTTATAACGTTCATTTTCTAAGAAAGATAACCTTATTGACCAGTTGCGCAACAAGGGCATATGGTTGCCCATATGGTTTCTGCCTCAGGCCAGGCCACTGGGTGAACATGCTAATAAGCTGATCATTGTCTATAATTTATTAGCATACATATGGCCTTGATTATTGCTGTGCCGGTCTGTACCCAGTTGGTTTGCAACACTTTAATTGGAGGCTGACTCAGTTCATTATAAACACTAAATTTGTGGTTGTTGGAGGATGTGGAACTTTGCTTGTAGATGTCTCTAGAAGGAATAAACTGACCTTGTGTGTCCTTTGTTGAATACGCCAGGGAGAACAGAGATGTACAGTATGGGAGACGTGTAGGAATCAGGACAGAAGGCACCAAAGATCAATCATGATTCAGTGTTTGTTCTCTTTAAACTAGGTTTCATTTATTGGGTTCCTTGAGAAAGCTTATATTGTAAGCACTTTCTGCTATTAGGGAAAGACAACCATGCCAAGATACGTATAAAAAAAACAGTCAAACTACTTAAATTACTGCAGACTACTTGTTTATTTGTCTTACATTCAGCTTTTTATTTTATTTTACTTCGATCATGACTTCCCCGTCCTGTGTCTAGTGCTGCATTCAGCTGAACTTTTTAGCTTGGTGCGTAACAGTGTGAGGGAAAATGTGTATGCTGTGAGCCATGAACTGTGGGAACTTTGGTGGTCTTGGCAGGAGGTGATGCCGCCTAAACCCTGCAGAATCAATACATGGTCATAACAAATAAACCTGGCTGTTAGGTGGAACACACCTACTTACCAAAAGCTAGCTAGCTAAGCTTAACATATCTACTGTAATTCCTGAGGTGGCTAATTTTAATTTATATGCTAACATGACTGAACTCTGTCATTCACAAGTTTCTTGTAGTAAGTAAACCGCCACAGTTCCAGTTAGATGGTTAGTTAAAGTGCTGCATAGTCGACAGTTAGTGGTTTGACACCTGCATTGCAGCTCTGATGCAATTCAGCCAAATTTGTTTGTTTGCCCTTATTATGCATAATTTTATGGCTTAATGCAATTTTAACTGACGAGTAAAAAAAAATTACCCTCATACGGTTGATATGTATGGGAAGTGGTGCTATGAGACCAAAACCGTTTTTTTCTTCTTTTTTGCAGACATTTATATCTATTATAAATTTTAACACTGGAGCTTATGGGGATTGACTCACTTTTGGAGACTAGTGGTCATTGAAGGAACTGCAGGTTTTGGCACCTTGCGTTGGCGTTGGATTAATTTTTCAAAACCAGAAATTGCCTCTTTGATTTACTCACTCACTCATCGTCTATACGACTTTATCCTGTATTCAGGGCCGCGGAAAGCCTGGAGCCTAGGGATTGGTTGGGAATTGAACTCGGCCCCTGGAGGTGCAAAGGCACCAGTGCTAACCACTAAACCACTGTGCCACCCCCTTTGATTCAGTCTAGTTGAAATGTTGGTAAGGCTCCTTGAACGTGTACCAGGCCTTTTGACAAAAAGCAACCAGTTGACAATTAATACGTTCATGCTGATGTATTTAATCTTTTTTTCCAATCCTTTTGCAGTCTGTTAACTCTCTATTACTGTCTTTTTGCACAGGCATCAGCCTTGCATATGAATCACTTTGGATAAAAGCATCTTGTCCAATTAATCTAGGGAAATATGACTGATTTGTTTAGAAAAATACTTTGTGTCCATTTACAGTAACCATACTCCCCATTTGCCGGTAACACATTTATTTGCTTCGTGGATATTTCTCGTTGCCTTTCCTTTCTTTGTGTGTCTCCATGCTTGTTTAGCTGAGGGTTGAGTGAAGTGAGTGTTGGCTATAGTACTTCTCCTCAGACATTAATAATTGAGTATATTGTATATATTGATATGGGAAAGCACTTAGTGCTCAAGAGGTATTTAATCACAAGGTAATTATTTGGTAACTTATTTTCAGTACAGAGGTCAGGGGCAGATGTCATGCACAAGAATTGGGCTTTTAAACTTGTACTATGTTGAAACTGCCACATTTAAGTTAAGTGCACTGTATAAAAGTGGATATATGCTCTGAGAGGTGTCAGGGGTGCAGTGAGGCTACATTGCATTTGTAGTGTTGGGATGAGTATTGAAGGTGTGCCTAGTCAGGGGTGTGCAGGTTTTACACAGAATCAAGCTACATTCAAAAAGCTCAGCTACGCTTTGATGTCTAATGCATGTGTTAGTTTGGTCGGCAGGGTGGAGTAGTGGTTTGCATTATGACCTCGCACCTCCAGGGTCGAAAGTTCGATTTACGCCTCGGGTCTGTGTGCAAAGTCCAAAGATATGCAGAGTAGGCTAATTGGTGTTCACAAATTGTCTGTTGTGGGTGTACCCTGCCTTGTGCCCAAAGTCTCCTGGTATAGGCTCCAGGCCTATCATGACCCTGTACAGGATAAGAGGTGTAGAAGATGAATGCACACAACAGATCAACAAAACAATACTCTCCAATAAACTCCCACCCCCCCACCCTAATTACAGCTTCCTATTCTCGGCAACACAGAGAAACCCTGACAGGGAAATCCCAATTGTTGATGTAGGTTTAATGAATTGCAAAAATGGTGTCCAGATCAGATGTCGTTCTCTTAAAAATCCTTAATTTTCCCTTTTGCCGGATAAGTTAGTCTTTCCAAAGCCAGGTTACAGGACATTTCTCTGATCCATTGACATGGAGCAGGTCTTTAAAAATCCTTCAAATTTAAGGCTGGGCCTTTTCTTCTTTTTTAGTCAGCGGAAATCTTCAGGAAAGATATGCAGAATATACAATCTGGCCTCTGCAGGAACAGAACTTTATATTACATTTGACATTAATCGAAAGAAATTATTTATTTCTCAAAGAAATTTCAGATTTTTTTCTTTCACAATTCCATAAACAATGAAATAGTGTACCTGCTTTACTATTACATTTAACACAGTTATCCGAAATGCTTGGATTAAACTTTAAAACAGCAGTTTGGGCAAGATGACATGTCTTTTCCCAGGCCTTTACGGAGATGTCTGTTTGCAGATTATAATCCCATTCAGATAGACTTGATCGAGAGTTTATCAGAGATACAGAGTTGTACAGAGTAGGCTCCTGCCATAGACGGACTGCACGAAATGTGAACCCTTCTCTCCAGATGAATGACGCATGTCCCTGAATGTTATTCCACCGATTTGATCCAAAACAACATTAAGACGGTTAACCACTCCCAGTAATGATAATGTTATAGTCGTTTATAGTCGTGCACATTGTGATCGAGTTTATTAGCACAGTCTGATCATGAGGGTTGGACTGTATATGCCTGAGAGACGTGGCAGAACACTGACACCAGGCTATTTTTGCACAGTAACTAAAATTGTTTGTACAAGTCACCTTTTTTTTTTTTTTTTTTTTTTTTTTGCTCACCCCGTTCGTTTTGGTGAAGAGCCGATTGCTGTTCGTGTGGTTGATGAATAACACATCTGAAATGTGTTTAGGTGAGCAATAACTGTTGCACAGTCTTTCATTAACACGTGTAAAGCTTTAGTTAATCAGAAAATGGTGCCTGCGACCTTAATATATACAGATGTTTATTTGCGGTTTGATATTCGGCTAATTATTTCGAAATGATGTTCCTTTTGGTGAATTTTGGCAACAGTGGGGTTGCATTTCATTTTAAACAGTGTTGTAAAAGCCAGCTGTCTGTGCCATTGAACAGACGATCACTCAGGTGTGTGTGTTGCTTGTGATGTCTGACAAGACACACACACACACACACAAACACACACACATACACACATGCACAGGATTTCATCCTGCATCTGAGCAGTACAGTGTCCTAGCAACAAGGCTCTCCAGGATTTCCTCTGTTAGTCTTCAGAGAGGCTTCCTTGTTGATGAGGAGCTGCAGGGTAAAATGATTTGATATTTATTCCGTTTTAACCTGCAGAATGTCTCTACTGTTTTTGTCACCACCACAATGAAATTATTTGCTCTGTCTTTAATCTTTGAGCTTATATTTGGATGTATAATCTGGAAAAATGCTTTCTAGGAAACTAACGGTGTCACAATTATAATAAGAATATCATAGTTCTGCGTTTAGAACAGCACCCCGCTTAATTACCTCGTTAAAGTCATTTGTTACATTAAAGGTTTGTTAAAGATATTACCACTCGCTTGGATTCAGCTTGCCTGCCCCACATCCTTTGCCCCATTAGTCTGGTACTGCTTTGAGTCGTTCAGGCAGAAAATGTGATTTACCCGCGGCCTGACCAGTCAGCACCTCCACATGCACATGCTGTACGTCTTCTCCAGTCTGCAGTAAAGAGCAGTTCTCAGGTTGCACTTCTCCAATTCTAGAGATGAGAATCACTAGAGCATGGCATGACCCAGACTGTAACAAGAGGCATCGCGAGCCATGAATTACAGAGCACTGCTAGCGCAGGTGAAGGTGAGCGGGCTGGTAACAGGTGTGGCGATACTCTAGCTCTTCTCGCCGAGCCGTCATGACAAATTAATAACACATGGGAGGCTTTTCAAGGCTATACATCACGAGGAAGCTGCATTGTACTTTACTTTAAAGGCGGTTTTGTTGTATTATGAACAGACACAATGAAATGCAAAAGTTTATACATCCTTTGGGAAGGGAAAATAAGTCATTTGCGTTCATACAGCATCAGTCAATAGTTTGGATTCAGTTTGGATTTATTTTCTACTTTCAAGAACAGTACATATGGCATTAGGTAATTAAGTCTGTTCTGGAACAGTTCTAGCAAGAACAGTATTGTCGAATGCATTTGCAAAACCCATCATGCACCATGATGAAGGCTTTAGATTATAAGTAGCAGACACATCTCGATAGCAACTAAGTAAATGCTTCCAAACTTTTGACTGGGAGAGTATATACTGTACTATGTTCCTGCACAAGTGACAACAACGGTTGTGATAAAAAGTTGTGATTGTTCTGACCTTGGCGGTGAAAAAAGCACCCAAAGTTATCAGTTTGCTTTATCAATATGACATGAATATCCATTAATAACTCTAATGTACCCTTGTTTGCTTTATACCTGAGACTCAAACCTCTTTGATCCTCTAAACAGCTTCTCCGTACTAGCAATTGTAATATGTTATATCCTGCTTTTGTTGTCTTCCTTAGATCATCACAATGTGGAAATGTTTGATCTCGGTGACAATGACCGTGGCGTGTTTGGCATTTCTTATATTTTGAATATTCCACTGAAATTGTACAGTTGAAGATCTATACAAATAGGTCAAGTTTTATCAGTTTAAAATGACTCGGTTTCTGTGAGTCCGTTCAGCCGTCAGGCGTCTGACTGCTGTTCTGCTGTAGTAGTATATTGGACAGAATATTAGGCATGATGCATAAATGTTTGTTCTGAGATGCTTTTCTGTTCACCATGTCTGCAAAGAGTGTTTGTGTTACTGCCTTCCTATCAGCTCGAACTAGTCAGACCGAACTTCTCTGACCTTTCTCATTAACAAGGCCATTCAACCTACCCAACTGTCGCTCACTGGATATTTAAAACATTTTTTTTTTAATCTTTAGATAAAAAAATAACACAACAACCATGCCACTATTGAAGGTCTTTCATTTTCTTAGTTAATTTTTCTGAAATAAACAAATATTAAGATTAAATATCCTATTGAGACACGAATTTCCTCATACGTGGAGGACATTTTCTCCCAACTTTATTGTCTGTACAGTATTTATCCTTTTACCATGCTCAAATGGCCAAACTCTTTCCTGGTTGAAGACATTGTTTCTCTGATAACTATAAATTTAATCAGTCAATAGAAGTTGCAATGTACATAGCAGGAGAGTCTATGTCTCAGCAGGATAAAATATAAAAAGGACTTTACTGAATTATACTGTACTGTACTGTACTATGCTATTCTATTGTATTCTATGATATGCTATACTATACTATACTATACTATACTATACTATACAATACTATGCTTTATTATTCTATTCTATGCTATACTATACTATTATATACAATTCTATATCATGCCACACTATGCTATTGTATCCGATTCTATACCAGTGTTGGGTGTAACGCGTTACAGAGTACTCTGATTACTTTTTTGATGTAACGAGTAATCTAACGCGTTAGGTCCGCCATTCAAGTACTCAGTTACTTAGGTACTTTTTCAAAAATGTAATCCGTTATTCAGGCAATTCATGTAATCCGTGAGTCAGACAGCAGTCTGTGTGTGTGTGTGTGTGTGTGTGTGTGTGTGTGTGTGTGTGTGTGTGTGTGTGTGTATGTGTGTGTATGTGTGTGTATGTGTGTGTATGTGTGTGTGTGTGTGTGTGTGTGTGTGTGTGTGTGTGTGTATGTATGTGTGTGTGTGTGTGTGTGTATGGAAGTCGTCCTACAAGCCCCGCCCCCGATAACCCGCCCCCCTGTTATTCCTGTTGTTATACCCCTATCTCACCTGGGTGCTTTGCCTATGCGAGGACCAATGAGCAGAAAGATGGAAACCTAATCACAGCGCCAAAACCTGCGGTGAATCATGATGAACCATACTTGCGGCTACCGCGCAAAACCGCGTAGGTGAAATAGGGGTATTAGTAGTTAACAGATTATGAACCTAACTTTGCTGAGTGATGATGGTAGAATAATTATAAAGGTCTTCATTGAAACAACATGCATGAGGAAGCACAAAGGAGTTTTCATTTTCTGCAATGGAAAAGTACTCGAACTAGTTTACTTTTTGAAGACAGTCATTTTGTAATGTAATTAGTTACTTTAAAAAGTAACGTCCCTCAACACTGATCTATACTATACTATACTATACTATACTATAAGCACTATATGTGTATGTTGACTTCCAGTACATGTTTTATATCAGCTGGTATATATCCATAATGTACATTTATGATTTTATCTGGCTTTCTCGAATTTGTCTGCATTTGTTGTGGACATTTACTTTAAAATCTGTAAACCAGCTCACTAATGGTAAGCTTGTGCAAGCACCGAGACACTTTACAAGCCATTAATGAGTCTGCATGTCATAGTGGTAGTGCTTGAATTGCTTTAGTATGTTGTAGCCTGTTAGATCTTGGGCTTTATCTCTGAGTCGTGTTGTGTTTGTCCTTCCTGAGTGGTACCCATGGCAAGTTGCCCGAACAGAAAAGAGATAAAGGTTTGACTAGAGTAAAGGTCTGCACAGGAATGTTTTCAATCCCACTTCAGGCTCCCTCTCAAGGAATTCTGACCAATCCTGTCTGCTCAGAGTTCTTCGTCCCACAGTTATTATTTCTGTCTGCCCCACCCATATATTTTCTGACAAACATGTCGTTGCTGTTTCCCAAAATATAGACACATTTAAAGCATGGTAGCATGAATGATTTTTGTTGGTTCCCACAGGTTCCTGTACACAGCGCTGCATTAGACTTCCTGTCCTCATGGCCAGGTCAGATTTAAGACAGGCAGATTAATAATATGGTGGTATGCCCCTGAACTCCTGAACTCAACACTTTATTCAATTGATTCATTTATTATTTTGACCACAGGCTACTTAGTTTTCCTGCCAGCTCTCCTTTGACCTTTCTGTATGCCAGAAGTATTATTAATATTTTTTGGGACAAACAAGGGCAGAGTATTGTTCTACGAAAAAGCATCCTCTGTCGTTTTTTTTTTTTTTTCCCCAGGCTCCTGAGCACAGTACTTCAGCTTACTGAGAGAGAGAGAGATGTTTCGAGGCTGTTACTAATAGAGGTATAATAGGCAAATAACCCACCCAATTATCACTTTATTAAGAACACCTCCTGTACACCATTATCCAATAATGTCAATCATGTGGCCGCAGCAAACCATGCAGATATACAGTAGGTCAGTAGCTTCAGTTAATGTTCACATCAAACATGAGAATGGAATGACAAAAAATGTAATCTTAATGACTCAGTCACTGAGACGAGATACGACATCCTCGTGTCATCTTGAACATAAAGTTGTAAGCATTAAGAAACTTGTAGGTTATACTGTACCCATTGCAGTGCGCATATATTGAGTATGGGCTTTAATTAAAAAAAAAAAAAACAATTATTTTAAATATGAATCAAGGTTATCATTTTTTTTAAAGAAGTTACACAAAAAGTAGTTAGAAAGCCTAATTTTGCACTCTGTCATCTATATTTTACTATATGACCTGTTGGCTGGAGTAAGCTTATAGTCTCCATACAAGAAGCATATGTGAATGGAAGGCAGAAGATATACACAGCAGTAATTAGTCTCTAACTCGGGTCTCTCCGAGGTAAACGTCTCGGTGTGTTTATCCCCCAGAGTTTCCTCTCTGGGATTTTCAATATTCAATTACGCACCGCATTGCTGGTTTAATACGCAGGGCTTTTTTTTTTTTTTTAATCAGGTGTTCAACGGATCATGTATTCATTTATGAATTTTTGTCCCAAAATGTCAAAATTTATTTGACTGGTTATTTTAACTTTTATTGACGCTAACTTTATTTAGGTGTTGATGGAAAAAAAAACTTTTGTTTTAATTATCTCCATTTATTTTATTTTCTTAAGGACATCCAAGTTTACATTTCTAATAAAAGTTAATACCCCCAACCCCCCCCAACCCCCCCCCCCCCAATTTTTTTTTAACTATATACAGTGCAGTCAGTTTAATTTCTAATGGGAGAATTAAAAAAGAGAGAGAAAAAGAGAGAGAGAGACATGTTTAATGCTTTAATGGATCTAGGAGTATACAGGGCTAAACACTAAATGCTTTTAGTTTAATGAATGAAGCCATGCTCCACTTTTCTCTATAGTCCATTATGTGTGCCCTGGATTTAGTTCAGACCTTCTTGCTTAAACATATATTTAATAGTGTCAGAAGCGCAGATAAAAAAAAAAAAAAAAAATGTGCCACTGCAATCTAAATTTGCAATTCAGAATTTGTATGCCTTCGGTTATATTTGTAGTATTTAACAGTTTTTTAGCTGAACTACATTATGTTGAAATTGAAATTGTGTTCTGTTGCGTGAGTTTGTGCACAAGATTTTAAGCAATTAACACAATCCATTTCAAATTGGGTACTTCAAGTTTTGAGCACAGACTTAAATGTACTGTATCTGAGCAGTGAAGTAGAAAAGGAGTTTAATTCGCTTGTTTTGAATCCCACAGCAATCCAGTCAGTCAGAAGTCAGATGAGCACAACTGGCCAGTGAGAAGGATCACATGCACACTCTCTCCTGTCAGTCAGGGCATCACTTAACATTTCGGCGAGTTTGTGAGCTTGTGTATATGTAAAAGGGGAGAGGGGCTTTTATGGACGTCTATTTTAGTAGATAATAGAGATGGGGGGAAAATCTGATTCAGTTATGAATTGCAGTTCTGCAGTTCACCTGCGTGCTCGGATCCACTCAACCCACAAGCTCATTGTCAAGTAAATAAATATCGCCATTTCTTTATATTCCTACAGGTGGCGCACTTTGAACTATGTACACATTTTCATCCCATGTTGCAGGGGTGAATTATTTGCTAAGTTTGTATAAAATACTAATTGTGGTGGATGACGGAGATAAAAAAAAAAAAAGCATTTTTACTTATTTTAAGTAAAATGTGAAACTTGTATTTGAAGTTAGTTTGTATTGTTTAAATGCTGCGCTTGGGTTTTAAGTGAGAAAACTAATGTTATAAAGAGTGGGTTAAATTTAATTAACTATTGCACTTTTTAAAGGTTTAAAATGTAACAAAATCGGGGGGAAATGTAATATCAGATCAGGATATTTATAAAAATGTGAAATTTAAAGAATCGCAATTTTAATCGAATCGGCACCTACAGTAGGTCTCGTGACGACATATCGATTAGTGACTGGTGATTCCCATTCCCAGTGTGTCAGATGTTACATAGCATGAACAACAGGCTATAATGAGCTATAACATTTCAGTATACCCTACCATCAGTTACTGCTAAGCGTTTCCCTTTATGTCTTTTTCCTTTATGTTTTCCTTTTTTTTAAATAAAAAAATAGGATTTAAAATGGAAAAAATGTGTAAAGATTTCTAAACTTAGTATTATCGAATTAATTATAAATTGAAGCATGCACGTACATTTAGGCCACAAACCATATTTTTTATTTGCTCTCATTTGACATCCGTTTTGTACATTTTAAAACTTGACTGTGGTTGCACATCTCTATTTCTCTATAACAGCTTTAGATTGTGGTTTTCAGACCCATATACAGTAAAGTTGTTTCTGTAAGGTCAACCCAACTCTTTCGCCTCCATTAACTACTGATCATCCTTTGCACATTCTTCTTTCGAATGTTCAGTCAAAGGATACATTTTACTATGGTTTTGCTACATCTTTTGTTTTATATTTCCATGTTTCTAATGAATTACGTTCCTAAATGAGCTTGTTGTAGCAGCAGTTGGCGACCAGTTATCAGCGGTTGTTATGGCCACCCTTGACTGTGAAGACAGTACCATTGTTCCTGGCTGTGCCTTTAATTGCAATAGCTTCAGTGCTAATTAATGTCAGCATTTAAAATTTTTCTTAGTTGCTAAGTGTTTAACGAGTGGTTTTAAAAATATTTTAAACAGGGATCATCAGAATCCTTATGCTATAGTACATGGATGAAGGGGTTAACATGCTGCTTAACCAGAGAAAGCTTTCACTCTTTAAATCAGCCAGAAAAAAAAAATGGAAAAAAAAGTCTCTCTCTTTGCTAGGCAACGTAGGGGGCTGTACATCATGCTGCCAAGAATCTCCCATGATCCCCTTGGCCTGGTCTGTGGTCCCAGCTGGGCTCTGTGACAGATGTATTAGGTGTCGCAGAACAAGCGGTGGATTTGTTGTGGGTTTGAGAGTGCAGCTGGAAAGAAGCAGATTGTAGACAAGCAGCTGAACAGATAGTCGAGGTCTTCCTTTGATTGTAATGATTTTATGTCAATATGACGTTTAAAAAAAAATTTTTTTTTGGTTAACTTGGTTAATGCACATTAACAATTAACCTGAAAAGTGTATGTTTTTTTAATTTTTTTAAATCTTCCTCCTGCTGATGTCACTACATCTTCTGTACATTTTGTTAATCCACTATATGGACAAAAGTATTTGGCCAAACCTGAATTCAGGTGATTCAGTCAGGCCCCTTATCCCCAGTGAAGGACAATGTTAACGCTTCAGCATACCAAGACATCTTGGACAATGCTATGCTTCCAACTTTGTGGCAGTTTGTGAAAGGCCCTTTTCTGTTCCAACTGTGCCCCAGTTTACAAGGCAAGGACTATAAAGACATAGTTTGATAAGGAAGAACTTGACTGGCCTGCAAAAAGCCGTGACCTCAACCATATCGAGCACCTTTGAGATGAACTGGAATGGAGATTGCGAGCCAGCCCTTCTCATCCAATATCAATGTCTGACCTCATAAACGCTCTGCAGAATGAATGGGCACAAATCCCCACAGAAACAGTCCAAAATCATGTGGACAGCTTTCCAAGAAGAATGGAAGTTGTTATAGCTGAAAAAGGGGGACCCACTCGATATTGAAGTATGTGTTATATATAAATATGTACTGTATTTAAATACTTTTGTCCATATAGTGTATGCATTTTTATATAACTATTTATATATATATATTTTTCAATTTACTGCATTTTTCCAATTTTCAATTTCTTGATTTTGTAAATTTTTTTGGCTTTATTAAATCCGATTATGCGATAAAATATTTTTAGCAGCACAATCAGAATAATTAATTCACTCCTTTTTTTTTTTTTTTTTTTTTTGGATTTTTCCCTGATTTTTCTCCCTAATTTAGTCGTGTCCAATTCCTCCCCGTCACTAGGGGGCTCCCACATTAAGGCTACTACTACCACTCAGTCGGGAGGGCCGAAGACTATCACGTGTTTCCTCCGAAGCATGTGACGCCAGCCGACCGCATCTTTTCGAACTGCTCGCTCACGCACCATTGGGGGTGGCGTAACACACTCGGAGAACAGCGCTATCCGCTCCTTCCGTTGCGCGAGCTCACAGACGCCCCTGATTGGCTGTAGAGCCGTGATTAATGTGGGAGCACTAAGTACCTCTCATCCCTCCCCTCTGAGAGAGCTCGGCCAATCGGCTCTCTCTAGACCTCCGGCTGCAAGAGGTTACAGCATCACCCGGGACTCGAACTGGCGATCTCCGGATGATAGGGCGAGCACTTTAACCACTGCGCCACTCGGAGGCCCTATGAATTCACTAATATATACAGCGTCCCACATTTCTTGCCGTTTACTTGCACTTAATGAATTTCAATAGTTTGACTTTGATTATACAATCATTTAATTAATGCAGGATTTTTTCATCTAAGATTTTAGGGGTTGCCTGTTTGCAATTATATGTTTTATATGTTCTTTACAAGCAACACTTAATTGTGAAGTTAGCTACATGTTGATCATGCATTATACTGTATTAAGGAGTGGCAAATAATAGAAGGATGGACAGAAACCATCATCTGTGCTAAGGGTGTCCTCTCATCTCAAGTGCTATGCTGCAGGATTTAAGAACAGGACAAGAAAGGAAAGGAACGCACTCTGCTTTATCTGGGGCATGCTGGATTCTGGGTACTAGAGTATTCTTAGAGGAACCTTGCCGCTACTATCAGACATTGTGTACTGGAATGTGCTGAATCATTCCTCAGAGAAATGTCTTTTTTTCCCACATTTTGGAAACACAAGTGCAACTCTACTTCCTCTAAGACTAAGAATTCACTCCACAAGAAACACAAGCTTGGTTTGTGGCAGAACGATCAGGCCTGAGGATTACATAACCTTTTTTTTTTCTTTTAGGGCCTGTTTACACTTTGTTTCTTGGGAATGCAATAAAAGCTGATAATGGAAGGGTGATTAAGCAAAATTGTGAAGAAATGAAGGATATCAGAGATCAGATAAATATTGTGAAACACCTGAAAAAAACCTCATACCAACTGTGAAGCACATTGGTTGTCAAAGGGCAGCGCTATGCCACCTAAAGCTCAATAATAAGTAAAAAAAAAAAATAATAATAATTTTTTAGCAAGTAACCTGTATAGTCAATACCAAAATATCGAAAACAAGATGCAAAGTACTTGTACAGCATTGTACAGTAATATTTCTGCTGAAGTATTTTTTAAACTGATCTTAAATAAAATCACAGATTATGTCACATGGACGAACATATATCAAATGCAGAATTCTGTGTAAAATAATGTGTATATATATGTTTATATGGAACACCATACTAATACGGTGTTTGACCCCCTTTCGCCTTCATTCTACGTGCCATTGATTCAACAAGGTGCTGAAAGCATTCTTTGGAAACGTTGGCCCATATTGATAGGATAGCATCTTGCAGTTGATGGAGATTTGTGGGATGCACATCCAGGGCACGAAGCTCCCGTTCCACCACATCCCAAAGATGCTCTATTGGGTTGAGATCTGGTGACTGTGGGGGCCATTTTAGTACAGTGAACTCATTGTCATGTTCAAGAAACCAATTTGAAATGATTCGAGCTTTGTGACATGGTGCATTATCCTGCTGGAAGTAGCCATCAGAGGATGGGTACATGGTGGTCATAAAGGGATGGACATGGTCAGAAACAATGCTCAGGTAGGCCGTGGCATTTAAACGATGCCCAATTGGCACTAAGGGGCCTAAAGTGTGCCAAGAAAAGATCCTCCACACCATTACACCACCACCACCAGTCTGCACAGTGGTAACAAGGCATGATGGATCCATGTTCTCATTCTGTTTACGCCAAATTTTGACTCTACCATTTGAATGTCTCAACAGAAATCGAGACTCATCAGACCAGGCAACATTTTTCCAGTCTTCAGCTGTCCAATTTTGGTGAGCTCGTGCAAATTGTAGCCTCTTTTTCCTATTTGTAGTGGAGGTGATTGGTACCCGGTGGGGTCTTCTGCTGTTGTAGCCCATCCGCCTCAAGGTTGTGCGTGTTGTGGCTTCACAAATGCTTTGCTGCATACCTCGGTTGTAACGAGTGGTTATTTCAGTCAAAGTTGCTCTTCTATCAGCTTGAATCAGTCGGCCCATTCTCCTCTGACCTCTAGCATCAACAAGGCATTTTCGCCCACAGGACTGCCGCATACTGGATGTTTTTCCCTTTTCACACCATTCTTTGTAAACCCTAGAAATGGTTGTGTGTGAAAATCCCACTAACTGAGCAGATTGTAAAATACTGTGTGTGCGGCGTATAACAAAACAAATTTCAATTTGATGTTTATTGTTTATCGAAGTTTATGTAATTAAATGACTAAGAATTTTACTTTTGTATATAAAAATAAAAAATGCTTAAGCTTAATAAAAGGCTAAATAAATAGGCTAGATAAATTGGTTAAGTCAGCATCCGGACCTGATTTGAAGTGGAACCTCTGATTACCATTGTATTTATTTTCATTTAACGACCGTTGTAGGACCTCCGGTCAACATTTGCATGTACAGTACATTGACACACTTTGAGCAATTTGGGAATACCAATTGTGTGTGTGTGTGTGTGTGTGTGTGTATGTGTGTGTGTGTATGTGTGTGTGTATGTATGTGTGTGTATGTATGTATGTGTGTGTATGTATGTATGTATGTATGTGTGTGTATGTATGTATGTATGTGTGTGTATGTATGTATGTGTGTGTATGTATGTATGTGTGTGTATGTATGTATGTGTGTGTATGTATGTATGTATGTGTATGTATGTGTGTGTGTATGTATGTGTGTATGTGTGTGTATGTATGTATGTGTGTGTATGTATGTATGTGTGTGTATGTATGTATGTGTGTGTATGTATGTATGTGTGTGTATGTATGTGTGTATGTATGTGTGTGCGTGTGTGTGCGTGTGTGTGTGTGTATACAGTATATATGTGTGTGTGTGTATATATATATATACATATATATATATATTACACAGGAAATATGAGAAGTATTGATGGAATAAAGCAGTTTTGTAGCTAGGAATGGTTTCAGATTTCTCCTCACTTGTGCAAGTCTGGCCAGTATCAGGTTGTTGTTGCTAAATGATGTTCAGTAATTAAATTCAAGGGGTCACAGTATACTTTTATTCTCATTAAGGCCTGTGAATGATTGGTATATTAAAGAAATGAAGTAAATCCAAGGAAATCCTGTTAATGCAGTTAATGACGACAAGTTCATAAAGTTTGTTTTAACTGGATTTTCCAACCTTGCAATTTTTCAGCTTTCACTTAAAGATCAAATAAAAGCCCACTTGCACACATTGTGTAAAGAAAGTCCGGGGCGGGGTTATCCCAAAACACACCATGTTGTCTTGTACTGGTGGAGTGATATGGGCTCTTTCTCTGTTTCAGGTGAATTTCGTGGCATGTCAGCTGTGTGCGCTCCTCTCTGCCTTCTGTTTCCGTCTCTACCTTCACCCCAGTAAGACGAGTCCGTTTGTGAGGCACGTGGTGGCCACGCTGCTCGGCTTCTACTTCGCCCTCTTCTGCTTCGGCTGGTGAGCCAGTGGGGACGTGGGGATTTCTCTTCTCTGTTTCTTTTCCCTGTGAAACCGATACAGATTCCAAACTCTATGGAGTAATTCTACTTTTTAGTTATATGATGAAGTACTGGAGCTGCATTTGTACAATATCTTATTCAAAATGTTCCAAATAAGAAGTAAGTTATTGACTGTAGAGTTGCTCTGTAGTTCTTGATACTTGGATTAAAACCCCAACACAGTGACTGTAATAGTAATGAGATAGAGGTCTGCATAGAATTCAACATAGACGTGACCATTGGATTTGTGGCGGGAAAGCTTGTTTTGAGGTTTGCAGAAGTGGCCACACCCCTGTTAAAAGATACTAAAGTAGCCCTGTGATTGACTGGCATGTCATCCAGTGTTTCCTAGTATAAACTCCAAATCCATCATGATGGTAGTTACTCACTCACTCAGTCATAGTATATACTGCTTTATCCTGTAGACAGCACAGGGAGAACATGGAAACTCCAGAGGGATCCGAACCCAGACCCTGGAGGTGCAAGGCAAAAACGGTTTGAGGTTCCCTAATAATGTAATAGAAAAGAGAACCAAATTCCTGTCATCCCTGCCCTGCTCTTCACTTCTACGTTAAAGTGTAGATCACTGTTACCGATGACTGAATAAGGAAGAGCTGTGGTTTAAAGTTCTACAGCAGAGGCCAAGTGTTATTTAAAGTGCAGTGCAAAACTGCGCATGTAGCGTTCAATAAATATGGACCGTCAGATATTTGTCTCGTTAATGCATTAGATCTGATAGCATGAACTAATCAATAGCTAATAAGGAATGGGCGAACTCTCAGATCTGTAGCCGTCTGTAATTGTCAGTGACATGTTTATAAGCAGCCATTAAATTGGCATACAGTTTTCAAGATGTTTATGTCTGTATATATTTGAGTATATCTTTCTGTGGTGTTTAATACGGAAGCCAAGTACTGCCAGAAAGAAAGAAAACATGAAATTGATGACTTTGATCAAAATTC
This sequence comes from Clarias fuscus, assembly GCA_030347435.1. Classification (NCBI taxonomy): domain Eukaryota; kingdom Metazoa; phylum Chordata; class Actinopteri; order Siluriformes; family Clariidae; genus Clarias; species Clarias fuscus. Next base: position 12,225,686 of record CM059229.1, on the reverse strand, counting down.
TGAAAATGTACCATTTGATTGGTCATGTTTAATCTTATCTAGTGCATTGCTCAGTGCAGTTTAGGAGAATAACCTGTGGTAGACAACAACAAAGTATTGTACTAACTATACATTTAGTATAACAAGTATCTGTACTTTACATACAGTACAGTAAGTATTTTCATTTTGCGAGGCCTTTTTACTTTTGCCTCACTACGTTACAGAGCTAAAGTATTTGCCCCTTTCGGATTTTTTGGTTTATTTATTCATTTATTTATCTCTGCATATTTGTAATACTTAAAAGACCGAGATCATCATTCTTTTATCTTTCATATTACACAAAGATAACCCGAGTAAATACAAAATGCAGTCCGAACCTAAAAAAAAAAACATTGTGCAAAGCAGAGTGGGCCAGAATTCCTCCACAGCGATATCGCTAACGCATGATTGCGGTTGTTGCCGTCGAAGGGTGGCACAACTGGTTATTAGGTTTAGGGGGCAATTACTTTTTCACATGAGTTCAGTCAGATTTAGGAATGGAGTTTCTATGCTCTCCATGTGCTTGGTGGGTTTCCCCCGGGTACTCTGGTTTCCTCCCACAGTCCTAAGACATGAAGATTAGTCTAAGTGGCGTTCCCGGCATCCCCTGTGTGCCCTGCGATAGATTGGCACCCTGTCCGGGGTGTACCCCGGGGATAGGCTCTAGGATACAGTATAAAGCTTATAGACGATAAGGGAGCGGTTTAAATATGAAAGAATATGTGCAAAAATATAATAAGAATGCTAATCTGGATTCACAGCACTGTAAATATCATACTTTCTACTCCACAGCATTCTGCATCATCGGTTGTTCCCTCTTAATTATGGGTGGAAAAAGATGGCCAGTCATCAATAATTTCAATGTATTAGCTATATCTACCTAGTGAACACAGGCCAACACTAAAACAAGGCTAGTAAAGGCTAAAACAAGATCAGTGCACAGTCTACAATATTGAGCATCAGGAGAAACGACAGAAGAAGGTCCTGACTCGCCACTTCAACACCCAAGGCCTTATTGGAATGACCCCACCCCCCATTTGTAAACAGAACAGAAGAAAGAGATTTTCATTTTCAAATGCTCTGTTTTAATGGTAATCTAATATTTGCTTGCAGCAGCGAAATCTTTCATTGTGTGTGTTTTAAATAAATCCGTACTTACCGTGATTACGTTAAGTGCCTCACAATAAAGTTGGCTAAATAACTGGTTATTCTTGAGCAGGAAAGCGGTACTACATTGCAACCCAGTGCAACATCAGCAATGCAGGCTCTTTGACTAGTTTTGCCTGCAGCTACTGATGATAAAACAGTTAGCAGGTAGAGTGGGGTCCTACTTTAACCAACAGAGATTGCGTTCATCACAAATTCAGTTTCCACTGGCTGTGATCATAACATCTGCTAAAGTGTAACACAATCCAGGATCTGCGTACGTCTACAGTACATTACACACCAAACACATGAGATTGATTGGCATGTTAAATATTTACAGCGCTAAATGAAGTTAAAGTACTGATGGACTTTAGGAAGGCCACTTTAGGGGTAGAGGGGTGAATGAAAGAATAGCTGGAAGAGGAGAGAGAAGGAACTGGAGTAAACCCTGAACTATTGACGGTATGTCTGTCTTGCAGTGAAAAGAGCACATTTGCAGTCTACGAGAGTTTGTAAAGCGCCATTGTTGAACCATTCCATACAAATTGTGTGTGAGAGAGAGAGAAAATGAGACTAATTGCTGTTGAGGTGTTTGCAGCTATTTGTATTTCTGTGTATATATTTTCCCATCTGTCTGCCTGTGTGTGTGTGTGTAATATATTGTACTTTTTTTCTTTTTGTGGCAGGTATGCCCTCCATTTCCTGCTACAGAGTGGCATCACCTACGGCATCATGATCTTGGCAGGAGTCGAACACATGCACAAGTGAGTTAATCTGCACCCTGCAGGGTCGCAGCTGAGGTGCCATAATAACTGCTCTGGGTTCTGGATTTCTAGCAGCTTTATTAGCTTTACCTAAAGTCAGTCAAACAAATCACAAGTTTGCAACCCCACACATGAATGGTCTCGGGATGCTTTAGTGCCGGCATGACACAGCACTGATGGTAGCGCTCAGCTTTTCTTCTCCGGACCAGCTTTTTTTCTGGATTCTCCAAACAATCAGGAAGGGGATTCATCAGAGTAAATGCTTTAAATGATCAGTGCTTATCAGTCCAGTCCCTGTACCTTTTGCCGAATTTCACTCTGTCCCTGTGCTTTTTCAAATGTATGAAGATGAGTGCGACCATCAGTTCTGTGTCATACCAACAGTGAAGCATCCTGAGACCATTCCTGTGTGCGGTTGCTTCTCAGTCAAGGGAGCGGGCTCACACACGATTTTGCCTAAAAACACAGCCACGAATAAAGAATGGTACAAAAACACCCCCCCAAAAGCAACCATCATGCACAGTTTGGTGACAAACAGTGCCCTTCCTAGCATGATGGGGCACCGTGCCATAAAACAAAATTGATAGCTAAGTGGCTCGGGGACCAAAATTATCGAAAGTTTGGGTCCATGGCCAGGAAACTCCCCAGACCTTAATCCCATTCAGAAGTTGTGGTCAATCCTCAAGACGTGGGACAAACAAAACCTCACAAATTTTGACAAATTCCAAGCATTGATTATGTAAGAATGGGCTGCCATCAGAAGTTAATTGACAGCATGCCAGGGTGAATTGCAGAAGTCTTGAAAAAGGGTCAACGCTGCAAATATTGACTCTTTGCATAATCTTGATGTAATTGCCAGTAAAATCCTTTAACACTTGAAATGCCTGTTTATCTTTGCTTATGATGCACCTTCGTTGCGTTGTCCCGACAATCTTCTGCAATGTCGCGACATTTATTTCTGTCCAGAGTTACATTTAACTAACTAATGCTCAAATCCTCACAGACACTCTCCAAAATCTAGTGGAAAACCTTTCCAGAAGAGAGGAGGATGTTATAACAGCAAATGGGAACAGTTCTGCCGATATGTTTAACAAGCACTTGTGGGTATGATACTTAGGTGTCCACAAACGTTTGCCCATATAGTGTAGTGTGGGTAATTAATAAATGTATAATACAATCATCATTTTCATAGATGTTATTTCTTTTTAATAGTGCGAGACAGATTTAAAATTTCGTTGAAAACATTACTGCCTATCCATAGGGCTGCTTTTATCACTCCGCTGTGACTCATCATAGCACACGGCATGTGAATTAAATGACTTTCTAAAATTAAAAATGTTTAAGAGCTGCACTCAAGCATCAAAATTTTTTTATAGACTAGACATTTACTCTGCGCCTATTCTGTACACAGCTTTCTCCAGGGTTAAAGCAATTAAGGATTTAATGGCATGTCACTTGTATTAATGCACACATTCGCTTGTTCTGACACGAGTCCGCATTCCTAAATGATTTTTTATTTTTTTTTGTTACTGAACTTGGATTTTTTAAAAAAACTAGGTATGTTATAGATGCTAGGAAGCGACTTACCGTAAGTTTCTCTTAAGGTTTGAGATAACCTGAACAAATAATTTAAGCATTAATACACCATGAGTAACAGCTACGAAGCAATTAATGCTTCCAATATATTTTTAATTATATTACACCAATAATTACCACTTGAATTAACTGAAGGTCATATCACCCATGAGTGAAATTACCTCCATAAAGAACAATATGGATTATCACCTTAATTAAAGTGTTTCTGTAGTGAAGCTTTCTGACTGAAGTAGTTTGTCAGCGAGTTTTCTACTACACAGGAAATTCTTCAGGATAAAGGAGTTTGTGTTCTCTGACTTCTCTGTTATATGAGCATCCATCCATCCATACATCCATTCATACATTCATCCATACATACGCACTTACATACACACATCCATTCATCCATCCATTCATACATCATCCATCCACCCATTCATCCACCCATTCATCCACCCATTCATCCACCCATCCATACATTCATCCATACATTCATCCATACATTCATCCATACATGCATACAGTACATCCATACATGCATACAGTACATCCATCCATCCATCCATTCATCCATATATTCATCCATACATCCATCCATATCATCCATCCATACATTCATCCATACATGCATCCATCCATACATGCATACAGTACATCCATCCATCCATCCATTCATACTGTACATCCATTCATCCATCCATCCATCCATCCATGCATTCATCCATCCATACATCCATCCATACATCCATCCATACATCCATCCATCCATACATCCATACATGCATCCATCCATCCATGCATACAGTACATATTTATATGGCCGTAGTAGGACCTCGGGTTAATATTCACACACTACTGGAAATTTGGAAAGACCATTTAGGCTAATCTGCATTTCTTTGGACTGTGGGACATAAACGGAGAACCCGGAGGAAACCCACCAAGCATGGGGAGACCATGCAAACTCCAGGCACATGTGTCATGGTATTTATACCAGGCCAGATGCAATTACAACATTGTAAGTGGTTGATATGCTCCTGGTAGGAGCGTGCTGCGATATGATCAGACATAGTAATACGGACATAGTAATAACTCGGTTTGAGCTCATTGGACCTGGTGAGCGCATGATTATGTGTGTGTGTATGTGTGTGTGATGAAAATACTGACATCATAAACGCATTGAAAACCTGACACTGGGAAGTATTGAGGCTGGGATGTAGGATGAACTTGATAATTCTTTTTATTTCGACACTGTCCCCGCTGTGTTCTTCGATTATTTTTAGGACGCAGTGGGAAATTAATGGTGTTCATCGCAGTGTGCCGGGGGCCCCAGATAAGATGTTACTTAAGGCACCCGTAATGCAAAGTGTTAGCATATGAAAAGTATGGATAAATTAGCATTTTTCAGGCAGTCTATAAATAAAACTGGAGATTATCAGTAGAATATGTGATCAATATTGAGAAGAGTTGTGGAATCCAAGGGTACAAACGTTTTGACACACTGGAACCTCTGAATGGAAAATGCTGACCACACAGATATGCTTGTTGTTCTCAGCTGCAGTCCTGCGGGACCTGTGCTGCATGTGTCACCTGCAGTGTTTTACCTTCCAAGTGAGCAAAAATAAGCTGTAAGGAATAGGAGTACATTTTAGAAATGCCTTCTTTTTTTTATTTTTATCACTACCTCTACCTAAAGTAAGTGAGAGTGAATGGATGCTTAACAAAATCAGCATACTGTATGTGTAAAGATGATTGTTGTAGTACTTAAAGGATTTGTAAGACTACTAAGCCCTACAATATTTCCAGTATTATGCAATAAGTGCCTGAGGAAACGCTGTGCTTGGTGTTAGACAGCTGTTGCTCTGTTTGGGTAATTCCATATGAAGCTTGAATCGGGCCAAGATGCATTATGGGGTGTTATGTACAGGAAGGTGCGAGGAGGTTGTACCCAGCTGCTCCCTGTGTTGAAGGAACGCTGGTATCTGTTGGCAACACCACAGCGTCAGTCTTTTAAAAATAGGCAACCTGCAGCCACACACTGTCATCCCGCTGAGATTTAGAGATAATGAAACACCTATACACTGCCCTGAGCTCTGTGTGTGTGAGTGTGGGGATGGGGATGGGTTTAAATTTCAAAGGTGTGTAGAGAAGCGATTATGCAGTTCATCTTTATTGAAAACAAGGACCCGTCATCACACAGACACACTCTACAGTACATCGGGTGCTGTATTACAGCAGGCACCGGTGTTCTTTGCTACGCTACAGGGTGACTTCACCTCATCATACACCACATTAATCCATGATTAAATTCTTTATCCGTTTTTAGGTAAAGTGGAGCAGTACATGTAGAGGCAGACAACATTGCAGATTATTGCAAAACACTGTCATGTCAAGGCAGTGCTATTGCTGTATTTGATGTCCCGTGGATTAATATTATATGAGACTTTTAGTGTTTACTACTGTACACTGACATGAAGCAAAGAGGAATCCATCAATGTTTTTTTAAAGGAATAGTCAGTTTACTCTGTAAACTGTAGCACGAGTATGATTTCCATATGTATCCATAATAATACAGTCGTGTTCGAAAGTTAAACATTTTTTATTCTGTCTTTCTGTGTCAAACAGAATAAAAATCATCTGATCATAGTGGATCTATAGGTAAATACAACCTCAGATGAACAACATAGAACTTTTTTTTTTCAACGTGCCATTATTTATTTAACAAAATTGAAAGAAAAAAAAAAAGTTCCCAATACTAAGTACACCCCATGATGCAATAGCTTGTAGATCCACCTTTAGCAGCAATACCTTGAAGTAATCATTTCCTGTATTTCTTTTCAGTTTCAGTTTCTCACATTGTTGTGGAGGACGTTTGGCCCATTCCTCTTTACAACATCGCTTCAGTTTATTGAAGTTTTTGGGCATTCACTTACGTGCAGCTATCGTAAGGTTACACCGCAGAATTTCAGTTGGGTTGAGGTTTGGACTTTGACTGGGCCATTCAAAAACCTTGATTCTTTTCTTTTTCAGCCATTCTGATGTAGATGTGCTGGAGTGCATGCTGTCAGTGTCCTGTTGCATAACCTCATTTTGACCAAGCTTTAGCTGTCGGACAGATGGCTTCACATTTGCCTCTAGAATACTCTGCCATAAAGAGGAGTTCGTGGTTGACTCAATGACTGCAAGATGCTCATGGCCTGTGGCTGCAATATACTGTAAGCCCAAATCATCACCCCTCCACTGCCATGCTTGACCGTAGTTATGAGGTGTTTCTGCCCTTTGGTGTTCCCCAAACATGGCACCATACATTAATGCCAAACAACTCCACTTTGGCCTCAACTGTCCATAGGATATTTTTCCAGATTCTTGTGGTTTGTTCAGATTCAGTTTTACGAACCTCAATCATGCCTCCATGTTTCTTTTAGACAGAAACCCTTTCAAACAAACCATACTTTCCCAGTCTTTTTCTAATTCTGAGGTCATGGCCTTTTAACATGCTCAGTGAGGCCTATAGGGTCTGAGACATAGCTCTTGTGTTTTTTTTTTTTCTTTTTCTTTTTTTCTTCCTCTGAGCAGTGTACGGCCTGATCTTGGGGTGAATGTGCTGTGACGTCCATTCCTGGGAAGACTGGCAAATGCCTTGAATGCTTTTCACCTGTGAATAATCTTTCTCACTGTAGAACTCCAACTGGTTTGAAAATGGTTTTTATAAATCTTTCCAGATTGATGTGCAGCAACAGTTGCTTTTGTAAGGACCATTGCTTATGTCTTTTCCTTTTGGCAGGTGTGGTAAAACACACCTGAATGATCCAGACCAGCAAACTGCCAAAACGTCTGCTTTTATGGAGGTCTGCACACCTGCTGATGATCAGTTAATCAAGTGCTGATGATTAGCAGCACGTGGCTACAACTATAACCCTCTTAAATCCAGTGGAAAGGTGTTAGGATTTTTTTTTTTCAAATATTGTTAAATAAGTATTTGCTTTTTCATTGAAAAATGTTGGGTTTTTTTTTTTGTTCGTCTGAGGTTGTATTTACCTTATACTAATACCCACAATGAGCAAATGATTTTTATTATGTTTTTACATAAAAACACAGAATTTAAAGAAGGGATTCTAACTTTTGAGCATGACTGTAATTGTAAAAATAAATACAGTTGCAAGCAACGATGAGTGGGCCCAAGCACCCTGCACCCTTGCCACCTGGACACTCCAGAAAGACTGTGGCCATAGTGGGCACATGCATTTAAAGGGGATCTCTCAATAATATTATGACAATTTTAGAAAAGGGGGAATTTTATGTTTAGACCTCCAAAAAGCCCCAACCTGTCCTCAGATTTTCATGAGTTTTTGAGCATGGTAAGACCCACAAAAAAAATCCTTTGAAGAACAAGAGGGCTCTCACACACTATGATGACATAGGGGTGATGTCAGAGTGCTTGGGCCCTAATAAACCTTAGAAGAACAAGAGGGCCCTTCACGCACAATGACATCAACACTTTCAGAAATCAGAACTATATGACATCAGCACTATCATAGCAATAATGACATAGCTATGATGTCATCATGCTGATGTCCTAGTGCTTGGGCCCTAATAATATTAATTAGAATAAGATCCTGTGCTGAGTAAAGAACTTGGTATCACTCTTACAAGTTGTTGAATTTCTGTAATACTTGTAAAACTCCCAAAACACGTATAAAAGAGTGTGGTTGCCAGGTTTGCAGTTTTCATGCAGAATTGGAGTATGCTATATTGTCTCCATTTATCATAATAGCTGCTGTTTATTTGTGATCTATATAGAATAATGTGTGACTGGTTTAGAATTTTTGCAAAAACAAACTGAGCCAAGCTTTATGGTTAAATGCTTTTTTTTGTCACACATGCCATAGCACACAGTGTGTGAAACAACCTTTTACTTCAGGTTCACTTCTAACGTTGGAACTTAACAAGTCAATAATCATTTTCTGCAAAGGGTTACAGTACGCCAGCTGGGGATTTAATGGCATCTCAGCTGTATGTTCTCAAACTGGTATGTGAGGACATACTGTACAACGGATGCCATTAATATTGAATTGCCTCATGTTCGAGAGTATTCACTGTTAAATATTGGTTATATTTACAGTTGTTGGTTCCAGGCTTGGTTTTCGTGATGAGCCACAGCTTTAATAAAATGCACTTTAATGTCACTGCTTTGTTTCAGATACTGTTTGGTGTTTGCCTTGGCATATCTTAGCTTCTGTCAGATCACACGAGTGTATGTCTTCGACTATGGCATGTACTCGGCTGACTTCACAGGGTAAGGCTTGTGTGTGCGAATAATAATTATTATTATTTAAATGTGTATAATGAGTATAAATCGCATGTGTATGGGGTATTAACTGTTCACCATGCTTTCTTCTCCTGCTATGGTCATAGGCCGATGATGGTCATCACACAGAAAATCACCAGTATGGCCTTTGAGATTCATGATGGTGAGATTCATCTATACATTAATACCATGTGACTAAATTCTAACATCCCTTTTATTTATGGTTAATTTTGGTCCCATTTCTTTTATTCATTTCATTCAGTTATATACAGTAGTTTCATTTTCATTCGTTCTTCTTACTTGCATGCATTTCACTTTAGCAAACACAGCAAAAAAAAAAATGTAGGTGCTGTGCTTTATTTAAAAAGAAATGCAGGTGTTCACCCAGCATCGTCTGCCAAAAGCTAATTAAAGCACAGGGAGATGAATGATGGAGGAGGGCTGAAATTACCGCAGCAGGACCTTCTGTCCTCTTCTCTTCTGCACAGAATGAGCAATGACCTGCATTCCATACTATACATCTTTATCTGACTCATATTAATAATTTACAGTGACTTCCATCCTTCACAGTCCTCCCTGCATCTGGTAGATTAGCCGTGGTGTGCAACTTAAAGAAAGAAATAACAAAACAGTTTGTCATTTTTGAGCTCTCTAAAAATGAGTGAGATTAGAGTTCAAATTGTTTAGGATTATCAGCCTTTGGCAGACGCCTTTATCCAGAGTGACCTAAAATGGTGCTTTGTGCACGGCCATGAAAAATATACTCGTACAGTACTAGGATAAATGGATCAGGGCCTAAGAGCACCATTGCACTAGGAAACCACCACTTGGTTGAACTGTGTATGATTAGTAGAGCTCGAGGGGGAATCGATTCCGAGTAGAATTAACAATTACGGTGGCTGACTCACAAATTTACGTTGGACATGAGCCATGCTGTATGCAGTGTCATGCTGAAGTTAGGTCCTTTGGTAGTATGGTACTGTAGTCATAGAGGCCCATGTTGCGCAACACCATTATGTGTTAGACAAGACGGTGGAGAAAAGCAAAACCCTTTCATTAGCAGCCAATAGTGGTATGACATCATTATTTATGCATTGTTCAACGTTTTAAATTGAAAAGTTGTAATATTGAATTGGGATATTCCTAAAATCACGATAATACAAGATTGCAATACAAATTGGACCAACGTCAACAGTAGGCATTGTGATAATATTGTATTGGGTATGGTTTTGGATTTCAAAATTTGAACACAATGTACTTTTTCTTTTTTTTTCCTTTCTTTTTTTTCGGATTTTCCCCCGATTTTCTCCCGTAATTTAGTCGTGTCCAATTCCTCCCCGTCACTAGGGGACTCCCACATTAAGGCTACTACTACTACCACTCAGCCGGGAGAGCCGAAGACTATCACGTGTTTCCTCCGAACCACGTGACGCCAGCCGACCGCATCTTTTCGAACTGCTCGCTCACGCACCGTTGGGGGCGGCGTAACACACTCGGAGGACAGCACTATCCGCTCCCTCCGTTGCGTGAGATCACAGACGCCCCTGACTGGCTGTAGAGCCGTGATTAATGTGGGAGCACTAAGTACCTCTCATCCCTTCCCTCTGAGAGAGCTCGGCCAATCGGCTCTCTCTAGACCTCCGGCTGCAAGAGGTTACAGCATCACCCGGGACTTGAACTGGCGATCTCCGGATGATAGGGCGATCACTTTACCACTGCGCCACTCGGAGGCCCCACAATGTACTTTTTCGATTATATGAGCATTTACATGATAAAGAAATTATAGTGTATTTTATATTATTCATTATATATTTTTGATTTATATTTTATTTCAGTTCCAACAAGCACGGTTCTGAAATGATGTTAGTCTTGATGTGTACGTTTTAGACAGATGCAAATATGATACTGTACTTTACATCTTTACATTCAGGAACCCTAAGCATATTTGAAACATTCCTGTATTTAGGCTGCTTTCTAATCTTGCCATGGCATCTGCTTTCAGAGACGTTAGATATTTTGTGAATAGGTTGGAATTCCAAAACCGCCAGCTTTTTTCAAAGGGAATTATAACCAGGAACTTCACATTTTTGGCTCCTCTCGGTCTTTTATGTTGAGCCAAACTTTAGCTATAATGTGAGCTGATTGAGGGGGCTAATCTTATCGAGAACATAATGGCAGCAATAACGCAGGATTATGTTCGAAACACTACCTCTGGGTCATCTGCACACTCTTCACTTGACGCTAGACCGTAAACTAGAAGCGAGTGAATTTACAGCTTACTGCCTGCTTCCTTAATTAGGTTCATTCATCAGGCTCTGTGCTGGATGTTTAACATAGAGCCTGTTCTTATTGCCGGTTTCACTGCACTCTAATCTCATATGAACTTCAAAAGGGTTGTCCACATGACCAGGCGTTGGATTTTACAAAATTAATGATACAATAAATGCATCATTAACTTGTACAAATGTATCATTAACATGGGATTTTACCGTCTTGAATTAATTAATGACATCACCTGTCATTAATTGGTGCACAGTGGAAAGGATAAAACATGGCATACTGTATGTTCTGTTCATACTTTCGGCCACTGCTGTAGTCAGTGTTCCAGTTCATCCCGATGATGTAGTAGGGCTGAGGTCAGAGCTCTGTGCTGGACGCATTTGAATTCTTCAAGACATCACTTCTGACTTCTTTTAATGATCTTGATTACTTTTTAGTTGTCACAGTACATAATGTTATCATGTGCTTGTTGAATTTGGCCATCATTACCACTAGATAAAACAAATTCCAGCGTACAACTGGCAGAGAATTGCCCTTTAAGTATTGACTGACTCGAGCAATTGTTTGTTTAAAAAAAAAAAAAAAAAAAAACGGTTTACGATACAGTACGTGTGTATGTTCTTGTTGACAGGAATGGCACGGAAAGAAGATCAGCTTAATCAGAGTCAGAAGATGTTGGCCATCAGGTATGTGAATTCAGAGCCAAGGAGAATAGTGCCTGGTACTGTATTTTAATGTGACCGATTGGTGTTTTCAGTTCATGAGTTGTGGCATCCGGCCACAGTGCAGTGTAATCAGCTTAGTTTAAACAATTCTCGACCTCCTGTAACGTGGTGGAACGTCAACAGTCTCATGTGAAAACATAATCTTGACCTTGTGCCTGAACAACTGCTGAGCTGAACTGTTGTCTGCTCTGTTGGATTTGAACTGAAAACATGTTTGTGAATGAGAAATTCTGTCATCACGAGAATTGGACATATCTTTTTTTTTTCCCTGGTTGTGTGTTTAGGCGGATGCCCAGCCTTCTCGAATACTTCAGCTATAACTGTAACTTCATGGGCATCCTGGCAGGTCCTACGTGCTCCTACAACGACTACATCGCCTTCATCGAGGGCAAGCCCTTCCGCCACAGAGAGCAGGAGAAGAGCACCAGACTGCAGGGCAAGACCAGGCTAAATGACCCTTCACCTAATGTAAGGCCAGGATTTATGTAGAGCATTTAGTAGTAATGACAGTGTGGGAACGTGACTAACTTATTACAATTTATTATTATTGCACCTTCATTGAATATTCAAGACAATCATTGGTTAATCAGTATTTAGAACACTCCTCAGATGCTATAAATATGCCGGCAGCTCGCACAGACTAGAGAAGCATTTAGCAGTTGATAATTTATATTTATAAACCTCATGACGGCAGCACGGCAGTGTAGTGGCCTTGGTACTGTCGCCTTGCACCGCCATGTCCCGGATCCGATTCCCGCATCAAATTGTGTGAATGTTGGCCGGAGGTCCTACCACGTTTGCAAAAATGGGAATAAATACAATACAAATGGGTCACCACTGGTCTCCACGGTCCCTAGTCGGACTACAGAGTTTCCTAGAAAATGGGTGTGATTTTGTTGTTCTTAGAAAAAAAGAAATGTAAAAATGTATGTAAAAAATAAAAAAAAAGCCTAACGTAAGAGAAAAGAAGCTGATCAGCTGCTGTGTAGGTCCTATAGTAGCTACTGTATAGATTCTGTGTTGTGAGTGATACAAGAATAAGGTTAGTTTCTGATATGATTCGCAGATGGAGGTTATTCGTAAGCTTTCCACCTGCTTCCTTTCGCTGCTGGTCTTCCTCTCCGTCTGTAAAGTTTTTCCCGTGGAGCGAAACGTCGATGATGACTTCATTGCCACCACACCTTTCTATGCCCAGGTGGTCTACCTGTATCTATCCATGCTGACCACCCGGCCGAAATACTACTTCGTTTGGACTCTAGGTGCGTGTTCCTGACTGTTTCGTTACTTATTGCATGTTTGCAACATTTCCCTGTGTCCAGCTGCATTACATCACCTCTTCCTTTCCTGTCAGTGAAATATGTTGGATAACCATATAAGTCAATGCTAAGACTCTAGACAGGCTAGAAAACTCTTTCGGCTGACCTTTCTGTACTGAAAACCTTAACCATTCATCATGTCCTGTGTCTGATCCGAACAGCTGATGCAATCAACAACGCAGCCGGCTTCGGCTTTAATGGCTACGACAGTGACGGAGCGCCGCGATGGGACCTCATCTCCAACCTGAGGATAATGAACATAGAGGTCAGTCTGTTCCCATTACCCACGTGGCTTTATTAGTAAACTAATTATGAATGAAAAGTTCTCATATGTTCTTATTTCAGTTGGCGACCAGTTTTAAGATGTTCCTTGATAACTGGAATATTCAGACTGCCCACTGGCTCAAAAGGTGAGAGTGATGCTCAGGTTTAGGTGCAAAAGCTCACTTCATTCCATACAGTGTGACGTTTCAGTAGTTACATTTTTGTGCTCTAGTTTGGGAATCAGATTTTGGCTAAGTTCATGTCAGAACAGTGTCATCTAAACATGGAATCAATGGAATGAGACTAAAGACAGATTTGATTGTTTGTAGAAAGGAATGAGCGAGGTTAACATAAATTTGCTTAAAGTACAATAATAACCCAAACATGCAGAACTTAAACACTGTGGTTACTTCTAATATTTAAATGAAAATTGCCTCAGACGTTTGGACCTCTCTGTGTTGTAAAAAAAAAAGAAAAAAAGTCGACATTACCCCAATTCTCTGTCTATACTGTGTGTTGTGAATGATTAACATCATTTGTAACTCATATTATGTGAAACCAGACTTTATCCATAATCTGAAGTCATTGTGTAATCAGTTATGGAGAATGCCATCTACTGGTGAGACATGGCATTGCAGTTGCTGTTGCAGCATAACTTTTGTAAAAGAAATTGATCCACCCTGTAAGATGTATGCCAGTATAATCACAGCTGACCACTTTTATTGAGGATACTTTTTTTTTTGTTTTTTTACCTAAATGCCAGATTACATTTATGCACTGATATACACAGTGTTCTTATAGAAATCATTTTTGTCCATTTCAATTACAATACTAAGCTTTCATACAGGGTGATTCACTCGAAAGAAGCCCCTTGCTATAATCAAGCTCTCTGAACCAAAAAACAATACACTACATACCTTGAAGTATGTGTAATCGATTGCATTATGTACGTTGTTGGAAGTTCTCTCCGTTGTCTGCCAGACGCATTTCGACATGGCACTCCATGTTCCTGAAGTGATTCAGTGAAGGAGTACGGCATTAAATGGCTCTCTGGTTGTGTTCAAAGTTCCATATACTGAGGAGAACATTGTATGTTGTGTTGTTCAGATTGCTTTGTTCTACCAAGGGTTATTACAGAATATTTGGGGCCTCTTTCGAGTGAATCACTCTGTAGAAGGACATACTGTATATACCTATTATTATTATTATTATTATTATTATTATTATTGTAGTCTGTGATGAATGTTTTTTTTTTCATGATTTCTTGTTCTAAAGTGTACAGTATGACGGCTAATTCTTGTATGTCCTGTGCAGGGTGTGTTACGAGCGCTGTCCTTACAACCCTACAGCTGCCACGTTCCTGCTCTCTGCAATGTGGCATGGAGCTTATCCAGGCTACTACCTCACCTTTCTCACTGGCATCGTCATCACACTGGCAGCCAGGGCGGTAAGGAGCCTCTTCATGACACACCACAATACTGAATGCTGATATCTTAGATTACTCAGTACTGATCCACAAATTATCAGTACCAGGGCAGCAACATACAGTATATATATATATATATATATATATATATATATATATATATATACTGTACATACAGTGCCTTGCAAAAGTATTCGGCCCCCTTGAATTTATTGCATATTTCAAACTTTTTTAACAAATAAAAAATGGAAAAATTGGCCGTGCAAAATTATTCAGCCCCCTTAAGTTAATACTTTGTAGCGCCACCTTTTGCTGCGATTACAGCTATAAGTCACTTGGGGTATGTCTCTATCAGTTTTGCACATTGAGAGACTGAAATTTTTGCCCATTCCTCCTTGCAAAACAGCTCGAGCTCAGTGAGGTTGGATGGAGAGCGTTTGTGAACAGCAGTTTTCAGTTCTTTCCACAGATTCTCGATTGGATTCAGGTCTGGACTTTGACTTGGCCATTCTAACACCTGGATACGTTTATTTGTGAACCATTCCATTATAGATTTTGCTTTATGTTTTGGATCATTGTCTTGTTGGAAGACAAATCTCCGTTCCAGTCTCAGGTCTTTTGCAGACTCCATCAGGTTTTCTTCCAGAATGGTCCTGTATTTGTCTCCATCCATCTTCCCATCAATTTTAACCATCTTCTCTGTCCCTGCTGAAGAAAAGCAGGCCCAAACCATGATGCTGCCACCACCATGTTTGACAGTGGGGATGGTGTGTTCAGGGTGATGAGCTGTATTGCTTTTATGCCAAACATAACGCTTTGCATTGTTGCCAAAAAGTTCGATTTTGGTCTCATCTGACCAGAGCACCTTCTTCCACATGTTTGGTGTGTCTCCCAGGTGGCTTGTGGCAAACTTTAAACGACATTTTCTTTTTTTTTTTGGATTTTTCCCCGATTTTCTCCCTAATTTAGTCGTGTCCAATTCCTCCCCGTCACTAGGGGGCTCCCACATTAAGGCTACTACTACCACTCAGCCGGGAAGACCGAAGACTATCACGTGTTTCCTCCGAACCATGTAACGCCAGCCGACCGCATCTTTTCGAACTGCTCGCTCGCGCACCGTTGGGGGCGGCGTAACACACTCGGAGGACAGCACTAAGTACCTCTCATCCCTCCCCTCTGAGAGAGCTCGGCCAATCAGCTCTCTCTAGACCTCCGGCTGCGAGAGGTTACAGCACCACCCGGGATTCGAACTGCCGATCTCCGGATGATAGGGCGAGCCCTTTAACCACTGCGCCACTCGGAGGCCTAAACGACACTTTCTTTCTTCTTGCCACTCTTCCATGAAGGCCAGATATGTGAAGTATATGACTGATTGTTGTCCTATGGACAGGGTCTCAGCTGTAGATCTCTGCAGTTCATCCAGAGTGATCATGGGCCTCTTGGCTGCATCTCTGATCAGTCTTCTCCTTGTATGAGCTGAAAGTTTAGAAGGACGGCCAGGTCTTGGTAGATTTGCAGTGGTCTCATACTCCTTCCATTTCAATATTATCGCTTGCACAGTGCTCCTTGGGATGTTTAGAGCTTGGGAAATCTTTTTGTATCCAAATCCGGCTTTAACCTTCTCCACAACAGTATCTCGGACCTGCCTGGTGTGGTCCTTGTTCTTCATGGTGCTCTCTGCGCTTTAAACGGACCTCTGAGACTATCACAGTGCAGGTGCATTTATACGGAGACTTGATTACACACAGGTGGATTCTATTTATCATCATTAGTCATTTGGGTCAACATTGGATCATTCAGAGATCCTCACTGAACTTCTGGAGAGAGTTTGCTGCACTCAAAGTAAAGGGGCTGAATAATTTTGCACCGTTTTTTATTTGTTAAAAAAGTTTGAAATATGCAATAAATTTCGTTCTACTTCATGATTGTGTCCCACTTGTTGTTGATTGTTCACAAAAAATTACAGTTTTATATCTTTATGTTTGAAGCCTGAAATGTGGCAAAAGGTCACAAAGTTCAAGGGGGCCGAATACTTTCGCAAGGCACTGTGTATATATATATATATATATATATATATATATATATATATATAAATGTAGTCCAAATTCACTTTATTGACAAGGCAGCTCATAATTAAGATCACAAAACTAAGAACGAAGCCGTTCTTTCATTTTCAAGACCTCAGTATAGACGGCATAAAAATGTTATGTGCTGTATACTGTATATCGTAAAACAAGTGAGATATGGTGCATCTTTCAAAATTTGTTTTAATACTATGAAAATGTTTGTCCTCTGAAAACCAGGGTGAATTCAGCTAATCTCTTTAAACTAATTGAATAACATGCTACAGTCCGGTGCTCTTCCTTCCTGTACATGGAGGAAATCGGACTTCAGCGGGTTAGACGCAGCACAGGAAGGAGATTGATCCACTTAAGTAGTCAGTTACTTTGGTGCCTGTCAGGCGGTTAACAATTAAGTAAGATGGATAGAAGGCTTGGTAGAGCACAATGAGCCATTGTCTATCTTGATTTAAAACTCACTGTGCTAGGGGATGTTTTTCACATTTTAAGGCAGTTGTTGCATACAAAACAAAAAAATCAGATGCTATTTGCGCCCCAGTGTCCATGTCCAGCAGGCAACAGTGTTATTTGTACCAGTAGTAGAATAGCCCAAGTGACTATTTGTACCTGTGTGTTCGTAGCCAACCATGATATTTACATCCAGGAGTTGTATAATCACATCCCAGTTCTATTTGCATCCATTTACATTTACTTTGACTTTTGATATTTGGTAAGGTAAAGGCTCACATTCATCTCTCAGTGCTATCCACTAAGTGCTGAGATATATATACAGTATATACTGTTCAGAGTGTGTCTATACAGTGTGCATATATATATATATATATATATATATATATATATATATATATACACACACACACACACACACACACACACACACACACCCATACGTACAGTTTAACTGTACAGTGTGTGTCTATACAGTGTATATACACAAACACACACACACACACACACACACACACACACCGTATATACAGTGTACAGTATATACAGTATATTCTGTGTTAAGTAGTATTTATTAATTTATAGAGGTTTCTGGCTCAACAAAAAGAGCTACTTATGAACATGATATTATAATATATTTTAACTAATACCTACATAAATGTGAATAATCGTCTTGCTTGAAAAACCTGTCCCTACCAATGCTTAAAATGTAAACTAAAGCCTGGAGTAATATTCCAACATGGTTATTAATAAAATTATAAAATAAAAAGCTAGATTAAATCAAAATGATATAATCTAGCTTTTTATTTTATAATTGTATTAATTATTTATAATTATTTATTATTTAATAATTTTATTAAAGATTCATTTATATGAGTAAAAATTATATACAGACTGTATACATTTAAGCGTAACTACTTTGTGACTGTCTGTTGTGACTGTCTGCTATACTGTACAAACTTTTTAAAATTTAAATTGACTCACTATTCCCTTCTTACCTTTTTTTTTTCATTTTTTTTTTTCATTTTGTCTTTATGCTTCTCATCCGTTCCTGTTTAGGTGAGGCACAATGTGAGACCGTACTTTTTGGGTTCACCAACACACAAGCAGGTGTATGATGTCATCACGTGGGCAAGCACACAGATAGCCATTTGTTACACTGTGGTGCCCTTTGTGCTGCTGTCAGTGGGTCCTTCACTCAAATTCTACAGGTAGGACTTCAACGCTGTACACTGTGCCACCGAGACTAAACATTTTGTTGCAGGGTGATTTTTAAGTAATAATATGTTGATTAAATTATACCAGAATTTTTTTTTTCTACATCACTCAAACTAAAGGCAAATTCATACTGAAAACTTTAATAAAGCGGTTTAGTCACACATTAGTTTTTATTTTATCTTCCACTTAAATTCATATCAACTGCTAGATCATCCACAATGACTCACAACTGTTCATCCTGCTGAGTTTTTAAGCATGCATACGTGAAGTGTAATATCCAAAGAAATCCATTAAAAACTAGCAGCACTCCATTTAGTCACTGTTACAATTTGAGTGGCGTTCTTCATCAGTTTTGCTCTCGAAATGTTTTAAGATTCTTTAAGAGATCCATTAACTCTACATATTACATAACCCTATGCACATACAATCTGGTTCATGAGTATTTGGACAGTGACCCAATTTTTTCCTCTGTACACAACCACAGTGGATTTCAAGATGTAATTTAAGGGTAGATTAAACTCAATAGGTTTAATGAAAATCCTGTTCAGGAATTACAGCCACTTTTACAAGGTTCCTCTTGAATTTAAGGGTGCTTTCACACCTGCAGGCTTTAATCCGTTTAATCTAGACCAAAACAACACACTAAAACCTCCAAAAATGAGGTGGTGTGGTCCTCCTGGAGAGAAAGCATACCGAACCAAAACAGGAGTAATGCACTATGGAATAAAATCACTGTCAAAAATAATCGTGCGTAAAAAAAATATTTGTGTGTAATTCTGTGTTTTGTCCGAGTTGGATTCCAAAATCTACGGCCACGACAGCTTACAGATACGATATTTAGTGTGTTTGTTACAGTACAACTCTGAAATTTTGGAATCCAACTCGGACAAAACACAGAATTACACACAAATCCTTTTTTTACGCACGATTATTTTTGACAGTGATTTTATTCCATAATGCACATACTGTACCTGATGGATCTTCAGCTGATGAGCATGTCACAGTTCAGTAGATTTAATGCATGCCATCTCCTGTATTGTCCTGATATGCATTTTCACTGGTGACTCCAGTGAACATTGTTTTCCTGCAGTACCCATAATTTGTTTTTTAAACTGTATGATTTGCCTAAAGGGGTAAATGCAAGCAATATGATAAGCAATCAATTGGGAAATGAGATACAACTATATTGAAAGTAGTTCATACAGTTTGCCACAAATTATAATTTTATGGAGGTCATATCCATTTTTTTTTCACATGGTGCATCATGTGTTATGTCATTAATAATCACCAACCTTTTGCCTTTCTCTCTTTAGTGCCTCATAACTTCTGTATTAACACAATATGTGTACATTTCACCGCTTGCATTGTTTCTAATAATTGTTGTGGATTTTTTGCATTTAAAATAGCATTTCAGATAAATACACACACTCATTTTATATTTTAAATAATTATAAATACAGTAATTTGCTTTTGTATCTAAGAATCTAAAAAAAAACATATTTTTATGAGTAACTGGGTAACTTTATTTCTTTCTCTTGTCCTCTTTTCTTTCTTTCTTTCTTTCTTTCTTTCTTTCTTTCTTTCTTTCTGTCTGTCTTTCTGTCTTTCTTTCTTTCACCCCCTGCTTTCAGGTCTTGGTACTTTTCTGTTCATATAGGCTGTGTGTTATTGGCCATTGCTCTGCCAGTGAAACCTCGACATCTGCGACTGAAAGAGCAGCAAAGCTCTGTTTTGACCAGAGCCTCCTCTTCAGACAGCCAGAAACCCAAAACCACATGAGCCAAGAAGCCACACCCTACTTCAGCACACTCAGTGGCTGACACTCCTACTGTACAACCATACGTCAGGAGAGTCAGCAAATGAAACTTGTAAACCAACAAACATACAAACTAGCCCCTGTCTGGACTTATCCAGTGGGTCGTCAATCTAATCTGGGCTTACAACACTGGTACCAGAGCTCATTGGCTGCAGGGGATGGGTTGGAATGTGACTGGTGGTGTTAGGTTGGGACACTAAGCAAACTCTGATGTATTAATTTCTCCATACTTTTCTTTAAGGTTTTCCTCCATCGCTGCTGTAGGAGTTGATGTTGTGTCATGCAGTTGCATCACTTTGTAAAAGACCGTGACACTGTTACTAGAAGAAAGCTACAGAACACTTGCAGAGTTGTATGATGATGATGATGATGATGATAAAACTCCAAGTGATTTGAAAGGAGTAAAGCATAACCAGTTCAGAAAAGAGGTTGACACTGCACCAATGTCAGTTTGCAAATACTCATTCTTTTCCAATTCATCTTTTACTCTTTTACCTGAGTTAGACTCCCTAGAAGTCAAGCCTTCGTTCTTATCAAGGATGCAGTAAAAGTTGAATCGGAGATTTGAACCCATCACCTAATGAGATTCTTCAGTCCATGGCATGTTATCTTTAGTTTAGTATGCCATACAGTCATTTGATGCATGAGGTTGCATATCTAAAGATTTTCCTTGTTGCAAAAAAAAAAAAAAAAAGTAAACAAAAATCACTGCAGCCTCATTATTTTTCATGAAGCTTTAAGACATCTTCGACACATTCCATTTTAGATGTGTGCTAGGAAGACAGTTTCTAAAGAAAATCATTAATATATCAGAGTTAGTCTGCATTGAAAACATAAGAAATGTTTGCCCAGTGATGCAAAGCCCAACTTTGTAAATGTGGTGATTAAATAAGAACCTTTTTGTAACTATACCCATGGTGTGTCTGATGTATTGCATCTCGCTCTCAAACATGATAATGTGTTAGAACTTTAATAATAATAATAATAATAATAATAGAATTAGATGCACTCCAGTGTAACACTGTCCAAAATGGAGGAAATGAGAAAGAGAGAAGAAAGGGAAACTATTGACATGAAGGAAGTCTGAGCATTTCTGGTCTTAGGTATGACCCAGCATTTTGAATGAGAGTCTTAATACTTAATAAAACGGAACTTTTAATATTGTCATGCACACTCGTAACATGACCGGCACTAGGACCCGGAAGTAGTACGGTCGGGTTTCCAGGAAGCATAAAAGGAGACAAAATGGCGCTTCACATTGCTCAGTCATTGAGTTTGCCCATGCCTTTGCTGACGCTACGCCGACTATTCTGTGAGTACTCACCGATTCGGGTTGCTTCTTTGATTGAGAGTGTGTTGCTAGAACGCGGGTTTATTTGTGTAGATCCTTGCTCTTTGCGTAAGAGAGTTCTTAGACTAATCGCGTGGTTATCCTGCCTATTCGTGCTGCTTCCGCGTTTGGGTTTACCATCCACGCTACACGGGCTAACTGCTAAGGCTTTTCAGTTTATCCTTCAGTTGCACGTGACAGAATGACTGAGCCAAAAGCAGTAAACCCAGCGGAGTTTGCTCGCCTCTGTGATGTGGCTGATCAATAAGCTCCGTGGTGAAGTCGCGTCTCTCCGAAAGGACCTCCAAGACGGTGGCGGAGATACGGCAGGAGAACGCGACCCTCCGCGGGGTGGCTGCTCAGTCGGCTGTTGCCACGCCCGTCGCAGCGGCTGCAGCGCCGCCCCCCTCCTCTTCTGATGTTTTCATAGCTCTACCGGATAAGTGGGATGGCACAGATGGGAAATGCAGCGTTTTTCTAACCGCATTGGATCTTGTGTTTGAGTTCAATTCCACCAGATACTCCACAGACCGACTGCGCATTGCGCTTCTCGTCTCGTTGCTATCCGGGCAGGCACCTGAGTGGGCCACGGCGGTTCTTTGATCAGATTCAGACACTGCTTATTCATATGGAGAATTCACCCGTCAACTAAAGCTAACATTTGAACATCCTGCTGCTGAGGTGGAGACCGATATGAAATTGTACCATCTGCGGCAGGGAGGGTCGTCCGTGAGTCGCTACACCGCGGATTTTCGTACTCTCGCTGTGCAGACCACCTGGGGAGACGCCGCCCTCCGGATGGCCTACTACGAGGGACTGGCTTCACGCATAAAAGATGAACTCGCCGGACGGGAGCTTCCAACCACACTGGAGGGACTGATTCAGCTCGCTCTCCGGATTGACCAGCGCCTGCTCTCCCGTCCAAGGCCAGCCCCCCGGACCCTGCCGCCCATCACGCCATCTTTTTCACACACCACATCCCGACCCCCAGCCTTCATCACCACTGCTATGGCACCCACCGGATCTCCACCTCCCGCCGTGGTTGACAGGGAGGGACTTGTGGGTCAGGAGCACACCATAGAGCCATTCGGCCCTCTTCACCTGGGAAACGCCCAGGCCCGGTGAACCATGGAAGCAGTTCACCGGGCTCCCTCCATCTCTCCGCCACCATGCCCAGCGTCTCTTGTCTCACGGTTCAGGTACACCTCCAATTTGGCCACAAACGAGTCAAAAGTTCTGCATTCATCGACTCCGGTGCCGCGGGAAACTTTATTGACTCTTCATATGCCAAAAGATTGGGGTTGGAGACTGAAGCGTTATCCCAGCCAGTTCGGATTACATCTGTCGACGGTCGGCCCCTCTCCTCCAGCCCCATCATCGCCCAGACTCGACCCATAACCCTCATCATCGACCAACACCAGGAAACAGTCCGATTTCACCTCACCTCCATCTCCTCTCCACCCATCATCCTCGGACACCCCTGGCTTCTGCAGCATGATCCTCTCATCTCATGGTCTCAGAACCGGATCCTCCAATGCGGGCCGACCTGTCTCGAACTCTGCCTGCGGGCACCGGCTGGGACGTGCTCTAGGGAGTCCGAGGCCCCTGATGTCGACACCAACGCCATCCCCGAGGCTTATCGGGACCTGGCTGAAGTCTTCTGCAAAAGAGGCGCCACCCACCTTCCTCCTCATCGCCCCTACGACCTGGCCATTGAACTTCAGCCAGGTTCTGTTCCCCCCCCGCGGCCACCTGTACTCTCTCTCCACCACTGAGATGCGGACGATGGAGGAGTATGTATCCTCAGCTCTCCGCCAAGGCACCATACGACCCTCCTCCTCGGCCACCGCCGCGGGATTTTTCTTTGTAACGAAGAAAGTCGGCGAACTACGTCCTTGTGTCGACTATCGGGGGCTCAACAACATCACCATAAAAAACTGACACCCATTGCCTCTTACCAACTCTGCCCTGGACGCCCTCTCTGGTGCCACCATCTTTACAAGCGCCTACAACTTGGTGCGTATCAGAGAGGGCGATGAGTGGAAGACGGCATTCATCACCCCCACTGGGCATTACGAGAGTTTAGTCATTCCATTTGGTCTCTGTAATGCACCAGCAGCTTTTCAACGTTTCATCAATGACGTTCTCCGGGACATGTTCGGCCGATGGGTATTCGTCTACCTGGATGATATCCTTATCTACTCTCGCTCCGTTGAAGAACATGTTCAACAAGTCAGAGTGGTTCTTAAAAGACTGCTCGCTCACCAGCTGTACTGTAAGTTGGAGAAGTGCGCTTTTCACGAGCGCTCCACCACGTTCCTGGGTTTTGTCATCTCGTCCCAGGGTGTGGCCATGGACCCACAGAAGCTAGAAGTTGTACGTCATTGGCCCCTACCCAAGACTCGCAGACAACTTCAACGGTTTCTCGGGTTTGCGAACTTCTGTCGTCGCTTTATCCAGGACTACAGTACGGTTGCAGCACCATTAACCGCTCTGACTCGGCCATCGTCTCATCACTTCCAACTCAACTCTACCGCCATCTCCGCCTTTCATGAGCTCTGCCGTCGATTCACCACCGCCCCGATTCTTCTCCATCCAGATGCAAACAAACCGTTCGTTCTGGAGGTAGACGCTTCGGATGTGGGCGCCGAGGCTGTTCTCTCCCACCGAGGTCCAGACCAGAAGCTACACCCTTGTAGTTTCTTCTCCAAAAAATTTGACCCCACTCAGCAGCGATATGGGATAGGGGACCGCGAGCTGCTGGCCATAAAGTGGGCATTGGAGGAATGGCGACACTGGCTCCAGGGCGCCAGGGAGCCGTTTATCGTCTGGACTGACCACCAGAATCTCATCACCATCCGGAACCTCAAACAGCTCAACCCAAGGCAGGCGCGGTGGGCTCTGGTCTTTGAACATTATGATTTCCACCTATCATACCGCCCGGGGTCGAAGAACACCAAGGCTGACGCCCTCTCCCGACAGCACAAGGAAGACGCCCCCCGGGCGGACCCCGCGCCTGTTCTTCTCCCCTCCAAGATCATCGCCCCACTTCGCTGGGAACTGGAGACGAGGGTTCGCCAAGCACAAGCCGCAGAGAACGAACCGGCAGGTGTGCCGTCTGGACGACTCTATGTCCCCAAGAACACCCGGACTGAAGTCTTCCAATGGGGACATTCCACCCCTCTATCAGGGCACCCAGGCACGCAGCGCACCCTACAATACGTGCAGCGTGCCTTCTGGTGGCCATCTATGGCTAAGGACATCGGCGAGTTTGTTCAGGCGTGCCCAGTGTGTGCCAGGGCCAAGGACACCAATCAACCAACACCCGGGGAACTCCAACCGCTTCCTGTTCCCCGTCGGCCCTGGACACACATTGCCATCGACTTCATTACGGGCCTGCCGGTCTCCGAAGGGAAAAATGCCATCTTGACCATTGTGGATCGGTTCTCTAAAGCTGTGCACATGGTGGCCCTCGCCGGACTCCCGTCAGCTAAAAGGACAGCCGAGCTGATTTTAGAGCACGTAGTCCGTCTGCATGGGTTCCCCAAGGACATCGTCTCGGACAGGGGGCCCCAGTTCACTGCACGGTTCTGGAAGGCCTTCTGCCGTCTGATCAATTCCACCTGCAGTCTCTCATCAGGTTACCATCCTCAGACTAATGGTCAGACGGAACGTACCAACCAACAACTAGAGCGCTACCTGAGATGCTTCGTCGCCAACCGTCAGCGCTCCTGGGCCCGCTACCTCATCTGGGCTGAACTTTTCCATAACCTCCATGTTTCCTCCGCCACCAAGTTAAGTCCCTTTGAGGTATGCCAGGGTTTCCAACCTCTGATGTTCGAACATCAAGAACCGGAGGTTGACATACCCGCGGCCCAACAGTTGGTCCGCAGGTGTCGACAGTCGTGGGTCCTAGCCAAGGAAGCAATCCAACGTGCTAACACTCGTTACACCGCGCAACATCGCCGTCGACACCCTCCGGGACGATTGCACCACATAGGTGACAAAGTGTGGGTGTCCACAAAGAACCTGCACCTCCATGCAGAATCAAAGAAATTATCACCAAGGATCATCGGCCCCTAACACGTCACCCTCTGCATCAACCCTGTCACCTACCGGCTCTAGCTGCCTGCGGCGCTTCGGATCCTTCCGGTATTCAATACCTCACAACTCAAACCCTTCACGACGTCACCCATGGTTCCCCCCACCCACCCTGCTCCTCCTCCCCGTATCATTGAGGGTGGTCCTGCCTACACCATTCGCCGGATCCTTGATTCACGTCCTCGGGGCAGAGGGCTACAGTACCTGGTCGATTGGGAAGGTTACGGTCCCGAGGAGAGATCTTGGATTCCGGCTCGGTTCGTCCTAGACCTCGGACTCATCCGGGACTACCGTCGTCGGGTATCCTCCACCCCAGGACCGTTGAGAGTCTGTCCTGGACAGGGGGGTACTGTCATGCACACTCGTAACACGACCGGCACTAGGACCCGGAAGTAGTACGGTCGGGTTTCCAGGAAGCATAAAAGGAGACAAAATGGCGCTTCACATTGCTCAGTCATTGAGTTCGCCCATGCCTTTGCTGACGCTACGCCGACTATTTTGTGAGTACTCACCGATTCGGGTTGCTTCTTTGATTGAGAGTGTGTTGCTAGAACGTGGGTTTATTTGTGTAGACCCTTGCTCTTTGCGTAAGAGAGTTCTTAGACTAATCGTGTGGTTATCCTGCCTATTCGTGCTGCTTCCGTGTTTGGGTTTACCATCCACGCTACACGGGCTAACTGCTAAGGCTTTTCAGTTTATCCTTCAGCTGCACGTGACAGATATTAAGTTTATTTGATTCTTCACAGCCAGTGAAGTACAGCTGGACTGCAGGCGTGCAAAAAATTCAATGCTGAGTAATGACTAGGAGAGACTCTTATCTCTTGTTGATAGACAAACCTCTTATCATATACTGTATGATATAGTGTACAGGACACAAAATCCAGTTACAGCTATTGGAGCAACGTTGTACAAGTGATGTGGTTCAGTATCTGCCCTTTACTCTCTATAAACTGTGTGCCATTAAAGGATCCATTATAGAATCCAGTACACATTCTGCTGGTGGGCAACTCATTAACCTGACAAGCAATCATTAACTGAGAAATAGCGGAACTGATATACAATACACTGATATAAGCTCTGATGCTGTTCTTGTTTTACCACAATAATTATAGAAATGTACACTCATTTAACCCTAGGAATGCTTGAAACTTTAATAACCTAAAGTTTAAGGAACTTCATGAGAAATGGGATTTTGCTGACACAAGTACTTTATCAGCTATAGAAAGTGAAACCATTGTCAAGTATGATATGTTATTGTCATTTAAACTGGGACAAGTATATCACAAGACTAAGACACAACACACACAATACACAGTAGAGACTACAGCACATGCAACTACAGTGCAACCTCAAGACCAAGGTATTTTAAAAAGTGTTTATAGAACACCTTTCTGTATGGTTTCCATCCACCTCCAAAGAAAACATGCTTGTAGATGGATTGGCAACTTAAAATTGTCCCGGATGTGAATGACTGTACAAATGTGTGTGTGTGTGTGTGCGCGTGTGCGCATGTGTTTGTGCATGCACGGTCCTTGTATGAACAGTTATTCCGTTCAGGATGTACTTCTTTATTTGCTCTGGAATCACCCTGACCCTGTTCAAGAAAAATGAGGTTACTGGGGATGCTGCAAACTATAAATAACAGGCTATAAATATAGAAACATTGATAGACGAGTAAACCTAATATCTGCACACCCACAGTTCAGAAAATGAAACATAAAATACAGGAGAAGGTGGCTTTTACGTTTGTTCGCTTTAGTGTAGTAGGGTGTCGAGGGCAAAAGAATGTTGAGAAAAATGCTGAGCACAAAAAATTAAATAGGTTGCAAATTGATCTTTTGTGACTGGAATTGGTGGTCACTGGTTAAGGATGCCTCTCTTTGTTTTCACTGGATGTTGTAGAGTCTTGAGTTCTGTATTGATACAATTCCTATACCAGACAGTGATGCAGCTGCTCAAAGTATTCTTCATAAGCATGTTTTCACATCAGGAACCAAGTTATCAGGACAATTTTACTACTACTGGTTTGGTGTTTCAAGATTCATTACCATCTTAGAAAGTGATCGGGGCATTGGTTATTCAGTAGAAGGTTTCTCACTTGCCATGCTAAAGGCCCGAGTTCGATTCCCAGCCAATGCCCAAACCCCAGCCATTGGAAGCAATGTGGTGACAGCTTGCCAGGAGTAGCCGAAAGACAACAGCTAGAAAGTAATTATAAAACTTTGTTTTTATTCATATTGCGGTAACACACATGGTAAAAGCCTTCGTTCATGTGTACTTTAGTCCTGTCTCTAATAGCTCTCTTATGATAAGTCTGTCCATCGTGTGCTGCACAGTTCCTGGAATATTTTGTTTTGTTTTGTTAAGCACATTTCGTAGAATGCAATGTAACTTCTAGAACTACAACGCAGTATTTGAAATCGGGCTTGTCTTCTAAAAATTCCTAAAGATTCTTAAGGTCCTAAAAATTCTTAGTGATCCGAGAGTCTCCAAAGAATTTAACGAGAATGAGAGATATGAACTGGAAGTTGTTGTATAACAAAGAATAATCATAATGGGTCCTCCTTAAATCAACAACCATCTCTTGTTTTGTTCATATTAAGAGACCGTTTGTGGTTTCTTCCTCAGTCTGTAAGCTGCTCTGTGTCCTCTCTGTTTGCTGATTTGTAATAGGTGAACTTTATGATGTGGTTAGACTTGGGCTTAGCAGTCATGACTCAGCAGAATGGATAGCACACAGTCTCAGAATGCACCAGTGAAAAGTCTTTCAGGAAATTAAGGATAAAGTGACAGCCCTCTATTTTTTGCTACCCATTCTTATTTCATTTCTAATCACAACTCTGATGGTGGCCAGACGTTCTTGGTCACAGGACTTCTTATACCAGTAGTGATCAAGGACTACCAGAAAAGCTCAAGACCATCTTTGCCATGCTTATTTTCTGGCAGGTCAGCTTTGTCAAGCATTAAGGAAGCTGGAAAGTGACTTCCTCTTTGGCAAAGTTGAGTAGTCTGCTCTGTATTTTGGCATCTGGCAGCTGCTGAGGTTCATTTGGATTTTATCAGTGGGGATTCCAGCACCACATATACTACCATGCTATAATAATTCACATAGTTGACTGTTCTAGCACAGTTCTCGCTATTGCTCTGATTTGGGAAATTAATTATTTTTGCAAGCATTGACACTTGTTTGAAGCAGCTGCCTTAGCCCAATGCTTCATTATCCAAACATTTAAAGAACTGCAATAAATCCATATATAATAAACCATAGTACATTATAGTACTAGATAATGTTTATTATAGTCTGAGGGCTTCCTTCTCCTATTTACAGTATGTCCTATATTAAATGGTTATTCTTCTTTTCTTATCTTTTTTTAATCTTTTTTTTTCTTCATATATATCTCTGACAGTTTATGCACACACACACAAAAAAAAATCTAAATCACCCATACTGCTGGTATGTGTACAAATAACAAATAAAATCTCTTGAATCTCTCAGCACATATTGCCATCACAATTTGGCCTTTGTCCAAGTCACGCAAATCCTTACGTTTGCCCATTTTTTCTGCTTTCAAAACAATCAACTTTAGGAGAAAAAAAAATGTTCGCTTGCTTCCTGATATACAGTATCTCACACACTTCCAGCTGCCATTGTAATGCGATACTGAAAATGTAGCTACTGTGAGAAGGTCTGAATTGTAATGGCTAGACAACTGGCTCAGAGCAACTCCAAAACTGCAGGTCTTGTGGAATGTTCCTGAGCTGCAGTGACCAGGACATACAGTACCAAAGGTGATCCATGGAAGGAAACCTGGTGATCTTTCGACAGGATCATAGGTGGCCAAGGATCACTGATGCACATGGCAGCGAAGGCTGGACCGTGTAGTCTGGTTGAATAGAAGCACTGGCGTAGATCAAATTGATCAAAGGGTTAATGCTGGTTGTGGTAGACAGGTGTCAGAACACAGTGCATCACTATTATGGTGGAAAAGGGGGGGACTTGATCGGGACTTATGACTGATCTGTGTATATGTTTATAAAAATAAAAAAAGACTAAATGCTCTGGGTTTAGTAAGAGCTATGAAACGAATGGAAGAAAGTTCGAGCCACTCTTTTCAGATGGAAATGTTTGGACCAGACAAACTACTCCAGCACAAGTAATATCTAGTCAGTTGATGGCACTGGTAGTCCTTTTCAACAGGATAGATAAAAGATGGCTACAGTCAGTGTATATATACAGTACACCGAGCAACCATAACACTGTTTACACACATAATGGTAAGTGTAATTAATAAAGTGTTGTATTGATGACACAGCCTTCAGACCTTTTCTCAGTCTGCATTGTTTCCCACGGCAGCGCTGACGTCACCGTCGCCATTGACACAACAACAAGCTGAAAGCGAGGAAGCTAATGCTAACGACCTCAGAACTGCTCCGCTCGCGCAGTAAAATGGCTGGTGCTGAAGATGGAGAGTAGGAAACAAATAAATACAAAATAAGAACTGATAAAGTGACACCAGGACACGGACAACCCCGGCGTGGGTCGTGGTATTATTTCTCTCTTATAAGGTAGGATCAAAATTTTGGTAAAAACCGCCTAATACAGTCGTTTCCTCGGTGTTTCGATGTTGTCCAGGCGACTGCGTTACACCGACATCGCATCGGTTGAAACCGCAAAACGAATCGGTTATAAACGGTTATAAACCATCATTATTGTTCATGTTATCATATTGTTTCGACATTAACGTCGTCATGTTGAAGAAATGTATAATCATTTGTGTGAAATAAAGAGATTCTGGTTAAATATAAGGTAGCCGGTGCGGGCTGTTAGCCAGCTAGCATCTTCCCTGTAAATCATGTTGTCTGTCTGAGACATTCTGTTTCTGTCCGGTTTATTTTAAGGAGCAGATTGTTGTTCTGGACGGCTGTATTAATATTTACAGTAGGTGGTGTCATTTCACAGAACCGACAAATTAGTAAGGTTTATATTGTATTTCTGAATTATATATATATAAAAAAGACTTGCATCCTAGCTGAACGTTAATTATTTAAGTTACATTACCTGATGTAATTAAACTGTATAAAATACTTTCTTCTTCTTTTTTTTTAAGAGTTATTCATATCTCTTTGAAAGATATATTATTCTTTTATAACATTACCTTTACCATCCCTTCGCCAATTTTCTCCATAATTATAGCATTAATATTATTTCTGATCTGTTCATATGCTGTGTGATGGCATGGGTCACTGTTGCGTGGTGCACGTTTATGCCACTTTTATGCTGGAGAACAGATTAAAAAAAACACTATAATCATTTAAAACCAGAATAATTCGACAAGGAACAATACACAATATCCTGATAGCATCTCAGTCAACTGAGCATGTGCCAGAGAGGGCAGGCGCTCACCAAGCTTAGTGGTCATGAATAACACATGATGCCATTCCATAAGATCAGACACACACACACTCACACCAAACTGTATAGGTGCCGAGAGAAAAGCGACAGTGTCCTAAATATAAGCGAAGGACAGAGGCTTGTACTGTGGGTAAGGTGTCCGATTTTCTCATATGGTTAAACATGGTCTCATGTTCTCAGGAATAAGAGAGTATTGTTACCTTCCCATGATAATCAGCCGTCATTGTGTCTTTGTTATTTCATCCTTTTCTGTTATCTGTGAGATTTTTTTTAAATATCATGACACCATGCTCAGGGTGTAAGCTTAAATGTGAAGTTAAGTCATACATAATTTTTTACATTTTTATTTAAGGATAAGGTATTGTTTTGCAGCTGCAGAAAATTTCCTTGATTGAGCGATGAAGGGTGTAACCTTGTTATTCCATTTCTGCACATCATGTGAATATTTTAATATATGCTATTTAATCAGCGCTGAGTGTCAGACCTATTTGGTAGTATGTAAAATACAGTATATGAGACTTACTGAATTTTGTGCTCCTGTAAATAATTATATTTGAGATGCAAACGTCCATTTGTTAAGTTTTGGATGCATGATAAACCAGGTTAATGTCTGTCTGTTGGAAATCAAAGGTTGTTATTAAGACTCATTCGGTTTGTTTTTGTTGCTGTTATTATCAGCTTCCTCAGTCCTACGTAAGACGCTGTTCTGGTTGAGCTGTGTGTTTTGGCGCAAGAGATGTGGGATATAACGTGTTCGAGCAAACGACTGATGAGATGCAGATGGAAACATGTTGTTATCTTACCCAGGCTCTGCCAGAGCAGACCTACTTGTTATAACTGTTGTATCTGCATGCCATTACGCCAGACTATATACTCCTGACATTTCAAATGTAGGTCATGCATGGTGCTGGGAATGAAATAGTCAGATGCCAGCTGTCATGTGCTCTCATCAGTGGATTGTTTTCTTTCCTTTTTTAAAAAAAAATTAATTTTTGATGAATGGCACTTTCAAAATTTGCTAGGATATTAAATTGTAATAAACACATTTCTTCATGCCAGGGTGTCACAGTGCTAAGCAGCAATCATGGACACCACTACATCTATAAAGATGACTACTATAGCCATCCAGAACCTCTTCAGCTATGTGGAAGAGGAGAATCTGGCTGCCCTTAAAGCCCACCTGGAAAAGTTTAAAGAGGTGGATGGCCGCAGTGACGTAAGTGAATAAACATCTCTGAATAGCTTACATATAGATTTTTATATAATGATAATCATATTTAATTACACCACAAGGCAGGATACTCACCACTCATGTTATAAAATAAGCTACTTTAACCTTTACAGGTTCAGATAAAGTTTTTTTTTTTTTTTTTGGTGACCCTTATAATTCTATTTAAATATAATTCCATAGTCTATAATTCCTGTCTTCACTCTCACAGATACTATGAATACATACTTAATTTAATGGAGTAATGCAGTTTTTGTGCTTGTATTCTGACTGTCTGGTTTTCTCTCTCAGAATGGCCAGACTCCTCTAATGCTGGCTGCAGAGCAGGGCAGCTTGGAGATTGTCCAAGAGCTCATCAGACAAGGTGCCAATGTCAATCTGGATGATGTGGTAAGCAAAACTTCAGATATCCTTGTGCTAGAAACATTAGCCCTGCATCACATATAGGACAAGGTCGTCTCACGGTAAATGGTATGCAGCAAGTAGAAATACACGCATGTATTCACCGTTTAAGCATTCACTTCACTGCCTGCATTCCCCACTGTTACTGTGGCAACAGTGGCCAACTTTGCAGTTTCCATGGTGACCGGCTGCTCTGCTTTTATCCCGTAGGATTGCTGGTCTGCCTTGATCTCTGCAGCTAAAGAGGGGCATGTGGAGGTGGTAAAAGAGCTTCTGGAAAACAGCGCTTATATTGAGCACAGAGACATGGTGAGACACGCCCAAGAACATAAATATGAGTATGGAATGCTGCAAGCATTTCATTTTATAGTTAATCTAATTGCAGCAAACATTTCATGTTGGTTATTGACAGACAATAAGCTGTTGTACTTTATTTTACTATGCAATTAATCCAGTATGTACACAGTTTGCATGCCGTCATGAAAAAGGTGAACGGCCTATTCGTGTAGCAATAATGATCCGTGCTAACATTAAAGTCCAAAATTTAGCATACACATGAAAAATAGAATTACTGCAGGAATCACAAAAATCAGATATGATTTTACATTCCAGTAACCATAATCATTAAAACATCAATTTGTACATTTAAATTGAAACATTATTTCAGTTTCTGCATATAATAGGATATATGCGCATAAACTATGCATAAAATGTGCATGTAATTAATATTATAAAAATGCAGTCTTCTTTTTGCCTAAAATAGTGACATGCCACATATTTTGTTGGCAAATGGATTGTAATCTCATAACGAGCAGTAGTTCAATACTTTTAGCAATTTTAGCAATTCAAGATTTTCATTTAATTCATGATATACAATTGATTCCATTACCTAGACATGTTTTTGACAGTACCTCCATGGTTTTAAAATCAAGGCCAGCTTTGATATAAATGTTCAGACTTCTTTTTTTTAGATTACTTTATTTTTTTTAAATATGAAACCAAGTGGCCTAATGAAATTTAAATTACACTGATTACAATGTTATTATACAGATTAAGCACAGATAAACGTAATTATAAATGGTTATTTGACATGCCTACTGCCACAGTATTAACAAGTTAAATATTGAAAGGACATCATGCCTCTTTTAGTTGTTTTGATATTAAATAGACATTTATATGGGTGCATGATAATGGAACATGTTTATACTGTTCAGGGAGGCTGGACTGCTCTTATGTGGGCTGCATATAAAGGACGTGTGGAGGTTGCAACGGTCCTCCTGGAGAACGGGGCCAATCCCAACACTACAGGACAGGTAAAGTAACGAAAAATTTATGGTTTTAAAAATATAAGATGCTATGTTGAATTTCTAAAACCCCACTGAATAAAGTACCCCATGCTGATAATTTTCTGTTGAGTCTTAATTGAATGTCCATCAGTTTGCACTTTTGTTTAGCAGTATAGTGTATATCCCATCATTTGGGCTGCTGGCAGAGGTCATGCTGAAATCGTCAAGCTCTTGTTAAAGGAAGGAGCAAAAGTCAACTGTTCTGACAAGGTGAATTTACCCAGGTTAAACTAGAAAAATTTGATGTCTTTAAATATTTTATACGGTTAACCTGTATGGCTGATTTGGATGTATATTTTCTGTTCTCAGTATGGCACCACTCCATTAATCTGGGCTGCCAGGAAGGGCCACTATGACTGTGTGATGCACCTGCTAGAGAATGGTGCTGATGTTGACCAGGAGGGGGCAGTAAGTGCACAGCATCGTTTCAGAATTTACTGTCAGGGTTGCAATATTTTTGCACTTGACTTGAAATTTATTTGGCAAGATTGTAACACCGGTCTGTTGTGCTTAGAATTCAATGACCGCACTGATCGTGGCTGTGAAAGGCGGCTACACTGAGGTTGTAAAGGAGCTGTTGAAGAGGAACCCCAATGTTAACATGACTGATAAAGATGGCAACACAGCCCTGATGATCGCAGCCAAGGAGGGCTACACAGAGATTGTCCAGGATTTGCTGGATGCAGGGACCTATGTCAACATCCCCGACAGGGTGAGTCTAACGTGAGCTGTGAACTGTGTGTGCATGTGTTTAAAGCTTAGACAAGTGGTTTCCAAAGTTCGCTTTTGTTGTTTTGCTTTGGGGCTGCAGAGTTAATTTTGTTAAAGTATAAGCAAAGCTTACATGACTGCCGGTTAATATAATGCAGTATACGTCATATGCTTTTCTCCTACTGCCTCTAGTTAAATCGTAATAATAAAAGCCTTTTTTTTTCTCTTTCAAATATTTCCAAATTGTTATCCGATTATACATTTTGTTTTAATTCTTTATATGTGTCACATTTTATAAATATACACACTCGCACACTCCTAATGTTAATACTGACCTATTCCGGTGTTTTTTGGGTTAAATAAAATTTTTAGGTTAACTACTTAATGATTTCTTTTACACAAAAAGATTAATTGTAGTATGACCCTGTGTGTATGTGGTTGTCTTTGTAATAAATGTTTAGAGTGGTGACACAGTGCTGATTGGAGCTGTTCGGGGGGGCCATGTTGAAATCGTGAGAGCCCTTCTGCATAAGTATGCTGACATCGACATCAGGGGACAGGTAACACCCTTATTATACTGATCAATAGGACTCATGTGGTATGAAATCAGATCACATATTTCATCAATCTTTTGTTCTAAATTTGTTTTTGTCTGCATCAGGACAATAAGACAGCTTTGTACTGGGCTGTAGAGAAGGGCAATGCCACCATGGTCAGAGACATCCTGCAGTGTAACCCTGACACAGAGACCACTACCAAGGTACAGGGGGATAAAAATCTGTTTTGTCTTTAATAAGTGGACTTTTATTTAAAAACAAACAAAAAGCAGCTATCCCAAAGTACCGGTGTGTTTCAGGATTCTGAGACTCCCTTGATCAAAGCTACCAAGATGAGAAACATTGAAATTGTCGAGCTACTCCTGGACAAGGGGGCGAAAGTGTCTGCTGTGGATAAGGTAAGAGTGAGCCATTGTACATTGTCGTGTACAGTTTATAACAAAAATGTGGCCACATTTCCGACATGGCATTCTGGGTGTTATTCCCTCTGATAGAAAGGGGATACACCTCTTCATATTGCTATCCGTGGGAGGAGCCGCAGACTGGCTGAGCTACTTCTGCGCAATCCTAAAGATGGCCGCCTGCTCTACAAGCCCAATAAGGCAGGAGAGACACCATACAACATCGACTGCAGCCACCAGAAAAGCATTCTTACTCAAATCTTTGGAGCCAGTGAGTACATAACAGTGTCTTTCTTCAAGATATATTTGTTTTAAACCGAACACAGAAACAAGCTTTAAAATGTTTTTGACGTTTGATGAAGGCTTGATGAATGTTAGTCTTTCTGTGACCTAATGTTGACTTGAGATTTGTGATATTATTTATTGTATGCTGTTGTGATTATGATTTTGCTAACATGGATTAATCATGTATTTTCCCCTCAGGACACCTGTCCCCCACTGAGACAGATGGTGACATGCTGGGCTATGACTTATACAGCAGTGCGCTGGCTGACATCCTGAGCGAGCCCACCATGCAGCCTCCTATCTGTGTCGGCCTGTATGCTCAGTGGGGCAGCGGCAAGTCCTTCTTGCTCAAGAAATTAGAGGGTGAGTGTTAGGGTGAGCTACAGGTACACGATTACAATAAAAGTGAGTAGAAATGACTTCTGTAACTACAGTAACTGTACCTAGCACCACTGATTTTTGTTCATATTACTACATCTGAAACAAATTAAATGTTGACACATGATTTGATTGATATAAAAAATGCTTTGGAATTTCTCCCTCTAACAGATGAGATGAAGACATTTGCAGGGCAGCAGATTGAGCCGCTGTTCCAGTTCTCTTGGCTAGTGGTATTCCTGTCACTTTTGCTTTGTGGCTCTGTGGCTCTACTCCTTGGCTTTACTGTGGATCCCAACCTGGCCATTGCTGTCTCCCTCAGCCTTCTGGCTCTGCTCTACTTGTTCTTTGGTAAGATAAATAAATGAATAAAATTTTTTTTAATGTTATCATTTTGTTATTGTTTCTTGCTGCTGAGAAAGATTTGCATATTTGTTACACAAGAGCGCAGTGTCTGGTTTAAGTTTTATTTATTTATTTATTTATTTATTCATTCATTCATTCATTTAAATTTTGTTGTTTGTATGGAGATCTAGCATAAATTAATTTCTTTTCTTTCTTTCTCGTGCCTCTTCAGTGGTTGTGTACTTTGGGAGTAGGCGAGAAGGCGAAAGCTGGAACTGGGCTTGGGTTCTCAGCACTCGGCTCGCTCGACACATTGGCTACTTGGAGCTACTGCTGAAACTCATGTTTGTTAATCCTCCTGAGCTACCTGAGCAGACCACACGGGCACTGCCTGTCAGGTATTTAAACTTCCCTGTGCCACAACTCATCTTGATATCTTAATATCTTAGGTGGAACATTTTAAATGCTGTCATTATTATCATTATTGTTACTAATTATTATTATTATTATTAACTATAAATAAGAAACTATTTATGAACTAATGACCGTCTGAGGTTTATTTTTGAAGAAATTAAGAAGATTTTTAATTTAAGAATGAAAATATGATAAATGGAAAGTAAACATAGTATTTAAAATTTACATTCTATAAATTTGCATCCTAACGTATTACATAACGTATTACAGTGAAATAAAATAGATGCATTTTTGGCATTTTGAAAATGTCTTTATGATGTGACTGTTTTGTTGTTAGGTTCCTGTTTACAGATTATAACAGGCTGTCCAGTGTTGGTGGAGAGACATCCATGGCAGAAATGATTGCCACTCTCTCGGATGCTTGTGAGAGAGAGTTTGGTTTTATGGCCTCCAGACTATTCCGTGTATTTAAGACAGAGGACACTCAAGGTACAGACCATCCTGTTTCCCATCACTAACATGAAAGTGCCTTCTCTTTCAAATACGATTTTAAGTATCGCCAGACGTTCATGTGGTCTTTTGTGATAAACACCAGGCAAAAAGAAATGGAAGAAGACGTGCTGCATCCCATCCTTTGTGATCTTCCTTTTCATCCTGACTTGCCTGATCACCGGCATGGCCTTGCTGGCTGTCTTCAAGGTAGACAGCCGGAACCAGACGGTGAATGCTGTGTTGGTTGCCATGGCGAGCGTGGTGGGCCTGGCTCTTCTGTTGAACTGCAAAACATGGTGGCAGGTGACTGATTCAGTGCTGAACTCGCAGAGGAAGAGGCTGCACAGTGCCGCTAACAAGATGCAAAAGCTCAAGAGTGAAGGCTTCATGAAGGTGAATATAGGCTACATGTTTATGTTTAGGCACTTTTCAGATGTGTCTTGTAATTTGGTTCTGTAAATCACTAGCTGTAAAACAGGCTGGCTTCTTATGTGCATGTTATTTGAAAATGGTATTTGAATCTGTGTGACATTTTAGTTTTTTTTTTTCGTAAATGGCCGCAATGAAATACATAATACAGCGCCTTGCTTGAGCTAATATTGTTTAAGAAAGAAGTATGTTGGTCGGCTTAATTAATTAATTTATTTTTTTGCTTATTTGTTTGTTGGCCTGTCACTTATATATTTTGTCTGGCCACAAGTTGGGAAAACATATTGTTAGTAAATAACTTGCAGAAAATAAACGGCTTTTACCAAACACTCTCATGACTAACATAAAGCGTACGTTTTCTCTGTGCTGATTACAAAGCTCAGAAGGTTCTTTACAAATCTGCTACTTTGACATCAGCCCTAGAGTTCAGTCTAACCTTCATAATGCTAAATGTGCTTGGATTGGATGAATTAGTGGTTTCTTTATAATACAAGGCATGCCTGTTACATGCATACATATTCCACATTGTGTAGCCTCACACTGTTCTCTTTACTTTACCTTACTTAACAGGTGTTAAAAAGTGAGGTGGAACTCATGGCAAAAATGGCAAAGACTATCGACAGCTTCACCCAGAATCAAACCCGTCTAGTTGTCATCATTGATGGACTGGATTCCTGTGAGCAAGATAAAGTTTTGCAAATGCTGGATACGGTGAGGAACAGTAGCCTAGAATATTTGTCAGCCAGCAGAGGTCTCTGCTGTTTCACTTTTTTTTTTCTCAAAGCGACGACTTAATATTCCTTTCCCAATAAAATGAAAGATTTATGAAATTAGAGAAACAATTTATGTCCCTTTATTAGCATTTCTACATGAATGGTTTTATTGTCAACAATACTTGCAAAACTCTAAGTAATTTTTCTTCTTTATTACACATTCTCACTCAAATGACACTGAAGAAGAAACAAAACATGCTTAGCTATATATGTTGCAGAGACATTTATTACTTATTTATTAGTTAATGTTATACAGTTAGATTAATTTCAACACATTGTGCTCCATTACATGTTGAATCCAGATATCACTGTACTCTGTTGAAATGTTTATCATATCTCGCCTTCTTGTCATTCTTTTCATATCCAGGTGAGGGTGCTTTTCTCCAAAGGTCCGTTCATCTCTATCTTCGCCAGTGACCCAC
Source organism: Clarias fuscus (assembly GCA_030347435.1). Taxonomy (NCBI): domain Eukaryota; kingdom Metazoa; phylum Chordata; class Actinopteri; order Siluriformes; family Clariidae; genus Clarias; species Clarias fuscus. The sequence continues at coordinate 12,186,278 of CM059229.1, read as the reverse complement.
ACATCATCATTAAAGCGATTAACCAGAACCTGAACAGTGTACTGCGTGACTCCAACATCAATGGCCACGATTACATGCGCAACATCGTACACCTGCCGGTCTTTCTCAATAGCCGAGGCCTTAGTAGTGCTAAGAAGATGTGTGCACCACCTGCAGCCAACGGAGAAACAGGCAATTCAGAGGGTGCGTCAGATTACCTGATATAGAGTCTACAGCTACGTAGCTACTGTGAAAAAAATTATCATTGTCAAAATGATAACAGTGCAAAAAAGTTATGGTGTACAATCTGGTTAAAAAAATGCTTTTTCTTGAAATGTGTCTAAGCATACAGATCTGCAATAGCTTACTTTTTAAATACATATCATCCTTTTAACATTGAGTTCCTGAACATCTTGTCTTTATGTGCTTGTGTTCTACAGGTTGGCATGAGGAACTGGACAGGAAGCTATCCCAAAATAGTATTGGTGAAATGGCTAAGCTGGGCAGTAAGAGCACTTTGAACCGCAGGGTAAGCCTGCCACAATTACCCTCCTGCATCATGATGTCAACCTCATGGTCTTTCTCACGACAACCTAAATTGTAGTCTGTAGACAACACACAAAAATCATATGGTAGAGTTCCGTGACTGAAATGGGTTTGATTGAAAAATCTTCCACTATAACACTAAGAAAAGCAGTATTGGGGCATGTAATTAATGGGCTTACTTTGAAACAGCTTACTTTCAATATTTATGTAAGTTTTTCGTATCAATTCAGCTGTGTTTGTCTTTTGGAAAGAGACATGGTGGAGAGTGTATGGAGACAGTATGGAATTAAAAATGAAACAAAAAAGTGGTTCAGAGTTTAACATGCTAAACAGTTGTGTGGAAGCAATATACTTGTAGTTAATGAATTACTAACACATATTCATAGACATGCAGAAGATTGATAATCAATAACAACTTGAAGAGCCATTAGCCCCACAAAAATCACTTACAGTTTGATAACCATGTGTCGTTCTCATTTTAGGACACATACCGGCGTCGTCAGATGCAGAGATCAGTCACACGCCAAATGTCCTTTGACTTCTCTAAATTGCTGGTCACTGAGGACTGGTTCAGTGACATCAGCCCTCAGACCATGAGAAGACTGCTCAACATTGTGTCTGTCACAGGTGAGACCTACTACCAGATTACTTGTGTGTTTTCTATCATACACATCCCTCGCTCAGACACCAAACTGTGAATCTTTTGCCCAGGTCGGTTACTGAGGGCCAATCAGATCACTTTTAACTGGGACCGGCTGGCGTCCTGGATCAACCTGACTGAGCAGTGGCCCTACCGAACATCGTGGCTTATCCTGTACCTGGAGGAGTCAGAAGGAATCCCTGAACAGGCCACACTCAAAAGCATCTATGAAAGGTTCATCTCAGATTAATGTAGCATCAGACGGGCAAAAATTTTTTCTTAGATGTCTAAATGTATAATCAAAAAATCTTTAGCTGACAGATTAGCATTTAGTACTATGTTAACAGATCTCCAGTTAATAGCTAGAGATATTATGGTGTCCGTTTAATAATCCACATAAGCAAGCGGCGTATACTGTCATGGTCATAATTTAGTGACCCCTCTTATATTTCAAATAGTCTTTTGTGTATAAACATGATAAAATCATCTGATTATTGTGGGTCTTAGTATTAGGCAAATTTAACCTCATATGAAAAACAAAATATAATTTTTAAAACTTTTGATCATCAGGGATATAACATTTTCTTAGATTTCAAGCCGCTTTGCAACAATGACCATTGTTAAAAGTGCTATATATAGTAAGTTAAAACAAAAAGGGAATAAAAAAATGTGTGCAATACAAAGTACCTCCCAGGGTGCATTCTTCTTCACAACATTATTTCAGTTAATTGATGTTTAGGGGTATTCGCTTATGCATAGCCCTCTTAAGGTCCCGCCACAGCATTTCAGTTGATTTGAGGTCTAGACTGTGACTGGGCCATTCCAGATCCCTGATTCTTTTCTTTCTGATTTAGATTTAGTTGTGTGCCTCGGACCATTTTTCTGTTGCATTACAAAATTTTAAATATATAATTAGAGTTTCAGATTTCATTTAAAATGGAGTAAACAGACGTTTTTACAACAATCAAAACTCAATAATGGCACAGCAAAAACATTATTATTCTTTAAAAAAAATGTTTTTTTATAAAAATCTGAAATTTCTCACTTCGACAAGTATTCAGACCATCATCAACAAACAGTTCACACCTGAATTTGGCCGGTCTCATCCATTCTTCCTAGCAAATCCTCTCAAGCTTGAGCAAATTAGATGAGTATCTTTGACCTTCCAGCTTTACAACGCTCAACAGATGTTGTGTGGGGTCTGGGCTTTGGCTGGGTCACACAAGGACATTCAGAGACTGAAGCTACTCCAGCATTGTCTTGGCTATATGCTTTGGGTTGTTGTCATGATGAAGGTGAAATCTTTTCTCCCTGTTTGAGGTTGTGTGTATCCGTGAGCAAGTCTTCTTTAAGTACCTTTGTATTTTGCTTCGTTCCTCCTTCCATTAATTTTGGCCAGTTTTCCTTTTCCTGCCCCTAAGAAGAACAGCATAACATGATGCTACATTTATTAGTTATTTATTAGTTAATGTTATACAGGTAAATTTATTTTGACACATTGTGTCACAATACTTTATTGTAGGTAGGAGTTTAGTCAGTTGATTTTCAGTACCTGGTTTTCACACTGTAAAAGGTGATATCTTAGTAAGTGATCTTAAATATCTTAAGTATCTTAAGTCTATTCCAATATATCTTATTTCTGTGTAAGATTAAAACGAAGCAAATAGATATTATTAAGCCTGTTCCTTGATGGTTTTAAATGTGGTTTCTTTCAAGAAAATAGAACAAGAAATTTATGCTAAAAAATGAGTTTGTCTTGAAATAATCTTTGACTTATATTAGAATATTGTAGATGAATCTGACTAAATTCAAGATATTTTCACTTGCTAAGATATCACTTTTTGCAGTGCACCAGATGTCTTTGAGTTCAGCCCGTGGGGGTATATTTTGTGCTTTATCAGCCCAGAGAATCTTTTTTTCCCTCCCAGTGTTCTTGAGTGTCATGTGCACTTTACTCAGAAATTGCTATTGTCTAGTGAGGTGGTGGAGCAGCTTTTCACGTAACTGCATATGACTTCTGAAGCTTTGTTAAGAGTTCTTACCACCTCCCTGGTCAAGGACTTTGTAGCCCAGTTACAGAGTTTGGCCACACACTCAGCTGTAGAAAGATTACTGGTGGTTCCAAACTTCTTACATTTTACTGCTCACTGTTCTCCTGGAGACATGCAGAGCTTTATAAATGTTTTTTACCCTTTCATGGGTCTGCCTTGACAATATTTGAAGGTTGAGATCTGTTGTGAGTTTTTTTTTTTTTTTTTTTCCTTGGGTAGACTTCTGTCAACTTCTAGAGACATTTCAAGGTAATGAAAACAAGGTAAAGTTTTTAAAGATTTAAAGATCATTTTGCAATATTGTGTTTTGTAGATCTGTTTTTGCTTTGTTGCCATTTTGGGTTATTAATTTATTAGGTTATTAGATTAATGGCCAAAAAGGTCAATTAATCAATTTTTAATTAATTACAGTACCACCTGTACACCTGCTTATTCATACAGTTTTCCAATCAGCAAATCAACTGACTAATATCTCCATTTCAGCAGTTCAGCATGGTCCTAGAATATACTTTAAGGTTATATTTTAGTCAATTTAGATGTAATGTTTTTGTCTTTCTGTGTAACAGAATTTCCAAGAACATTCCCACCACAAAAGATGTAGAGCCATTGCTGGAGATAGATGGAGACGTGCGAAGTTTTGAAGTATTCCTCTCCTCACGCACTCCAGTGCTGGCTGCTCGAGACATCCGCACCTTTCTGCCCTGCACAGTCAACCTGGACCCTAAGCTCAGAGAGATTATAGCAGGTTAGAAACTTGCAGCTGGCCTCCTGATTGATAAGGATTGTAGATCAGGACTGAAGTTTAAACCTAATGTTCTGGTAATCACACACAGCTGCTTTCAGGAGGATTCCTTCTAACAGGGTTTTGGGTACCTATTTTGTTGAACGCTATTTATATTGCTAATAACGTGGATAAAAGTATACAGGGGTCTGACTCAATGATACACTCACCGTCCACTTTGATAGGAATGCCTGTACACCTGCTCATCTATGCATTTACCCCATTACCCAGTCATATAGCAGCAGCACAATGCATAAAATCATGCAGATACAGGTCAAGAGCTAACTGTTCACATCCATCATCGGAATGGGGAAAACTGTGATGACTTTAATTGTGGCATGGTTCTTGTAACCAAATGGGCTGGTTAGTGTATTTCAAGGATCGACGGATTTAGTAGAAACTCAAGTAAGCGCTCGTTACAACCATGTTGAGCAGAAAAACATCTCAACTAAAACTGCACAGTTGAAGATTAGGAAAAGAAAAAAAATCACCTGGTCCTTTTTCTGTCTTTTTAACTGTCTAGTTTTGGTAAGTCTGTGTCCATTAGTCCCTCATATTTCGAGATGTTTTTTCCCTGCTCAACATGGTTGTAAAGAATGCTTACTTGAATTACAGTAAACTTCTTTTCTCAAACCTGTCTTGCCATTTATTTTCTTCTGCTTTTGTTTATCAAAGCCGTTTTCAGCTACTGATCTATGTACTACAGGCAGCTGTTTGGATAACCTGATAAATGAGCAGGTGTACAGGTGTTCATATTAAATTGGGTGATGAGTGTATACCTATTGCCAAGTAGGTGTTCGGACCATGAAGGATAATAGACAGAAGTAGATGTTAGATTTCGTGTTTCTCGATCACTGGATGCCTTGTACTGTAGTAGACTGCAGCTGCTCTGCTTCCTGCCTCCTCAGATGTCCGTGCTGCTCGAGAGCAGATGAACATGGGTGGGATTACTTATCCTACGCTGCCCCTGCAGGACCCTGGCGTCCGCCCCACATCCATCTACAGCCAGCATTCCTCAGCCTGCTCACCCACCGCCTCATACAACGGGCCATACAATGCGACCGGTGTGTCCCCTCAGCCCCATAGTGCCTTCTACAGCACCGTGGCTGGCCCTCAGCACCCCTATTACAACAGGGTAAGTCTGTCTACAAAGGCTCCCTTCAGCCTTCAGACAGTGCTGCAGCTGAGTTGGAACAGCAGTCCGGGCTCTGGTGTCATTCTACAGTGATTAATACAATAAATATTTGCATGGTTATCCAAGCTTTCTCATAAACATGTTTAAAGTTCTGTATGACGTTAGGGCCGCTCTGGTTCTTTACTTTATCATTCGTTACATTTTGTTTGACTGTCCTGAGGTGATTTTCTAATCCCTAAATATAAAAGACATTTTAGATATTTTAGCACCAGAAAGCTGGAATTTTTGCTATCCAATACGTTTCCAGTGAAATGGTACCACCAGGACTAAATAGTTCTTGTGGACAGGGCTAGACGACTAAACACTATTAGTCACTATTTATTGCTCATTGAGACAAAATAGACAAGCATTAGGTAGGTGCATAAAAGTCTGCCATGCCAGAACAAGTAGTGATTTTCTAGGTGAACCAAATTGACAATAAGGAAAAAGAACACATTTAATTGATTAATCTTATTTTTTTTTATTTCTCAGTAATTGTTTTCCAGTTCTTGATTTTAAATGAGTAATAAGAAGAATGACACCACTTCACTAAAGACTATCTATTTATTTAACGGATGTGGGAGATTTTGTGAATGAGTACACTGCTTAGAATCCAACTCCAATCAGGGTGTATTTTTTTTCTGTTTTTTTTTTTATGTTTATAATCTCCCTGACGATAGATCATTTATCATATTTAATTTGATCATTTTTTTCATTTAGGTTTTTTTTTTTTTTTTTTAAGTTGTGTCCTGTATGTTAAAATCTCAATGTTTTTCATAGACTGTATTTATTTGTGTGTGTGTGTGTGTGTGTGTGTGTGTGTGTGTGAGAGAGAGAGAGAGAGAGAGAGAGCATTCGTGTTACATTTTCAGTTGTAAAATTTTGTTTCCTTTTCCAAAATTCCCTCTCCCAGCCTTATTTCCCCCACCATGTTTATGTGCTGCCCCGGCAGTACACTGGCAGCTCCCATCACACTTACATCCCTGCACCTCCACGCCCACTCATTAAAGCGACCCATCCCAGGGAGCCTAGCTCTGCAATCGTAAGTACTGGATTCTAGTGGCAGTGCCTTGTACATAGATCGCCTCTAATTTTACTGTCTTCATGTGTACCGTGTCTCATTTGCAGCTCTTTTACTCATAGATGTGCTTCTTAATCAGAGCTAACAATTATTCTGCCTCCAACAGGACAAATTTCTGCTCATTAAAGTCTTATGTAGTCAGAGAATCAGAGCTTCTTTTTTTTTTTTTCAATTAATGCTTGATTATGTACACACGTGGACAAAATTGTTGGTACCCTTCGGTCAATGAAAGAAAAACTGACAATGGTCACATAAATAACTTTAATCTGACAAAAGTAATAATAAATAAGAATTCTATGAATGTTAACCAATGAAAGTCAGACATTGCTTTTCAACCATGCTTCAACAGAATTATTTAAAAAAATCAACTCATGGGACAGGCCTGGACAAAAATGATGGTACCCCTAGAAAATACTGAAAATAATGTGACCAAAGGGACATGTTAATTCAAGGTGTGTCCACTAATTAGCATCATAGGTGTCTACAATCTTGTAATCAGTCAGTGGGCCTATATATAGGGCTCCAGGTAGTCACTGTGTTGTTTGGTGACATGGTATGTACCACACTCAACATGGACCAGAGGAAGCGAAGGAAAGAGTTGTCTCAGGAGATTCGAAAGAAAATTATAGACAAGCATGTTAAAGGTAAAGGCTATAAGACCATTTCCAAGCAGCTAGATGCTTCTGTGACTACAGTTGCACATATTATTCTGAAATTTAAGATCCATGGGACTGTAGCCAACCTCCCTGGACGTGGCCGCAGGAGGACAATTGATGACAAATCAAAGAGACGGATAATCCGAATGGTAACAAAAGAGCCCAGAAAGACTTCTAAAGAGATCCAAGGTGAACTTCATGCTCAAGGAACATCAGTGTCAGATCGCACCATCCGTCGTTGTTTGAGCCAAAGTGGACTACATGGGAGACGACCAAGGAGGACACCATTGTTGAAAACAAATCATAAAAAAGCCAGACTGGAATATGCCAAACTACATGTTGACAAGCCACAAAGCTTTTGGGAGAATGTCCTATGGACAGATGAGACAAAAATGTAACTTTTTGCCAAGGCACATCAGCTCTATGTTCACAGACGGAAAAATGAAGCATATCAAGAAAAGAACACTGTCCCTACTGTGAAACATGGAGGAGGCTCTGTTATGTTCTGGGGCTGCTTTGCTGCATCTGGCACAGGGTGTCTTGAATCTGTGCAGGGTACAATGAAATCTCAAGACTATCAAGGGATTCTAGAGAGAAATGTGCTGGCCAGTGTCAGAAAGCTGGGTCTCAGTCGCAGGTCATGGGTCTTGCAACAGGACAATGACCCAAAACACACAGCTAAAAACACCCAAGAATGGCTAAGAGGAAAACATTGGACTATTCTAAATTGGCCTTCTATTAGCCCTGACCTCAATCCTATTGAGCATCTTTGGAAGGAGCTGAAACATGCCGTCTGGAAAAGGCGCCCTTCAAACCGGAAACAACTGGAGCAGCTTGCTCATGAGGAGTGGGCCAAAATACCTGCAGAGAGGTGCAGAAGTCTCATTGACAGTTACAGGAATCGTTTGATTGCAGTGATTGCCTCAAAAGGTTGTGCAACAAACTATCAAGTTAGGGGTACCATCAATTTTTGTCCAGGCCTGTTCCATGAGTTAATTTTTTTTTATAATTCAGTTGAAGCATGGTTGAAAAGCAATGTCTGACTTTCATTGGTAAACATTCATAGAATTCTTATTTATTATTACTTGTGTCAAATTAAAGTTATTTCTGTGACCATTGTGAGTTTTTCTTTCATTGACTGAACGGTACCAACAATTTTGTCCACGTGTGTATAAACTAATGATGGGTCACAATTATGTTTTTGTCCTTTTTTTGTCTTTTTTAATTTCAAACTCTTAATAGTTGTAACATTTTATGCAGATTACTTTGCTCTGTGTGTGTGTGTGTGTGTGAGTGAGAGAGAGAGAGAGCACAGTTAAGTTCCTACCGTCTGTTCACACACATGCACACAGTGTCAGTGACGTCAACCACCAGCTGTCTAATGCTCACTGGAGCCCATAGTGGAATAGAAACTCCACCTGCTTTGCGAAAAACATACCTGCTCCCTTGATACACTTTTTTTTCCCTGTTTCATTGCAAATGGCCTATATGTGGTTCCCTCACATTCTCCACCTCCTCTGTCTCTTCCCTCCTCTCCTTCTCTCCTTTTAAGCAGCAGTTTAAGGTAGCGCCTTTGAAAGTGAAGCAGGTACTGAATTCCTCTAGACTTGGCTTAAACACTGCTGCTGTGCTGCCCTGTTCATTCTGCTTGTCCTTAAAAACTGCACTCTCTTTCCTTCCTTTATGCACACTTCTGCACCAAGCCCTCCCAGCATGCCCTTTGGGAACTGACCTACTGTAGTCAAGACGAAATTAATATCTCCTAAATATTGTTAAAAGGTGTAAATATAAAGCTCGAGAAGAAATAAAGCAGTATGTTTTTTTACTCAGGTGGCCAATTTCCTTTAAATAATTTCATAAATTATTGAAATTCATAAATGCCTAATCATTTTAAGAAGGCAGTGTCACTCCTTCCACCAAAGCAGCGTTTTTTAAAGTTTGCCAAAAAGATATTTATATCCAAGATGTCATTAAATTTCACCTCTAAAACCGACCTTAAATTGCCTTAATTTTATGTAACTATGTCCTTTATCCTTTGTCACAAGATTTCACATACACACAATTTGCACACAAACCTTACTACTACGTTAATGAAAATTGTACAGTATAATACAGAATTAGCACTGTGCTGCGGTTCCCTTGAGAAAAATGTAATATAGCGCAAAATTTTTTTTTTGTTTTTTTTTGCAGTGTGACATTTTTTCAAAGGGAACTACAACACCTTCAGTGTTTAAATATGTGTTAAATTCATTTGAGATTACTTTATGTACTGTCCCAGTGCTAACAGACTTTGAAGTCTGTCTTTCAAAAAGTTACAATTTATGGTGCAGTGGTTAGTTAACTATTTTTTTAACTTACTATAACAAAAAAAAAATGTCTGACCATTTCTGCAGTCCTTCATTTCAGTATAACGCTCCTATTCGCTAGAGTTACAATTCAAGCTCTTTTCCGATTCCCTGGATAGCTTGGATTGCATACTAACAACAAGCATGATATTTGGATTTTTGCCCAATGTGCTTTGGCTACCTCGTTCTAAGGCTCTCAGAAACCCTGTCATAAATGTGCAGGTGGTACAAATGTGCAGGAATTGATTATTTTATTTCTATTCCTGTATGTTGTGTGCATCAGGGCACTGCTTCTGTGGTGTCAGGCACCCCATCTGTGCTGCTCAGCTCTATGAATACAGACATGGTGTGTGAACGTCTCAGAGTGATGGAAGGCATCGACCAAGTCATGCTAGCCCAGTACACTGCCACTATTAAGAAGGTTTGTTCTTTGTGTGTATTTGTATGTGTGTGTGAAAGAGAGAGGAAACAAATTGTGGTGTGCACGTCTCCTGTGCAGAGAGAGGATTATATTGCTTCTAATCGATATTTGTCACAGGCCAATGTCAATGGACGGGTCTTATCCCAGTGCAACTTGGATGAGCTGAAGAAAGAGATGAACATGAACTTTGGAGACTGGCAGCTCTTTAGAGGAATTGTGAGTTTATTTGAAGTTCTCTTTGAACAGTAAACTATTTATTTGATTCATTGCTTTGAGAAAAAAAATCAAAGAAAAATGAAAACAGCATGTGTGAACAAGTAAACTGATCCAAATTCTGTAAAATGATGTTTTCGTTAATGATCCCAGAAGGTGACCATGGATGCCAAAACCTTTTGCCAGCTGCAGGTGTAATGGAAGCAAAGCTTTAATCAATGTTTAGCCCTCATTTCATTTAGTAATGTAATGTCCCCATTGCCCTGTTCCCTCCCATGGCACATTATAATAAAATTTTTATTATTTAGATAAGCTTACTATAGGCCTAATACTTATTAAACAGCACTACAGACTAAGTGGACCAAACCAGAGATGCTTTTCCTTAAGGCTATTGGAATGCTTGCACTCTAATGGCACCCTGGTGTGTGCAGGTGATGGATTTACGTCAGTTGGAAAGCCAAGTCCTGCATGAAGAAGCCCCCAGTGAGCAGGGCAGCAGCATGGTGGGTCACGGAGAGACTACTAGGACTCGTAGTGTTCCAGGCCATGGCGGACCTGCTAACAATGATAACTCCCCCATGTACAACTTTAACCTTAGCTTTGAGGAGCTCTCGAATGTGGGGCTTGAAGAGATTCCGAGGAATCCCAATCCCCCATGGATGGTGAGTCTACTTTTGTGACCTTTTGAAGATCCTGTTTATGTTGTCTTATGTGTTGACTCAACATATTGCATATTATCTGCAGAACACTACACACCGTACCCCCAGCATGTCCAGTCTGAACTCTCAGGAGTCCTCCAATGAGATCTGCAAACTAACTGACAAGCAACAGGCTGAGTACCGCAATGCCTACCAAGAGTACATTGCTTCAATGTCACAGCTTGAGGCAACAGGCAGTGGGATGGAGAAGCCTGTTCAGCCCCATCCAGGCCAATTTATGCACTCCAGCTCTGATGATAAGAATAAAGATGGATGTGATCAAGATGGACGCAAGTCCGCCTCTAAGCGAACCGCTGGAAAACCACCAGGGGATACAACTGACTACTCTTCCAGTGAAGCTGCAACTCTAGACCCCATCAGTGAGGAGGATGAGAAGCTTGATCACGGCTCGTCCAAGTCCTTGCTTGGCCGCAAGAGCTCAGCAGAGAAGCTGGGCCTCTTCCAGAGTGCTGATCTGAAGCTGAAAGCCACAGGAGGGCTTCGCTACCAGAAACTGACCAGTGACGATGAAGAGTCAGAGGAGTCTGATAACACCCCCCTGATCAAGGATGGCAAGAAAGTAGAATCCAAGCACTGCGAGAATGAGGATTCATCCTTGGCAAAGGGGAAAGAGTACCTTTCTGATGGCATGCTGGACAAGAAGGACTCATCTGATTCAGGAGTCCGCTCCAGTGAAAGTTCACCCAACCATTCTCTGCAAGATGAGGAGGCTGACCTGTCTCAGTCAGAGAGGACCAACCTTATAGAGCTAGATGAGGAGACCCTAGCCCGCAAGAGAGGCCTGCCTAATAGTTTAAGTGGTCTCCAGGATCCGGCAGTTGCACGCATGTCGATCTGTTCTGAAGACCAGTGCAGCCTCCTTGCCAGTAGCCCTGAAGAAAGCTGGCCATCTTCTAGAAGCTACAACCTGAACCGCACTCCCAGCAACAACACACTCAACAACAACACCAATGCTCAGCAGGGGAACCGTCCACGCCATTCCAATGAAAGTTCCAAAACCAACGGCGGTGAGGTCATCGTAACCCCTGGATCCAGCACCACTACCACCACCTCCACATCCAGCACCCATAATGAGAATGTACGTGTAGTGCATTTGAAGAGAGGCCTGAACCCCGGAGACCCACCTGAGATCTGCACCGTGACCTCTGACACCGTGGTCTTCAGCGAGGAGCGTGAGAGCATCCTGTGAGACCCCTCACCCTGGTCCTAGGAAGTTGTGTTCTAGACATGTGGTGTTGCTCTCTAGATTTCAGTGTTTGGTGTTGTGATGCATGCTCAGTGGAATGTGTAATCCAGATGGTTCAGTATTTCAGTATTGAATAGTGGTAGTCTGTCCACTGTAGTTTACCTAAGTAAATGCTGCCTACATCCTTGTTTTATCAGTTAATTTATTTAATAGTCCCTCTTGTGAAATATACAGTTACCAGTATTATTGCTTGATTTGTGTTATAAATATGTTAAATTGGACAAGGCAGAAACTTGAACCCTCGAGACATCTATGAAAATAACACTGATAATTGTAGACTATAATTAAACACGTCAGCTAAGTGTCAGTTACTCCAACAGAAAACACAGTTTCGCATTAAATTCGAATATGATGAATATTCATTGGTTATGAAGCACGACTGTGTTGTTTTGGGTTGTATTACATTACATTGAGTGTCACTTGCATGCTTACTGTCAAAATATGAGGATTTGCCTAAACTTTAAACTCTAGACTAAAAAAATCTATATCTTACTCTAAAACCAACCCTTATGGTTCAACGGTATTAATAGTTTCGGTACGTTTTGGGTCCTGACCTAGAGTATGTAAAGTTTAACACTCGAAATGCATTAGAAGTGTCATGTGTGTGTCCCATTGTAGTTAATGTCAAAAGTAAAGCAACTTAAGAAGCTGCATGCACCGAGCTGTAATTTTGTCTGTTTAATTGTATTAACTCCTTGAATCAAAAAAAAAAAGAGAGAGAAAAAAAAAAGCTGATGTGTGAACTGTCGACCACATGGAGAAAAATAAACCGTATGTGATGGTAGCTTTTCTGCTTTCTTGATCTTTTATTCATGTTCAGTGAAATCTTGTTATTTAGGTCAAAAACAACTGGGTTTGAAATAGCTGTATGAAGTGTGCATTTCTAGGGTATTTTAAACATTTTAAGCAGCAGGTAGCCCTGTGTCTCACAATCATACCATTAGGTTGATTGACTAGATAGGCTGTCCCTAGGTGTGAATGGTGCCCTACAATAGACTGGCATGACATGCAGGGTGTAGTCTCTTCCTCTCTAGTGTTCTCTTGAGCCTCTTGACAACCCTGTCTACGATAAAGTGGTTACTGACGATTGGGGATAAAAACATTCATCCACTGATCTTTTTAACAAATCTTTAACATTTAAAAAAAAAATTTTTTATCATCTACAACAAAAACCCATTTAGAAACTTCCCCTAATCCATGTTATGGTAGTGACCAAGTCAATATAAAGACAAATGGCACATTTAGTAGTCTACATCATAATTTATTTCATATAAAAATGCAATTTACATTATTTATAGAAAATCATTTGGCATCACTAACATCACATTCCAGCAGAACTAAAGAAAAACATTGATTCACTTTACAGGAATGGCACGCCGCAAACCTTTACTGTTCACCCTCCTTCATCATTCTCTAACAAACACAAAGTTCATCTCATGCCCATGTAGCGATGGATGATTGTTGCCGAGGGAGGATTCTGAAAGTTCTATTATTTATTCCAGTTCCAGGTAACAGGTTCTTATAACCCTCACCCAGAAGGGGTTAATTGACAAAATGTACAATAATAATGGTATGGAAAGTCTGTATAAATAGAATAATATGTCATGTCTTGATAAAACAAACAAGTTTTAGCAGGATTAAAAAATAATAAATAAAAAAAAATCACAATAGGGTGGTGTATATTATTCTTTAAAAATAAAGTAGGACTAAGTGTAGAGCAGTAGTTCAACTGCAGCGCCCTCTACTGGCTGAGGATTTGCCTTTTTTTATTTTAAGGAAACAATAATCGTCCAATTGAAAATGGTGTGCTCTCTTAGAACAATTTAAAAACGAAAAAGAAGCTAATACTTTACATGTTATAGGAAGTGGAACAGCCAAATATATATGATCTGTTAGTCCCTCAGCTCTGCTCGTCATCTGAGCTCTATGATCACACTGTGCCTGCAGTCTGACACCTTCACAAAAGGCGTTTCCCCCTTCTGTTCATTTTCCTTTCAAACAACTGGTTCTCTCAGTCCTGTAAAGAGGTCTTCCTTTGGAAGAAAGGTCATGTATGGCCTGCAGATAAATATAAATCAGACATACAGAATGGTTTATCTCCATTTGAGGGAAATCCGTGTCAGTCAAGACAAAGTCCAGGCGAAAGTACACGGAAGGATAACAACAAAAAAAAAAAGAAAAAAAAGAGGGTCCTGTTTTTGCTCCAGAGAAACACCTGCAAAATATTCAGAGAGAGAGAGAGAGAGCGAGAGAGAGAAGAGTGTTTAGAGAAGGAGGAGGTAGAGATCCGGACCCATTGGCGCCGCAGATGAAGACAATCTCCCCCCCCTCCCCCCCCCGAGGTTTAACCACCGAGCTATCCCATAATATCCTGGCTTTCACCATAAGTCTTAGGACATTCCGCCATTTAGAAATTTTAAGTCTGTCCATATTGAAATCATCATACAAACATTTTCATGCAGGTGCTATCACTATATCGCTACAACATTATAGACTTATGCAATATGCCTTCTACACCTACAGACTATTGTATAATTAGATCATTAAAAACTTTTCGAAATTGCAGTTACAGAAGAACCATTGTGTAAGGTGGTGTGTCTTACCGTTTCAGATTGTTATCTGGTCATCTGTGATCATTTCTCTTGCAAAGTGGCTTATCTGGGAAAATAAATAAATAAATAAATAAATAAAACTGTCCTTAGAGCAATATTGTCACATGTGCTTTCTCTATAGTTCTAGCTACTGTGACAAACTGCAATGCACTCTGGCATACATGAACATATGCACACATCCTTTACATGGTTGGTCCTTAGATTTGCCTAGTTTTTGTGAGCTAGTATACATTTCATGTGAAACAAGTGCACGCAGATAACCAGCTACATCATGATATTCATTCATGTTGATTTCCTGGATACAACAAACCATCACACGTTATTGTCAAAATGTGTGTGAATGTTACGCCTCATCCAAGTGCAAATTTCATTTCCTAATTTCTTCTGGGATATTTAGACTACTGCAATATCTGATTTGCACACAGTAGTTATCTGCTATGATGTGGATTAAAAAAAAAAGAAAAGTAAAAGTTGTTTATTTAAACAATTGTAGCTGTAACAGTAAGACAATAATATGGTAAATGATAGTGATGTCATTTTTTTTTATAGGAGTACATAACTTCAGGAAGAGGCTGGAGAAAGTGCTGTACAGAGTGTCAGTTATTCTGAGGTCTCTATTAACTAACTAGAATAAATACACGTACAAAGTGATTCCTTCAGTGCCCACAAATCATGATAGAAAGAAACACATGTCTGGGCACTATGTAGAACTATTTTTAAAGTATTATCTATATATAAATTTTCAATAATTTGATTTGTTTATACCAGACAAAAGGTTTGAAATGAACGTTTGAAATTAGAGAAAAAAAGGTTTATGCTCACGCTAGTGTAAGTAGTAATAGTTTATATTTATACACCTAATGTCTAAATGGTGTTCCTTTGTGTTGCACTTTTAGATTGGTACACTTTGTATCATATACAAGTGCTATTTTTTTTTTTTAAGCACTTTGCTCTGGGTAAGAGTCTCCAAAAATACCTGAATGCACAAGTCCATAAATTCAACAATTGTATTGTTCAGTGGGGAGCCTGTAACAGTGTGCAGGATTGCTACACACACCCAGCAAAATCCCAGTATTATTTATTGAACTTCTACAAACGCACACGCGTTAATGAGAGCCCATGTTGCGCTGCATGTGTGTTTACCTGAAAAGAGCTGATATCAGCAGCAGTACTGGAGGAAACACCTGGCTGTCCGGGACTCGCGTTAGTCGTGCTGGAGTCCAGCGCGATCTGAAGGTCCAGAATGTAATCGATGACATGCTGCAGGATCTCCATCTTGCTGACGCTCCGGTCCTGCGGCAGGCTGGGCACCAGCTCCTTCAGGCGGCTGTAGCAGTCGTTCATGTCGCACAGCACGCCGAGCGGCTCGTCCCACGCGCTCTTACTCCTCCAGATCCCGAGATCCTGCGCGTGAGAGCTGACGTGAGTCCTTCGCATCGGCAGCACGGGACTGATCGCCTTCATGGTCACCGGGTTTCCTGCGCGGTTACAAGGCTCGCGGTTGTGTCTCGCGGATCTACTCCAGAGCGCGCTGCCTTTCGGTTTATATAGTAAACGGGCCGGGCTTGTGATACGGGAATGAAGAAAGAAGCGGATTGGTCAGCCCGGCCACGTCAGGCATGGAGTCGGCGCAACCTTATTGGCTACACCTGAAGTACCTGAAAACCCGCCCACGCGCCCCCTGCGTGCCTTCCGCGTGCTGACGAACTGGCTTCACTAGAAAAGCACAAAGTGTAAGAAAGACCTACTCACTCACTCACTCACTCATCGTCTATACCACTTTACCCTGGCTATTAATCCACAGTCTCCCTCTCTCTCTCTCTCACACACACACACACACACACACTACCTACAATTTGAGAACACCAATTATCATGTTTTTTTTATTTTTTATTCTCATGTCATTGGTCTGTGGGAGGAAACCCACCAAGCACTCCGAGAGCATGCAAACTCCATGCACACAGAGATGGGAATCAAACCCAGACCCTGGTGGTGCAAGGCGACAGTGCTAACCACTTTGCCACCGTACCGCCTAGTAGAAACCATGCATAGCTAAAGGCTCACTCATTGCTTTATCCTGTGTACAGGGTTGCACATGGCTTGGAGCCTATCCCAGGAGAGTACACCCTGAATAGGATTGCCAACTCTGGTAAACAGAAGGAAAAAAAAGGGATGCTTATTGCAGACTGATTTGCCTGATTGCACGGCTTTAAGTCTTATTCTGTGTTTTGACTTTTGCTGTAATTTTTGCTCTGGTGTTGTGCCACCTGATATTACCCCTCAGGCAAGGGCTCTAGTGTGTAGGGTGAGCTGGGAGAAATCCCATTCAGTGTCCAGCAAAAATGAATAATTAAATAAATATATAATTAAATAAATACGTTTTTGCATTATGACATGAAACACCGGATATGAAGGTTAACAAACACAACATAATCAGGTTAATCAGGTTATACTCATTAATTTTTTTACCAAGGATATAATTCTACCATATTTCTACCAATCAATGGCAGCCAGTATGCTTTTCTATGCTGTAGTGTGTTGGGGAGCGAACGTTATAAATGCAGAGGTGCCACTCAACTGAACAAGGTGGTCAGAAGAACAGAATCTGTGGCTTTTAGTTGGACTCGCTAGAGCTGGTGCTGGAAAGGAGGACCTTTTGAACAAAATGCTCTAACACCAGTCACTCTCTGTATTGTGCCCAGCAGAAGAGCATGTTCAGTGGCAGATTTCTATCACAGAGCGCTGTACTATTTATTATTACTATTAATAGTTTATATTTATCTCTGTAGTTTTCACTTTGATTCTCATAAATACAGAACAAATGGCATCCCATATCAGTTTTAGTTTTAGTTTTAAAATATGGCACGATTCCATATTTTACGGGATGGTTGGCAACCCTAACCCTGGACGGGGTGCCAATTCATCATAGGGCACATAAATACAAACACACACTCATGTGCTCATTCACACACTACGAGCAGTTTGGGAATGCTGATTAGCCTAATCTGCATGTCTTTGGACTGAGGGATGAAACCCGAGTACACAGATGAAGCCCACCAAGCACAATCAAGAAGTAGGAAGTGCAAGGCCACAGTGCTAACCACTAAGCTATCATGTCGTCCTTAGCTAAAAGCTAAGAAAAAAAAATCATTTTCACACTGCTTATTCTGTGTAGGCTTGCATGAGACCAGGAGCGAAGTCAGAAGACGCCCTTGGTGGGGTGCCAACTTATTGGATGGTACAAATACAACCAGTTCTATTTACAGCATTTGGCAGACAAACTTATTAAGAGCAACTTTTTTTCTTCTTCTCATTTTACATCTAAAAAGGTCAGGGTTAAGGGCTTTGGTGATGGGGTTTTAATCTCGGACCTTCTGAACAGGAGTCCAATGCCTTAACCACTGAGTTACCACTGATGCCAATCCTACCCAGCTACCCAGTCATACACTATGGGCGAATTGGAACCACTAATCAGCCTACAACGGTGGCGTAGTGGTTAGAACAATTGTCTTGCACGTCCAGGTTCCAGGTTCGATTTCTGCCTCGGGTCTGTGTCCATGGAGTTTGAATGTTCTTTCTGTACTTTGTGGGTTTCCTCTGAGTACTCCGGTTTTCTCCCACAGTCCAAAAACATGTAGATTAGGCTAATTGGCATTCCCAAATTGCCTGTAGTATGTGTGTGCGTGTGTGCCATGGAATGGTTTATCTCTGCCTAATGCCCTAAGTCTCCTAGGATAGGCTCCAGGCCAATTACAACCCTGTACACAGGATGAAGCAGTAGAAATGATGAGTGAGTGAGCGAGTGTAATTAGCCTACAATACATGTCTTTGAACTCTATGAGGAAACTGGAGTACTTGGAGGAACCACCATCTTCCTGGATGCAAGACTTTTCCCCCACATAATCTGCTGATCTTATGACATTACAATCATTTCTCCATATGTTCCTCCAATGAAAATGAATCAGAAACCCAGTTAATGCTTAACAGCCTAGATAAGATTTGTCTCAGGTCCATCTTTTTTTAGATCTATTATTAAATGGTCATTTCTGTAATTTTGACCTTGCATTATATTGCAATTTTTTATTGCAATTCACAGTAGTGAAATTGAACAGCCCTTAGACTTCCATTATACATGGGTTTGAGTCAACAGGTTTCCAGTTCTTTTCTTAGTATAGGTAAACATGTCTGTACTTATCGCACACGTCTGACAGATGTAGCAAAGAGGGGTTTGGCTGGAACATGCTGGAATATTTCTTACAAAGGCAACGGTTCTGAAGTTTTATTGCCTGCTTGCGAAAAGTCAATGATATTCCTATCCATGTGGGGACCTATGGTCTTCATCAAGATAGAAAATAAAAAAATACTCTCTCTCTCTCTCTCTCTTTCATACACACACTCACACATTGTCTATGGGTCACATACCACTTCTTCTGCAGTCTCTCTGGCGCCGGCCTTGTGACATCATCCATTCATAGGCTGTCTAGTGTCGCGCATGACTGTGGGTTGCGTCCCAAACAACACACTAGCATAACCTACTAACCTGACATAGCCTAGTGTTTAATACACTGGTACTCATCCCTGGTCCCCTTGTCTTGCCCATTTTAGCATTTTCCCTGCTCTATAATATCCACATCAATTCAGAAAAGGCTGTAGATTATTATATAATAATTATATATTATATAATAGATTATTAGTTAAATTGTGTGTACTGGGATCTAAATAAACAGAAAAAAGTTCATGATGACTACAGCTGTGGCAATGTTTTAACTATACTTTTAGGCTACATTAGTTCAAAATTACAGTAGTTCCAGCTTGTTCCATACACCACAGTTAGTGAAGAGCCTGTTTGAAACTGTGATGCATTATGAGACCATATACTAGCATAAAGCGTTTGTTGACTGTACTATACTGTACAACCGTAGGTTTTTTCTTCTTATACACATTATTGAGTGCTTTCTGACCTTTTTCTTCTTGAAATGTTGAAAAACACAAGGACATTGTGTAACCTAACACAATTCAATAGCATCCCTTGAACCATCATACTGTATGAAACTCGAGTCTCTCAGGTGTTCGCTCAGTGTTCCACTTTGAATGGAACGTGGACCAAACGGCGTAGAGTTTCAGGACTTTTTTTCTCAGCTGTTTTTTGAAAGGTGTGAGAAGGAGAACAGCTTTTACTGCTGCCCGGGTTCATGAAGCATCCGCTGTGCCATTCAGCACAGGTTGCCAGATCCTCTGTCTAATTCCGACTCCTAGAATCCTCCACATAGAAAACATGTGGGAACTAGAAGATGACGATTTTCATATTGAAGTGTACTGCCTGGAGAAAATAACATTATACAGTCTAATATTTAACTCATCAATGCACGACATTTACAGTATTTCCATCCAGAGTTGCATTAGAGGGGGTTGAGGTCAAGTTGTGTGTGTGAAAATGAACCCCAATTTGAATCTGATAGATCTTGGCATTTTCGTCCTAGATCAAGGCATAGCACATTTCCATAAACCTGTGTGGTGAAGACCTGTCTTCGATAGTGAACATTCAAATTTATGTTCCTTAAACACCCGCGGCTGGCTGATTGCCATTCCTTTTATTGAAACATGTGACTTCAATTACCACCTTAAATTATCTTGGAGTCGTAAGGGTTCACAAACATTTTTCAAACATTTTGGCGCAGTAAATATTTAGAAAAACTATCATGTATTTTTTGTCATTTGTTTAACTTGGTTCTCTTTATCAAATTTTTTGACTTGGATGAAGATCTGATCACATTTTAGGTCAAATGTAGGCAGAAAAAAAGAAAGTTGTAAAGT
Source organism: Clarias fuscus (assembly GCA_030347435.1). NCBI lineage: Eukaryota > Metazoa > Chordata > Actinopteri > Siluriformes > Clariidae > Clarias > Clarias fuscus. The sequence continues at coordinate 12,166,000 of CM059229.1, read as the reverse complement.
GTTCAAAAACTGAGAGATAAAAGAAATATGACATTATTTAGTTTAATTACTTAAATACCTTTCCTGTTCTGGTGTTAATTTTTTATACTGCATAACATTCTGATCATGCATTACTAGGCAGTGATATTGGATACTGGTGATGCATTTACACTGGAAGAGTTTACAAATCTACAGTATTCATATGGTCTCTTTATTTGAGGAGAACATTTGTCTGTACGCTCGTGCATGTGTTGTTAGAGAGTCATATCGACTCAAGCAGGGCAGCTGGCGGGCGTGTCAGGCAGTAACACATCTGTAACGGCAACATATTGAATCCCACTGACATTGCTGGCGTGCGGCTCGCATACTCGCTCGCTTGCAGTGTGAGAGATGCCTGAGGCATGACTTCACAGGACAGGTGCTGTTAGCTGCACGGCCTCATAACAGTGCTGAAACATCAAAGGCTGGAAGCAGTGAGATTTGGACAGTGTGTCTGATCTGGCTTCGGTCCTGCTTCTGCCTCCTAGGTGTTTAAAACACACTGAGGATGTGCGAGGTTGACAGAAACTCAGTTTGCTCAGAGAACTTTGTGTGAAAATAGAAGAGGTCACACCAGTCTGTTAGTAATGTTAGAATGGAGATATGTGATGCAGGATAGTTTTGTAGCAGTAGCGCATGCATGCACACGCGCGCACACACACACACACACACAGGTGCCTTCTGGAACATAATGCTAGATTTCACCTGGAGTGCTTTAGGCTTCCCCATCCATGTCAGCACCAACCACAAAACTAATTGTGACCGCCGTGCATGTCAAACCTCCCTACCCACTCGGAGAGAGACACTCCGAGTTATCCCTTTCACACAGCTCTTGTGAGATCAGGTCAGCTCCTTTAAAAATGAAGGGTAGTGCCTTCTGTCCTTCATGCATCCTGTCACATACAGTGCCTGTTATATGGAGCTGTGCTTAGCTAAGGGCTGCTGTGTGAGTGGCCAGGTGGGGAGAGTGTATGCGTGTGTCAGGGGGAGTGTGCATGGCTGGGGGTGTTGGATGGGGTGTGTGGTGCCCACAGGGAGAACACCTGCTCACCCTTGCCCAACTCCCCTTCCACCTGCCTTGGCTGCAGGCTGCCAGGCATCTGCCCACCTCTGGGTAATGGAGCTGTCACGGCTTCAGGCCGCTCACTGCACAGCTCTGACCTCATTTATGCGGCCTGTCTCTAACACCGCGGTCCGTCTATTATCAACCTGGCTTTTCATGTGTTTTACATGTTCTCATGCAGTTTATATAATGTACTACTACGACTTGCTTTGGCATTTTTGCAAGAAAATTGGAACATCAGACCGGCCCTTTAAATTACCCTCAGATGTAAAGTGTGCATCGTCTACTGTACAGTACATACTGTAAACAAGGCCACAGAGGTTGTTTTATGTACTGTAACTGATTTTGCACCAGTGCTTGGAAGGGAATGCAGGTGCACACCAATACCACTGCTACTCATCATACTCACTTAAAGGAATACTCCAATGAGCTTCAACCTACATGTACAGTAGCTAACAAATCTGTAGCACATGTGTGAACAACCACATGAATGGACAACCATTTCAACATTTTGGATGCCTTCAGTATTAGTAAGCTCTGAGGCTGCTAAGGGAAACTTGTAGAGCTCATGCGCATAATTTGGTCCATTTTTTTTTCTTTTTGAAACATAGCCATATGTTGCAGGGGAGGGAGTAAATAGTCGTTTTCTTTAGTATTCGCTTACCTGCAGGAAATATGGCAAAGAAGCTTTGATGTTCTGATTGCCAGCAGGAAATATGTGTTTTTGTGTGTGCATATGAGAGAAAGAGAGAGAGAGAGAGAGCGAGAGGGAGAAAAAGGAACATCATCTGATCCCTCCAAATGGTAGATACAATGGTGGCTTTGATAGAAGCAATGTTTGCTGCGGTGGAGTGCTGGCAGATAGGGGTCACCTCAGTCTGGCCACCGTCCATACGCTGGGGAATAATGCAGTCTCACAGGGTCAGCGGAAGGCTAAACATGTGTAATTAAAGACCATCCTGTTGAGGCAAGACAGCGTGGGCCCGTCTAATGTTTGTTTACGTAGTAGTTTTTTCTTGTTTCACTCAAGGAGTGTAATTCACTTTCACACAGTCATCAGGAATAGCAGCATCTGCACTCTCTTTCTCTTTCTCTCTCTCTCACACAGACACACACACACACACACACCCACACACAAGCACAGCGGCTTTGTTCACCTTCAGCACTTGCGGCAGAGGTCACTGAACAGATGGGCATCCACCTTGAAACGTTGAACCTGCGCATTTGAAGCCAGTCTCTTAAGCATTCACCAATGCCCTGCCACGCACACCTCAGTTAACCGCTGCCATTTACGGTGCAGCTCATCACCTTTTCGAAAAGCTTCAAATGAAGCCAGAGCAAAAGATGTTCACGAAAAAGGGATAAAATTTGCAGCTGGCAGAGAACAAAGCAGGAGAGTGTACTTTGAGCAGCTGTATCATGTCTCTTTGAGACGAATGGGATTTGTGCAAATCTCAAAATCATTTGCTGCTTGTTTTCTGTCCAATCTTGCTTCTTTAGCGTTGTCTGGTAGCCATGAGACAAACATAGCTAACAAGCAACGGAAGTTACAAATTCTATGGGCCAAATGAACACTTTTTATTTTGTCTGATATCCTAACTTGACTTGATAAACCTGATATTTCCCCAATCCATTCATTTAATATCCAGGTAGGAGAGGAAAACAGCGATGTCTGTAGCTCTGTAGTTCATAAACAGAAATGATTGCCGAGATGCCATTAACGTCAAACTCTGGGGGATATGTGGCATCTCTCTGACATTCACTCATCACTCCAGCAGCTGGAAACAATAAAACTGATATTACAAAGGGCTCAGCTTCAGACTTGTCCCCATGAGTGTGTTTTGGTGAAGGCAATAACCCATTAAAGCATCCCTAGCTTGTAAGTTTCTGTTCTGCTGGTGAAAAACAAAACAAGGCTTTGAGGAGCATGACAACGATGTAATTTTTTATAGGAAATCCATTCAGTGGCTGTGTTATGGCACGCCAGGAAGCCCTTTCGCACCGGATTGGTTGTTGAGTTCTGAAACACCTGCAGCTAGTCATGATATATACATGCAGTAAATACTCTCATTACCGTTGCCATGACATTTTCTCTGCCACTCTTGGCTCAAATGCAGTATCTCTTCCAACCTACAGCATGGTTTCAGGCATTAAACAACAATATAGATGATCCCCCTGAATATGTTACTACTGTATAGTAAATAATAAGATAGTAGTATAATTAGAACCAGAACCAGTGCAAACTGGAAACTCCCCCCAAATCCCAACACCAAATGTCTAATATATATATATATATATATATATATATATATATATATACACGTGGACAAAATTGTTGGTACCCTTCGGTCAATGAAAGAAAAACTCACAATGGTCACATAAATAACTTTAATCTGACAAAAGTAATAATTAAAAAAAAATTCTATGAATGATAACCAATGAAAGTCAGACATTGCTTTTCAACCATGCTCCAACAGAATTATTAAAAAAAAAATAAACTCATGGAACAGGCCTGGACAAAAATGATGGTACCCCTAGAAAATACTGAAAATAATGTGACCAAAGGGACATGTTAATTCAAGGTGTGTCCACTAATTAGCATCACAGGTGTCTACAATCTTGTAATCAGTCAGTGGGCCTATATATAGGACTCCAGGTAGTCACTGTGTTGTTTGGTGACATGGTATGTACCACAATCTTGTAATCAGTCAGTGGGCCTATATATAGGACTCCAGGTAGTCACTGTGTTGTTTGGTGACATGGTATGTACCACAAGTAATAATTAAAAAAAAATTCTATGAATGATAACCAATGAAAGTCAGACATTGCTTTTCAACCATGCTCCAACAGAATTATTAAAAAAAAAATAAACTCATGGAACAGGCCTGGACAAAAATGATGGTACCCCTAGAAAATACTGAAAATAATGTGACCAAAGGGACATGTTAATTCAAGGTGTGTCCACTAATTAGCATCACAGGTGTCTACAATCTTGTAATCAGTCAGTGGGCCTATATATAGGACTCCAGGTAGTCACTGTGTTGTTTGGTGACATGGTATGTACCACACTCAACATGGACCAGAGGAAGTGAAGGAAAGAGTTGTCTCAGGACATTCGAAAGAAAATTATAGACAAGCATGTTAAAGGTAAAGGCTATAAGACTATTTCCAAGCAGCTAGATGTTCCTGTGACTACAGTTGCGCATATTATTCAGAAATTTAAGATCCATGGGACTGTAGCCAACCTCCCTGGACGTGGCCGCAGGAGGAAAATTGATGACAAATCAAAGAGACGGATAATCCAAATGGTAACAAAAGAGCCCAGAAAGACTTCTAAAGAGATCCAAGGTGAACTTCATGTTCAAGGAACATCAGTGTCAGATCTCACCATCCGTCGTTGTTTGAGCCAAAGTGGACTACATGGGAGACGACCAAGGAGGACACCATTGTTGAAAACAAATCATAAAAAAGCCAGACTGGAATATGCCAAACTACATGTTGACAAGCCACAAAGCTTCTGGGAGAATGTCCTATGGACAGATGAGACAAAAATTTAACTTTTTGCCAAGGTACATCAGCTCTATGTTCACAGATGGAAAAATGAAGCATATCAAGAAAAGAACACTGTCCCTACTGTGAAACATGGAGGAGGCTGTGTTATGTTCTGGGGCTGCTTTGCTGCATCTGCCACAGGGTGTCTTGAATCTGTGCAGGGTACAATGAAATCTCAAGACTATCAAGGGATTCTAGAGAGAAATGTGCTGGCCAGTGTCAGAAAGCTGGGTCTCAGTCGCAGGTCATGGGTCTTGCAACAGGCCAATGACCCAAAACACATAGCTAAAAAGACCCAGGAATGGCTAAGAGGAAAACATTGGACTATTCTAAAGTGGCCTGCTATTAGCCCTGACCTCAATCCTATTGAGCATCTTTGGAAGGAGCTGAAACATGCTGTCTGGAAAAGGCACCCTTCAAACCGGAAACAACTGGAGCAGCTTGCTCATGAGGAGTGGGCCAAAATACCTGCAGAGAGGTGCAGAAGTCTCATTGACAATTACAGGAATTGTTTGATTGCAGTGATTTGCCTCAAAAGGTTGTGCAACAAACTATTAAGTTAGGGGTACCATCATTTTTGTCCAGGCCTGTTCCATGAGTTCATTTTTTTAAATAATTCCGTTGAAGCATGGTTGAAAAGCAATGTCTGAGTTTCATTTGTTAACCTTCATAGAATTCTTATTTATTATTACTTTTGTCAGATTAAAGTTATTTATGTGACCATTGTGAGTTTTTCTTTCATTGACCGAAGGGTACCAACAATTTTGTCCACGTGTATGTGTATGTATGTATGTATATATATATATATATATATATATATATATATATATTAGACTGTATATATAGACATATATATATATTTCCAGGGAACTATAAAGTACTTTTCCATTTTCAAGTTTTTAATCAAATCTTACTCATGACCTGTTCCAGTAGTCCATATATGCTTGTTTTATAGAAAGAAAAAAAAAACTCAGCACTTCACCCTGGTAAGGGGCTGTAATGCTTTATCCAGACCAATCATCTGTTAATGCTTGTGGAGATGATGATGATGGAGCGACGGCCTCTCGCACTGAGCTAAAAGAGCCATCACGAGCCATCTGTCCTCTCACACCCGAGCAGCAGACCTCCTTTTCCAGCTCTCACAAATCAAGGCCATGTTTTAGTACCTCTCTCATATGCATCATCCGCTTCCTAAAAGCAATTGCAATAGCCAGCGAGCCCATGCAATACCGTTTTAAAATGTGTAAATGTGCACAAAACATGAATTATGCTGTGTGGCACTTTATGCTTGCTATATTTCTTATGGACAACAATTGGCACCTAAAATAAAGGGTTATTATTTATAAATAAATAAGCATTTTAGTGTCTGAGATATTATCATATCATGCTAAAAGAATGTCTCTGTCGTTTAGTGGATTCTCCACAGAGCACTGTGATATCTTTCCATGACCTTCATCATTGACTTCAACAAAGTACCATATTTGACTTTATCAAAGTCCGCATCCCTGTTTTTCTTTAATTCATGACTCTGAACATGATATTTTTAATAACCAAAGCCATTTATCTCACCAAGGGTTTGGAATCTCATTGTAAAGAAACAGGTCTCCTCTGTTATCATGCAGCAACAGTGTCGCTCAGTTCATGCCATGCTGTTATCAATTTAGAGTCTGCAACAGTATAATCACAGGATAAAATAGACACCATGGTGACTTTTTTCCCCCCAAGGACAAAAGATGAAATGCCAAATAAGCATAACATTAAAATAAATGGCAGTAACAGAGGTTTCATTGTGAGTGATTAAATGAAATGGGAGACAGCATTCAGGTTTGAACTTTATGTTAATGTGGGGTGAATTTTGTGCTGGAGGCAGACAATAGCAGCGATTCAGGGATGGACGCTCACTGACACAGCTGGAGAATGCAGTAATCAACAACCCCTGAGGTGGAGGTGGTCATTTCGCTGAGCTCTGGGGTTCTCAAGAGCCACTTGAACCTTGATGAAAATCACCAGTAATCACTGCAGAGATAGGCAAAGCATATTTTGAAATGCAGCTGTGTACTGCCCACAGCTACATGTCATAAAAAGGTGTGGTGATGATGTCATTGATTTAATGCTGATAATGCTTACTCAGGTTCGGATTTCATACAGATATACAGGTGCATCTCAATAAATTAGAATATCATCAAACCGTGAAACGCATATTACTGTATACAGTATAGATTCACTACACGCACTTCTTTTAATTTAGATGATTATGGCTTACAGCTAATAAAAATCCAAAATTCAATATATCAGAAAATTTGAATATTACTTTATATTAAAAAAAAAAAAAAAAAAGATTTTTTACCACAGAAATGTTGTACTACTGAAAAGTATAAACATGTGCAGCACCCAAAACTTGGGCGGGACTCTCTGCATAAATATAGAGTGGCATGGAGCCGATCAGTGTGGCACTGTGGCCCTGCTGAGGTGTTATCGAAGCCCTGGTTGCTCTGATAGCGGCCTTCAGCTCTTCTGAATTGTTGGTGTCTCACATCTTCCTTTTCACAATACCCCAAAGGTTTAGGTCAGGTGGGGTTGCTGGCCAATCAAGCATAGATATACCATGGTCCTTAAAGCAGGCATTAGTAGTTTTGGCAGTGTGAGCATGTGGCAAGTCCTGCTGGAAAATTAAATCAGCATCTCCATAAAGCTGGTCAGCAGAGGGAAGCATGAAGTGCTCTAAAACTCCTGACGTGCTCCTGGTAGATGGCTGCGCTAACCTTGGACACATATAACACAGTGGACCAACATCAGCAGAAGACATGGCTCCCCATACCACCGCAGACTGTGCAAACTTTAGAGAGAGAGAGAGACTTAGTATTACCATCTCACCTCAGACGAACAACAATATATAACATTTTTCACCACAATGCCAAAAGTTAAGGATATAAGCAATGGTCTAAGAGAAGCAGTTGTTCCTGCACATAAATCTGGAAAGTGTTATAATAACATTTCCAAACAATTTTGTTGGTCAACATTCAAGTGGAAAGCAATCAAGACAGCTGACAATCTTCCCAGGAGTGGACGTCCCAGCACATTCACCCCAAGGTCAGACTGTGTATTGCTGATAGAAATACAAAAACCTCAAAAGCTACATGTCAGACCCTACAGACCTTGCTGAACATGTTAAATATTAAAATTGATTACTGCACAATTAGAAGAAGACTGAACAAGTACGGTTTGTTTGGATGGCTTTGTCAGGAGGAAGCCTCTTCTGTATAAAACGAGCATAACTAATATTCACAAAACTGCATCTGAACAAACCACATGATTTCTAGAACAATGTTCTGCACCATGTTTGGCAAAAACCAAAAATCACTCGGTTATCTTTGTGATATATTAAAATATGTTTGATGGCCTTATCAGTAATAAATCAGCCAAAACAAAACAAAACAAAACAAAAAACAGGAGGTACAGTACTTATCACAGCACTGCATATATACTGTACTGTATATACCCCGAGATATATATCCCAAGATAGAAACAAATTCAGTATATATCCAAATATACCATATTACAAATCTAGCGACTTTAAGACAGTGTCAGCTCACACTACAGATAGCCAGAACACTCAAATTTATTTTTATTTCCACGGCAAGTGGACCTCCACCCTGGAATGGTGTGTTCATTTCCCTGGGCAAGGACATCCGCATGTGTGTGCAGCAGACCCAGTTCCTGATAATCTAATCTGTGAAGGAGGGGAGGTCTCCATCCAAGGGTGTTTCTTTACAGTCTGAAATGCCTTTCATGTCTGTCAGTGCTCTCTCTGTTTATGTTGTGCTGCAGCAACCTCTATTTTCTCTGTCAGTCTGTGGTATAGGGACTACAATTACAACTGAAGTGGAAATAGAAAGTGAAAACAGATAATCCCTTTCTCTCTGTAAACAGAGCCTCTGCAATGCAAACTCTGGCTTTTTCCTCTCCCAGACTGTCTAATCTCAGCTCTTCCGTTGGTCAGCACCAGCACGTTCCCACTTTCACGCCTCTATGCGTTGGTGGGATTTGCAGGGGCTACATATCTCAGCAGCTTCCCATCAGCCAGCCACATGCATCTCTTTACTTTGCCTGAGGGGAAATACACACATGGACAAAATTGTTGGTACCGTTCGGTCAATGAAAGAAAAACTCACAATGGTCACAGAAATAACTTTAATCTGACAAAAGTAATAATAAATAAGAATTCTATGAATGTTAACCAATGAAAGTCAGACATTGCTTTTCAACCATGCTTCAACGGAATTATAAAAAAATGAACTCATGGAACAGGCCTGGACAAAAATGATGGTACCCCTAACTTAATAGTTTGTTGCACAACCTTTTGAGACAATCACTGCAATCAAAAGATTCCTGTAACTGTCAATGAGACTTCTGCACCTCTCTGCAGGTATTTTGGCCCACTCCTCATGAGCAAGCTGCTCCAGTTGTTTCCAGTTTGAAGGGTGCCTTTTCCAGACAGCATGTTTCAGCTCCTTCCAAAGATGCTCAATAGGATTGAGGTCAGGGCTCATAGAAGGCCACTTTAGAATAGTCCAATGTTTTCCTCTTAGCCATTCCTGGGTTTTTTTAGCTGTGTGTTTTGGGTCATTGTCCTGTTGCAAGACCCATGACCTGTGACTGAGACCCAGCTTTCTGACACTGGCCAGCACATTTCTCTCTAGAATCCCTTGATAGTCTTGAGATTTCATTGTACCCTGCACAGATTTAAGACACCCTGTGCCAGATGCAGCAAAGCAGCCCCAGAACATAACAGAGCCTCCTCCATGTTTCACAGTAGGGACAGTGTTCTTTTCTTGATATGCTTCATTTTTCCGTCTGTGAACATAGAGCTGATGTGCCTTGGCAAAAAGTTTCATTTTTGTCTCATCTGTCCATAGGACATTCTCCCAGAAGCTTTGTGGCTTGTCAACATGTAGTTTGGCATATTTTTATGATTTGTTTTCAACAATGGTGTCCTCCTTGGTCATCTCCATTGTAGTCCACTTTGGCTCAAACAACGACGGATGGTGCGATCTGACACTGATGTTCCTTGAGCATGAAGTTCACCTTGGATCTCTTTAGAAGTCTTTCTGGGCTCTTTTGTTACCATTCGGATTATCCGTCTCTTTGATTTGTCATCAATTTTCCTCCTGCGGCCACGTCCAGGGAGGTTGGCTACAGTCCCATGGATCTTAAATTTCTGAATAATATGTGCAACTGTAGTCACAGGAACATCTAGCTGCTTGGAAATGGTCTTATAGCCTTTACCTTTAACATGCCTGTCTATAATTTTCTTTCGAATCTCCTGAGACAACTCTTTCCTTCACTTCCTCTGGTCCATGTTGACTGTGGTACATACCATGTCACCAAACAACACAGTGACTACCTGGAGCCCTATATATAGGCCCACTGACTGATTACAAGATTGTAGACACCTGTGATGCTAATTAGTGGACACACCTTGAATTAACATGTCCCTTTGGTCACATTATTTTCAGTATTTTCTAGGGGTACCATCATTTTTGTCCAGGCCTGTTCCATGAGTTGATTTTTTTAAATAATTCCGTTGAAGCATGGTTGAAAAGCAATGTCTGACTTTCATTGGTTAACATTCATAGAATTTTTTTAAATTATTACTTTTGTCAGATTAAAGTTGTTTATGTCACCATTGTGAGTTTTTCTTTCATTGACCAAAGGGTACCAACAATTTTGACAACGTGTGTAGATGACAAGAGGAGGTGACCAGACATGATAAAGTAATCTGTCTGCCAAGCCTGTTTTTTTTTTGTGCAATCATTGATGGGGCTGTTTTTTTATTTCTATCATGAGCTGGGTTGTGACTGTATTTATAATCTCTCATCTGTTGAAATTTCTTCTGGACAGGGTTTCCACCTCTAATGAAGCAATAAAAACTCAATGCGAGTATTCAATTATCATTGAATGATATCATGCTGCGTGTGGATAAACTGTAGTCTTGATGAAATGAACTTGATTAGCAGTGTTGTTCAGATGCAGTTTGCAAGATGTGCCAGAAAACATGCCACAAATCCTACAATTGCCATCACTGCTTTTTACTTTTGAGCTCACAAAGGAAGTTTCTATGTTGCTCATGTTTGATGTGATGAATTCTGACCCTTCCATCAACATGATGCAAAACAAAGTCATTTAACCAGACAAGACAAAAAGAGATAATGTACAAAATTTTGGTGAAGTGCTGAAATTTTGCTTGTCTGATGACATTATATATATTTAAATCAATAGGATTAAAAAAATATATATACTATATATATTTTTTTTGGTTCGTTTAATGGAAACCCTTGAAATTTTATTAAAAATACTCAAGATATTAGATAAAGATGGGCCAAAGCCATGTTAAAAGGCAACAATTCCATTGTTTTGTTGACTATAGCCCTCAATATTAACTAAAGCTAGTCTGCTTATTCATACTGCATATCACAAACTCATGAGATGCAACGTGAAGGTTGGGGTTAGAGCGACTGGATGGGTCAGGAGCGACAGTGGAGAGTATGGATCTCTAGAGATTCTAGTGTGCCTAATTAATTGGCAGCTTTACCAAATGGTTGTGCAGCTCGGTGACTTAGCGCGTTCAGCTTGCGTTTGTAAGGTTGTGAGTTCAAGCCTCTGCCCAGGCTCTGGGTAACAACCTTGTGCAAGTTGTTTACACACAGTTGCCTCTGTCACCAACCAGTATAATTTGGGACCAGCTGCAAGGCTGGGAGGTAAACAGGCCCATTGTGCGATACACTAGCCTCGTATCCAAAGCCATGTGGTGTAAGCCAGTTTCTGCCTGACGGCTACGGAAACAGAGATCCGTGGTACCTTTATCTTGGCAAATGCTTAAGTTATGGTTTTTAAAGTTAAAATTATACAGGCCTGGATTTACAGGTTCCAATGTCATTGAAGGACCTTGCTGCAAAGATCCAGATATGGCTTGTGAAAAAGGTTATGCAGCACATATTTGAATGTGTCAGGTGAGTGGAGGTTAGCACCCATAGGGGGAAAACCACTTTCATTACAAGGCCCCAAATAACATGAAATGAAGTGATATTTGCGCTGCATTACTTCGGGAAAAGGCCTGTATGAGGCAATACTAATGGGAAATAACTTTTGAAATGATTAAGGTATGAAGGAGGAAGAAATGTACAGTACATGCAGTATTTGGTTAGTTCTCACCTAAAAACCAAACAGATTGTTTGATTATTGGGTTTCACTGATTTGGTTTAGTTATTGTTTGAGCTGAAGTATGATTTTTGTTGAAAGCATCCTGTATTAAGCTTTGAATTGTTTGAATGGCCGTGTTTACATAATGAATCTAATTAAGTACTGGAGTAGCCATCCTCATAAATAATTAACAGTAGAGTTTTGTGTATTTAGATGTATTTAGAATTAGAATGGTGAGGGCACTTAAAACTGATATCCTGCAGTCTTAACTAACTGAAGTCAACCCAATGTTCTCTGGGCAGAGCTTTGTGTACACCAGTGTGAATGTGGGTCTTCTCAAGGAGAAGCCTAAAAACATCATATTTTTACCCGTTAGATGCCCATTCTTGTCAAATTTTAACAAATCGTAATTAAAGCACTTTTGAAGTCAGAGCTGTTTTATTTTGTTTGGACTCAAACAACATTTGTCATCATGAATATTTCATCATGTCACAATCTGTGCGACAAAAGGACTGTTGTCAACAGTAATATGACAACACTTATACAACCAACCGTTAATGGAAAGGTCTTAAGAGCTGACAACCAAAAATGGTGAGTGCTAGCACCTGAGCTAAAACCACAGCTGGGAAGTTGTTTAAGGTAGCTAATTAATGTTAGCCAAGCTAGTCCCTCAGTACTTTAAAAAAAAATTGTGTTACAAAAAATTGTGTTACAAAAATCTACTACAGACTTATTTTAATCAACAAATTGTTATAGTTGTACAATCCAAGAGTAATTTTACAGTAACACTTAACAGGAATGATCAAAAATGACAATTAAAAAGCTCACCCCTCAAGCTAGCATCATGCTAGAAAAATGAGCAAACAAAGTGAACTACTACCTATTCAATCAAAAGACATATCAAACCTTGCAAAGACTTGAAAAATAATATGAAAAATAAATGAAAGTGAAAATATTAATCACTAAATTCACCTCAGGATGCCTTAACTCCTACATAAACCTTTGATTAGAGGTGTTAATGAGGTGTTTGTCAACAAAAAAAAAAGTGTTGTGAACACGATAAGCAGACATGATTATGGAAAACTGTTGTTCTGGAAAAATTTCAGTAACATAGCTATCTCACAGATGTCTGACAAGAAGCAACGGTTTGATTTTTATTGTTAGGAATCAGGCATTTTGGATATATTGTAGAAATGTCTGGGTCTTAAACTGTGCCAGCTACATGGAATTATTAAACAAACCACATATATGTTTTCTTCAATAACCATTGCTCTCTATGAGAATCATGGCTCCAATTTAGGGAATGTATCAAGTGAAAGATTTGCAATGCTTTGTGTATGCCAATGTTTTTTAAAAGCTTTTTTTTTTTCAATTGAAAAGTAATATAACTTTTATTATTATTAGAACTATTTCCTCATAATTTAAAGTTTGTCCTTCAAGTTACATTTATCATCAAACCTTTGTACTCCAGTTTCAGTCTTGTTTGTACCGCTTTTTAAAAAAATATTTATATCTTTTGGTCTGTTTGTATTCCAGTACTTGTGACCACAGCTGGCATCAGAGCTTTCCATGTAAAAGCAGTTGCAACAACCTAAATAGAATCACCTGAATGTTTTCATGTGTTATAAAAGGCCTCTTTAATATATGAATGCTAAAATCACCACTCTAGTGAACTTGTTTGTGCTTTTATCCTTGCTTTGGCAAAACTGATCCGGCTCCAGCAAATGGGAGTTAATGTTTCAAGCTCACTTATGCAATTATGTTTAATTACAGAATGCACTCCCACAGCAAGCATGCCAGAAACAATTAATGGCAAAAAAATACACAAAAGCAATTGGGCTCGGTGCCTTGCTAAATGGCAACACATTGTCTTTGGGGAGGTTTGTGCGGGGAAAGTGTTCCACTGTCCTCCAGAGACATTAGATATCATCTGTTTCTGGTTAATTATAGCTGCTGTAGTGGGCCGCTGCAACCATCCTCTCCTTGCCATCAGCAGCAAACAGAGACAAGATAAGCCAGGACTGAAGAAAGATCAATGTTTGTTTGCCTGTAAAGGTCTCAGAGCACTGCACCATTTGCAGTCGGTTGGTGTTTATTTTCAGACAAACATTGCTGGTGGTTTAAACCTAAAACAGGGAACGTTTTTCCTACAATAGATGTAGAAACTTTGTGTCTTGGGTCTGGATATATGACCTTAGCCCAATGCAAACAATGATTATGGTTTTGAGAAGACAAACAGATATGGGTGTACATTTGAAAATCACTGTAGTATGCATTACATGCAAAATCATCTTAATTGCAAAACCTCATCACTTTTATGTGTGCTAAGAGGAATGCCTACCAATCTTCTCACATCCTGTGGCTTTCGGGATAAAGGATAAAAAGAAGAAGAATTTTCTTATTAAATAAGCAAAAAAAAAAAAAAAAAGGTACAGCTAAAAATAAAATAAAAATATATATAAAACAAACAAAAAATAAAATTCTTATATGCTTTGGTGTACTGAGAGCTTTTTACATGGCAGTGCTCCAATTACTTAAACCAAAACCAACTACTAACTACCAAAGCTTTTTTTGTTTAGAAGGTGTAATGAATCTTGGCTCTCATGAGTAAGTGGAGTTCCTCCAGAGTAAACAATATTTTTTTGTGGAATATTCCTATAAGTAATCAGAAACAGATTCACAGATCCAGAAAACATCTTGTTCTCCTGTGGCACAAAAAAATTCAGAAAAACATACAAAACAATCTTTGCAATTTCACATTGCACTGTCATGTCACGCTCATAATTATATATTTATTTCTATAGTAATATATTTTTTTAATTCACACTTAAATTTTTACATGTTTAATGTCAGCCAGATTTGTTAGGTGTAAAACAGGCTTAAACCTATTAAGGTTTATAAACAGGTTAATGGTATGTAATATTCTTCAGACTTTGTCAGGAAATAATAAATAAACAATACAATTAAATTATTATATGCCCTCTCTAGACGCTTTATTAGGAACACCTGTACCCCTGGTGACTTCTGCAATGTATAGAGTCATGCCAGTCACTAGAGTTTACACCGAATAGTATGTGTGGGGGGAATCCAGTGAGTGACAATACTGTGAGAAATTTTTGTTTTAAAAGGAGAGATCAGATGAGGACTTATTCAAACAGGAAGGCGACAGTAATGCAAAAGAAAGCCGCTCTTTACATCCTCTGTGAGCGGAAAAGCACCTCAGAATGCACAAGCGTGACGGCACATGGGCTAATACAGCAGACAAGCACCTCGGGTTCTACTCCTGGCAGCCAAGAATAGGAATCGGAGGTGATAGTGGACACGATGACTGAACAGTTGAAGACTGGAAAAAAACACCTGGTCAATTTCCTGTTTTTTTTCTTCTTCCCAATAAAGCTTTGTTGTTTATATACTGTTCAGTGTTATAGCTAGGGTTTCATAATTTGCATAACCAACAACAATACTGGAGTCTGTTGCTGAATTTGAACTTCTCATGTTAAATATGCACAGCATGTGCTTTTTTACAACTCCTAACTGTACTACATTGTTGTGCATACCGTATCGATAATCTGCCCATTTGAATATTCCCCTGCCAGTGTGTGTGTTTTTGGGAACACCCAGAAGCAAAAGCTGCACCTGAGTCTCTACCGACAGTAAGCAATGTTTTGCATGTGTGCGTGCCAGTAGGCCATAGAGCAGGTTAAGTGTGTAGCTGGAAGGGCAGATACATGGGATAACATGCAAACCAGGGAGCCCATAAATGATATAAAATAGCTTCATTGTCTGACAGGTGTGACTCGCTTGTTAGGTAAATGTTTGAGCTCCTTTGCCTAGAACTGAAAAGCAGGTGTTGGAAGCTTAACATAAATGGGGATTGGGCAGCTGAGAACTTGGGATGGATCCAAGTGTGCAGGTTATTAACACACTCATGTTGCTGTACAGTAGAATTGAAAAAGTTGGAAAATTAAGGTCTTGAAGCTGTGCTGAGATACAGTATATGACTTTTATTACAAAAACATTTAGTTATTGAATAGCAGATGAAAAGGAAACACAAAATTTCCCACCCCAATTCTGATGTGCTCTCTGAAGTACATTGAATTTGTAAATACTGAAATTTGTCAGATCTATTTAGTGTTTCTTGTGTTAACTTGTTATTGCTGTAGTTTTATTATTTCTAAAAGAAGTAAGCAATGTTGAGTTGAACATGCATCATTTGAAAGTTTAAGGCATAAAATTATGCATAATTAAGGGTTTGGCCAATTTGAGCTGCATTGCATTGCTACAGGTGTCAGACTACTACAGTAGCTGTCTGCTATGATTACAACTAACCAGTTAAATGGAATCTTTGTGGTCACTAGGAGAAATTTAGGAGTTGGCAGTAGCATATAAACTAACCCAAATAAATAAATTAATGCCACTATAACTTTTAAGATTACTAGCTTGTGAGTGGTAACTGAGTTGGATAGGTGGGTTGCAAACAAGAATCAGTCTCCCATTTGCCCAATCATGGATTAACCAGGGTTTAGGTGGCGCCAGGTCCAGCCAAGATGATGATTAGAGCTCATGATGATTTGAACTTCAAATCTGATGTCCAGAAACCCTCTTGGTGATATCATGGAGAGATCTTATCTATCTAACTTTCTCTCTCTCTCTCTCTCTCTCTCTCTCTCTCTCTCTCTATATATATATATATATATACACACACACACACACACACACACAGACACACACAGGGTGGGCCAAAAGTAGGGTTACAGTTAACACTTAAACATTTTTCCTTTATTAGAAATTTTATTTGCATATATTATAATTACATATTAGACATTTTACATTGAACATTTAATCTCTCAAGTGCTCAAAGAGTCCACCTTCTTGATAATAATAATTTTTATATCTAAAACATGATTGTGAAGGTGAATCAGATAATGACGTAACTGTAACCCTACTTTTGGGCCATCCTGTATATATACTGTGTGTATATATATATATTTTCAGCACGCACACACATACAATATATTGGACTTTTTAAATATTTTTAAAATATATTTTATACATTCACTTACACACTGTAAATATTATATATATTTTTTATTTATAAATGTTGGTAACAGGTGCAATGCAAGTTTTTTCCTTTTTGTATTACTGTTCATAGATCTAACTTGAATTGTTGGGGTGTATATACACATATACGTATATATTGGCTGGTGAAGCGGGCGGCCGGTGTAGCGGGTGTCCCTCAACATGTAACAGTAGGCAGTGTCAATGACTGTAACAGTAGAGAGCGTCATGATCACGTTTTATGTCATAATGGGAGGTAATAAAATATTTACTGAAAAATTGGAGCAGTGTGAGGATTGGCATTAAGTTGACAACGCACTCCATTCACAAGTAATGGTAGCACGTGATCGTCAGGATCTGGACGCCCCCTATTGTGTTAATAAAATTATGTCAGATGACTACCTAAATGTACCAAATGACCACATTATCCCAACAATTAATCTTTGTTGTGGAAAAAGAGTGGTTCTGGGAAAATATGAAAATTTTTTACAAATTAATTGGCCACCAAATCGCAAGCTGTACTCATACAGTAGGTAGAGGAAATCAAATAAAAACTCATGAGGTGCAGTTTTTTTTTTTGGATAGGGAGTTTACATGGGACATACTGTAACGTAAGCATAGGCCAATGTTCTATCAAGTGCTGCAGTGTAATACTATTTTATACATGGGGTAATGTAGTCAGTGAGTATATGTAAGGTAAATGAAAATGAAAAGTGTTTGATACCTGTACACAAGGGTGTTTTTTTGAGAATACAACAGGAAGAGTACAGCACATGTTATAATTTGCAAGTTAAACACATTTCCTGACAGCAGTTACAATACAAGTATGTGTGCTATATTTTTTAAATGAAAATATAAAGTATTTGAAACAGTTATTTGAAATATACACTAAAGGATTATTAGGAACACCATACTAATACGGTGTTTGACCCCCTTTCGCCTTAATTCTACGTGGCATTGATTCAACAAGCTGCTGAAAGCATTCTTTAGAAATGTTGGCCCATATTGATAGGATAGCATCTTGCAGTTGATGGAGATTTGTGGGATGCACATGCTCCCATTCCACCACATCTCAAAGATGCTCTATTGGGTTGAGATCTGGTGACTGTGGGGGCCATTTTAGTACAGTGAACTCATTGTCATGTTCAAGAAACCAATTTGAAATGATTCGAGCTTTGTGACGTGGTGCATTATCCTGCTGGAAGTAGCCATCAGAGGATGGGTACATGGTGGTCATAAAGGGATGGACATGGTCAGAAACAATGCTCAGGTAGGCCGTGGCATTTAAACAATGCCCAATAAAGCACACTAAAGTGTGCCAAGAAAAGATCCCCCACACCATTACACCACCACCACCAGCCTGCACAGTGGTAACAAGGCATGATGGATCCATGTTCTCATTCTGTTTACGCCAAATTCTGACTCTACCATTTGAATGTCTCAACAGAAATCGAGACTCATCAGACCAGGCAACATTTTTCCAGTCTTCAACTGTCCAATTTTGGTGAGCTCGTGCAAATTGTAGCCTCTTTTTCCTATTTGTAGTGGAGGTGAGTGGTACCCGGTGGGGTCTTCTGCTGTTGTAGCCCATCCGCCTCAAGGTTGTGCGTGTTGTGGCTTCACAAATGCTTTGCTGCATACCTCGGTTGTAACGAGTGGTTATTTCAGTCAAAGTTGCTCTTCTATCCGCTTGAATCAGTCGGCCCATTCTCCTCTGACCTCTAGCATCAACAAGGCATTTTCGCCCACAGGACTGCCGCATACTGGATGTTTTTCCCTTTTCACACCATTCTTTGTAAACCCTAGAAAAGGTTGTGCGTGAAAATCCCAGAAACTGAGCAGATTGTGAAATACTCAGACTGGCCCGTCTGGCACCAACAACCATGCCACGCTCAAAATTGCTTATATTTCCCATTCCAACGTTCAGTTTGGAGTTCAGGAGATTGTCTTGAAAAGGACCACACCCCTAAATGCATTGAAGCAACTGGCATGAGATTGGTTGATTAGATAATTGCATTAATGAGAAATTGAACAGGTGTTCCTAATAATCCATTAGGTGATTGTATATGCAGGATATCCAGCTATGAGATGCTTTGGGAGGATCTTAAAAAGTTGTGATTAAAAAAATGCACAGAATGAACACAATGAACAGACGTAATGCTGTAAAGAAGAAAGGAAAAACCTCTCCAATTTTTTTTTCTTTTGCTAGGGTGTATTTTTTCAACCTTGTTTATAATTGTTGGTTTAACTTTTGGGAAAAAAATGACTGCATGGTGAATTTTTCCTTAGTGAGTTTTTCTGGTGTTACTTGTGATTACACTCACTCACTCATCATCTATACCACTTAATCCTGTATTCAGGGTCATGGGGGGCCTGGAGCCTATCCCAGGAGACTTAGGGCACATGGCAGGGTACACCCTGGACACGGTGCCAATCCATCGCAGGGCACAGACATACATACACTCACTCATTCACAAACTATGGGCAATTTGGGAACACCAATTAACCTAACCTACATGTCTTTGGACTGTGAGAGGAAACCCACCAAGCACAGGGAGAACTTGCAAACAGAGACGGGAATCGAGCCTGGCCGGGGATCGAACCCGGACCCTGGCGGTGCAAGGCAACAGTGCTAACCACTACACCACCATGCCGCCTACTTGTGATTGTTTATTTATATTTGTTGTTGTTTATAGAAGTTGATGTCTGTACAGAATATGCAAGCCTTTGTTACCTTTTGTACTGTAAAGAACACTTTATGAAGTATTTGTTCATGGAAATTATGTTACGGGCTCGGATGGTGTTAAAATAAATTTGAGTTTTCATAACCAGATGCTGAGACAAAAAGGAATTGAATTTAACTTGAGGTTATGACAAGACTGTTTTTCTAGTCCGTCTTAACTCAAAATTGAGGTGCAGGAGTTTGTCATCTGGAACATACATGTAAGTACATTGTAAATAATTGAGCCTCGTTCGCGCACTTGGTGAGATACAAAATGACTTGATTTGATGTTATTAGCATGAAAGTTAAAGAACCATATGAACTGGACAGACTGAAGGACGGCAACATTAGTCTCTTTAAGGAAAGATGAAGCAAAGTTAACAGCATTGTGGGTAACATGGCAAACTGACATGTTGATAAAAGAATTAATCATAGAATCTAAAAAATTTAATGATTTATTATAAAATAAATATAGCACACAATTAAGGTGACCTGTTAATTGTTTTAAAAACATCAGTATGCATCTCATTCAGGATGGATTTTTCATTTACATTTACTTTGAATGTATTAGGCAACTTTTTTTTTCTTGGCGCAGGTTTCTCAGTGTTTCACAGCACTTGAAATATTAACCTTGTCAATAAAACTTTCTGATTGATTTCAGCTAGCATGTGCAAAGTTAATTCTAATCAAAACTTTTACTACAGTCTTGAAGGAAAAAGGGAACACGGCCCTAGTCTGATAAGTGTCCTCCCTCTCAATCTGCTTCCATTAGTGGAAGTAGAGCATAAATATGTCCCTGTGGTTCATAAAAGGGCCTGGCTGAGTGCCTGCTCTTCACAGGCCGCAGATTCGGCTGACATCGCTGCACCATTCTATTCTGTTGCTTCTTGCCAAGTTCGCTTTATTCTTTGACGTGTGACACGTGGAAATCTGTTCTTCACCAAGCTGCAACATCAATTTTATAGCCCTGTAAATGCCTTATAGTGACGGTTAGGACAGAATTCCATTCAGAAGATGAATAAACTGCAGGGTTAATGAGGATGGAATCATAGCTCAAAGGAGGACAGAGACACATAAACTCCTCCATTAAATACGGGCTATTGGCTCGCTCCACAAAGTCACGGAGAGAAGCCTGATCTTGGCTGATGTAATCAAAGTGCTTGCATGGCTATTAAAATGAGGGACTTGTAAAGTAATATGCCGGCAGCAACCTGAATTGGTGCACATAGACCAGTAGCTGAATGTTCTTCTCTGGTAATGGCTTTGTATTGGCAGCTTCTGTGGAAAACCCCATCCAGAACTTAGCATGTGGCTCAGACCACTGAGAATGTGGAGTTTGTAAATAGTCAGAAAATGCTGTTTGCATACGACACAACAAACATGGTCTCTCTATGAGAAAGTGTCAGTAACACAAATCTGTATTTTTGGTAATAAGGTTACTTTTTATTTTGAAAATGTCCTCCATTATCAGGACAGGGTGATTAAGCAAGGACACTCTCACAGTAGCTTTCAGGAGTGCCCTTAATAGTGTCTCTTACAAATACACTGTCTAGCCAATGTCACACAGGGTAATATTTTGCTGGTCCGCCACTCTGTGAGGTTTTCTATAGCGCATCATAAAATTCTGAAGCAGTTCTAGCAAAGCAGAATAACAAACAATAATATGACAACATAAATATTAATATAAGTACAAATAAAATAAGATGTATCTGCATTCTCAGAACAGGAAACTAATGAATCATACAACCCCCTTGACTAATTCTAGGCATGGGTACTACAAAAGCCTCACTACTGTATATAGCAAATGATACAAAATCAATGTTATTTTTTAATATTCAGTTATCCAACATAATATTAAGTTATGGCCTACAGTATTAGAAATATCTCTGACTGAGCTCATGACCTAATCAAAGCAATCACAGAAAAGATTTATCAAGTCACCCATAAAATAAAAATTGATCAAGTGTGAGATGGTATTAAATATTATGTAAGATAGCAAAAGAGCAACATACAGTACAGTAGGTTAACAAACATCAGTGTTAAACTGGGCTTTTCATTACGTTTATGAGAGAAAAAATCTCTCAGGCATCCAGTGGGGAGAGCCGAGTTGGCGTCCACCTCCTCCTTTCAAGATTCTGAGTGCGAGATTTTGCCGTTAAGGAAACGGTCGAGCTCACAAATAGACTGACCGATATACTGACATGATATTAATGTGATCGGCGAACGGGTGATAGAAAACATCACAGAAACGTCACCATCTTTCAGAGGTTTTTTTTTGTCGACGTGCTGCCTTGTCCTGGCACACTAAGACTTTCAGTGGGGTAAATGGTAAAACTCTATCATGGCTAATTCATGTATGGAGATGATTCCTCATGCTCCCAGAACCATTCTTTTTCAATTTGAGTCCTGGAATATGCCTGTGACACCAGGGAAAAAAAAAAATCCATCATATTTTATATCTGATCATTCAGTACATTTAGGTTATCAGCTGCCTTTATTTTATTGCTGAGCCTACTGTAGACCTCCACTCTGGAATAGGTTCAGTCTGGACTCATTAGACTACATGGCCCGTTGCCATTGCAAAGTCCAAAATTGATGTTCCCTAATAAATTAAAGCCTTTTTTCTGATTAGCCTCACTGACAAGTGGTTTTCTTATGGCCATGCTACTGTTTAGTCCCAATCCAGTGTGTTCCCGTCACACTGTCAGTGTAGAAATGCTCTTTCTTTTATTATTAAACATAGCTGCGATTTCTGCAGTCAATTTTAAGAAAGCAACTTCGCCAAGTGTTCAAGTAATCTTCTTAGCTGTTTTCCTAGCTTGATGCAGTTCAATAATTTGACCTTTTTAAAAAACTTTCCCATGATCATTGCTGACTGAAACATATTCATGATTGCAGTAATTATCCAATAAAAGGCTAATTGCTAATTGCTCAGGACATTTTAGGTAATTGTAATGATGTTTATGTAATGATCTTAAAAAAATCGTCACAGAACACTGCAAAACAATAATAATAATAATAATAATAATAATAATAATAATAAAAACGACTAGAAATATAAATTTTGCCCATTCGAATTTGTTCATCATCATTCGGCAAGATTTTTGAGCCAATTTCGGTGGCTTTATTTGGCCAGTCATGGTGGAGTAGTGATAGCACTGTGGCCTCGCACATCCAGGGCCGAGGGTTTGGGTCTGTTTGTGAGGAGTTTGCATGTTGTCCCTGTGCTTGGTGGGTTTCATATGGTTTCTCGACAGAGTGTACCCTGACTGTCTCCTGGGATAGGCTCCAGACCTTCACAACCCAGTATAGAAGATGGATGAATGAATGAATAAATGAATATTTGCCCAATTACTGTATAAACAATCAAATATAATTTAAAACCATCTGACCAGGCCATTACTAAGGACTGTTACACATTCATGATAATCTATGACAGTCTATATTTGAGCTCCATATCATTGAACATCCACTTCAAACATGCATGAAAAAAGAAAAAGAAAAAGCCTCCTCCTTGCACAACCTTTTTGTTTTTTTTGTCGTATGTGGTTTGGCTTTAAATAAAAACCCTAATAGTGGGCCTCTTTATTTGTATTATCTAAGATCACATTATCTAATGCACAGTTCGTGTTTTTATTGGCATGTCAGACATATAAAACTAAATAATGTCAATGCAGTGTCGAATGTGGTGATGTTTACAGAGCGTTGCATCTGTATAAATCATCAAATCAAGTCAATCTGATTTGGTTAAACATGATCCTGTACTAATCAAATTGAAGTTTTGTTTGTCATCTTGTATAAAATAAGAGACCAGCTGAACCAGTGCAATTGTTTTCAGACACACTAAAGAATGTCTGGTAAAGAGACATATTCTATTACAGTGGTGAATTTAATTATACTGAAATTATTCTCTCAGATATTTTTAACATGCAATCATGATTTAGCATAATGATGTTGTATGTCTTAAGCATTATTAGACATATACGCTGTTCTCCAGTGGTTTAACCTAATCTACTTGTTTACTCTAAAAAGGATTTGGGCATTCAAGAAGCTCTTATGTATTTTTCTATGAAGCTTGTATAAACATTTTGTATTCAAAGTATACAAACTTTAATCAAAGATGGCAGTACTGTTTCAGAGAAACAGATTTATTACAAAACCTTTGCAAAACATAATCACCTTGAAGACCTTTTTATGTATCGCTTCAGCTTAAAAAAAAAAAAAATCTAATAGACTGTAACAAATTCCCTTAGACAAACATACTCACGGACAAAAGAAGTACTGCACTATTTAAAAATGCACTGTTAGAAAAAAAAAGAATCCAATTCATTATTTTGTTTGCTTTGTTACGTTAAAAATGCATGGTCAAAATGACCGCCATGCTCAGTAGAGTGCCGCTCTGTCATGGATAAATTATCTCATCAAAACTAAATCTTCTTTTGTACCTGTGCATAAATCTTATGTGATCATGTCCGGCTGACAGGTCTTGGTGTCAAAATTAAGGAAAAAGTCCCAATTGTGCATTTTGTCTCCACTCTATCGTGCCCTATTTAGGCAAGGTTAGAAGAAAGAGGGCTATCAGTAATCTTTACTGACCATTTCGATTGGTTCCATTGCTGATCTCACTAGATCTGCGGGGTCAGGGGTGACACATAAAGACACAATAGGCTACTGTAATTTGATGGCATCATTTGAGAAATTGTACAGAAAATGCTGCCACTACTGCTGCCAGTATTCCAGGGTTACTCATGATAAGTCATACTGTAAGGCTATTCAGCGATGTTTGGCTGCAGCTGGACATTGGACATACAAGGAGGCCGTATCGTAGGCAATGTTGACTCTACCTTCCTCTCAGTGTTGTCTGAATTTTGAATTTTTTCTGCTGATGTACACAGATATTTGTATAAAATCAAACTTTCCTATTTATTTGATAGAAATATATTTTATTTGCAACTTTTCTTTTGACCATAAATATTTTCAGATTTGTCCAGAGCTTTTTCTTACAAAGCCCCAAAGTTATGGAATAGCCTTCCAAATAGTGTTCGGGACTCAGACACAGTCTCAGTGTTTACGTCTAGACTAAAAACCTATTTATTTAGCCAAGCATTTTTGTAAATAGATTTGCCTTAGGTAAAGGAGCAGATCTGGGGGACTCATGGACGTAGAGTATTCTGGTGAACTGGTATGTTTAGATGCTGTCTTCCCCACTCTCATTGATCACTCAGATTTGTTGATGGTGAAGTGATTGGTCGCTTTACATCTCAGGTGGCCCTCATGTCTGTGTTTCCTTCTGGCTCTCGCTTTTAGTTACACACATGGACAAAATTGTTGGTACCCTTCGGTCAATGAAAGAAAAACTCACAATGGTCACAGAAATGACTTTAATCTGACAAAAGTGATAATAAATAAGAATTCTATGAATGTTAATCAATGAAAGTCAGACATTGCTTTTCAAACATGCTTCAACGGAATTATAAAAAAAATGAACTCATTGAAGTTCATGGAACAGGCCTGGACAAAAATGATGGTACCCCCTAACTTAATAGTTTGTTGCACAACCTTTTGAGGCAATCACTGCAATCCAACGATTCCTGTAACGGTCAATGAGACTTCTGCACCTCTCTGCAGGTATTTTGGCCCACTCCTCATGAGCAAGCTGCTCCAGTTCTTTCCGGTTTGAAGGGTGCCTTTTCCAGACAGCATGTTTCAGCTCCTTCCAAAGATGCTCAATAGGATTGAGGTCGGGGCTCATAGAAGGCCACTTTAGAATAGTCCAATGTTTTCCTCTTAGCCATTCTTGGGTGTTTTAGCTGTGTGTTTTGGGTAATTGTCCTGTTGCAAGACCCATGACCTGTGACTGAGACCCAGCTTTCTGACACTGGCCAGCACATTTCTCTCTAGAATCCCTTGATAGTCTTGAGATTTCATTGTACCCTGAGCAGCCTCAGAACATAACAGAGCCTCCTCCATGTTTCACAGTAGGGACAGTGTTCTTTCCTTGATATGCTTCATTTTTCCGTCTGTGAACATAGAGCTGATGTGCCTTGGCAAAAAGTTCCATTTTTGTCTCATCTGTCCATAGGACATTCTCCCAGAAGCTTTGTGGCTTGTCAACATGTAGTTGGGCATATTCCAGTCTGGCTTTTTTATGATTTGTTTTCAACAATGGTGTCCTCCTTGGTCGTCTCCCATGTAGTCCACTTTGGCTCAAACAACGACGGATGGTGCGATCTGACACTGATGTTCCTTGAGCATGAAGTTCACCTTGGATCTCTTTAGAAGTTTTTCTGGGCTCTTTTGTTACCATTCGGATTATCCGTCTCTTTGATTTGTCATCAATTGTCCTCCTGCGGTCACGTCCAGGGAGGTTGACTACAGTCCCATGGATCTTACATTTCTGGATAATATGTGCAACTGTAGTCACAGGAACATCTAGCTGCTTGG